>JAVSCE010006829.1:0-114031 GCA_032199065.1 Smutsia gigantea | reverse complement strand
GGAGAAATAAAGTTTAAAACCCATTTATTGCTTACAAACTTCAGTCCGGCCCATCTCTCTCTCCTGCTCCAGCAGAAGCAAAACCGACCCTCCCCCTCACCTCAGGTACAGATAAGCCCTCCTTGCCCAGATAATTACCCACTGGTACGGAGATGAACTTCCCACCCCTGAGGAATGATGCAAATACACTAAAGCCATACTCCTTTCCACCTCTGAACGCCTATTGATATGCAGATGTACTAAAGCCAGGCAAGATATTCTGGAAATACTACAATTTTACCCACAGAGGATGACGGAAAACACCCCACAAACAAATGAAGACTAAGTAAGATTAAGCCTGGTGTGCTTTATAGAAGGCGAATGATGAGAAATTCCCTAGGATGACTCAAAAGTGCCCACCTTTAAGGTTGCCAGAAGTGTCTTCCCAACTCATTTTTATCCAACTTAAAATGCACGGACGTGTAATGCCCTGGATTGTTGTAATTTGTTTTTTAGAAATAAAGGAGGTGGATTTTATTTTATTTACCATTTTCATCTAGTAAGTTGTTCTTTCTTGGTGCCGTAGATGGTTCAAGATTTCGTTGTTTAAATGGACAACACTAGATACAGGTCAGGCTACTGTAGTGTTCCAAAACATCTGTTTGAAGTCGTGGATCGGTTTACTGGAATTTTCTCCAGTTTTTGCTTTTAGTTCTGTTTGTTTAACTGCGTTTAATTTAACTCGTTAACCGGATTCAGCTGACCTACGTGGCACACTTCCTCTATTCTGTGAGATGTTAGCATCTGGGCAGGATGCTAGAAATGTGATAATCTACAAAAAGTGCCTGAGATATGGTAGGCGATCACTAAAGTGAGGCCCTTAGGTAAGAGAAAATCTTGTAAAAGTAGCCAAATGCACCATTATAAGGTAGCAGGTAGGCAACCACAAATTAATACGGGAGCTGAGAACACAGGCGAAGAAGCGCTGGCTCGGTCAGAGAGCCGCCAGCGAACCAGCTCCGAAGCTCCCACTGTGCGTGGTTTCCATGGAAACGCCGATCGGCCCTCCCCTAGGCTCCGCCCCCTCACCGATGATAGCCAATCGCAGACAGGGAGGGTTCCTGCGCGTGCGCGGAGTGCGCCGGCACCCTAAAGCACCGCCTGGGAGTGTGGGCGGAGCTGGGGCAGGCGCGAGCCGTACACTCCGGCGCACGCGCCCTCCCAGCATTCAGCGGGCGCGCGGGCGGCGGGCGCCTCGGTCCTGAAGGCAGCGACCACTGAGTAGACGCAGGTGGCCGGCCCCGGCAGCTTAGGTGGCCTGAACCGACCACGTGGAGGGACGGTTGCCCCTGCACCTACCCACGCCATGAAGCCCCCCGCAGGTACCGCCCGGGCCTCGGTGCGGCCCCTGTCGCCAGACCCGAGTGTCCCCTACACCCTAGCGCCTCCGGGGTTGCGACTAGGGCCTAAGAACAGAGCCCAGTGACCGAGGCTCCGAGGGTGGGGGAGTCGGCCAGCCCGGGGCCCCGACCCCTCTTAGGGCCGAATGGATGAACTGGCTTTTCCAGCGCTTCACTCATTCTTCAAGCTCCGTGTCGCTTCTGCTAAGGACAGGTCGGGCCCGGAAGTGGGCTGTGGGGGAGGCCGGGCGTCCAGACAGGATTCCAGAGCCGGGAACAGACATTCAACAGGCAAAGAAGCCAGCTGGGGCTCTCGAGAGGTGTCGGTGCCTAAACTGGCGGCGCTTCTTTAGAGAGGGCAGTCCTGGAGGGCTTCTCGGAGGAAGTGGCACTGCCGACTAGGTTCCATTGGGAGACGCAGCTGTCCTACCCAGACCTACCGGAGGAGCATCCCAGGTGGCAGAAACCAAGAAGGCAAAGGCAGGGAGGCAAGAGCGCGGTAACGCGTTTGGAGGGTGACCCAGTCGTTTTGGCCAGAACATGGCTGGGGGCTCCTTTTATTTTCAGGGCGGAAGGGCGCGGTAGAGGGGCTTTCATTAGGGGAGCAATGTGCCCTGCGGGCTGGTTGGTGTATGGTGCCTCCTGGAAATTTCTGTTGCCCACCTAGCCTCCCCCAGTTCTTTCTCCGCCCCATCGGGATGATGGTAACTGTATTGATGATAGTTATCATAGTAGGGTTTCTTGGGCTTCAGGAAGGCAGGAATGCCATCTGCAGGACTGTTATCTCGGAGACCTGGCCCATCGGTGGCAGTCAGTAAATATTACAGCATGACTACGTCCGCTGAGTTTTTCAAGTCCTCGCTCCTTCAGGTCATGTGGATCTCCGACCTTTCCTGACTTCCTGGAGCCCTTCTTGACCACCAAATTTAATACAGACCCACAGTCCCTCTTCTGCAGTTCTGAAATCCAAAACCCTCTGCCAGTTGAAAGATTGTCCCCGAGTTCACAACAGTCCTTTTGCCCGAATTTCCAACCTGTTCTAAGGGCGTGTTTTCCCACTTAGCATATATCAGTGGTCCTCAGTTGGGGCGATTGGGCCACCCCAGGGGAACACTGGACTATATCTGAGGACATCTGTGGTTGTCACACTGGGGGTGCTTCAGGCATCTGAGTGGGTGGGGGCCAGGGAGGTTGCTTAGCTCCATAGTGCCCTGCACAGCCCCACCCAAGAAAATGAGCTGGCCACAAACATGGATAATGCTGTTAAAAACCTTGTCTTAGGGACACCAACAGGTCCGAGCCAGCAGCACCCTGTAGAGACCCCCACACCATGCTTTTCACAAAACGGGGGAGTCCAGGACCATGGGGGCCCTGCTCAACCTCTGCTATGCCAGAAGGTGAAATGAGGCACAAGTGGGCTTTCCAGAACAGCCCTTTCCACTTGCTTATTCCATACGCAGACCTCTGTTCATTAGCTCAACAAGTGATTCAGGACAGGTATAGCCATCCCGGCCTACAGGTGCTATAGGAATGCCACTGGGGCCTCTTGGGAAAGGGATGTGAAAGGGAAGACTGGCAGGGCAGGTGTCAGGGCAGAGGGATGACCTGTGGGAAGGCCCTGGACACTTCTGGAAAGCCAGTGTAGCTGGGCACAGAGAAGTTGGCAAAACCAACTGGCCAAACCTGCCATGTAGGATCCAGTAGAGTATGGATGGTGTAGACCAGAGGTCAGCAAACCAGTCTGTAAGACAGCCAAATAGTTTAGGCTTGGTGTGCCGTGTGCTGTCCCGGTCCCCTGTGAGATCATTTTCACCTCGTGGGCTGTACAGCATGAGGCCACTGTTTGCTAATCCCTGGTATAGAGCTGGTAAGGGTTTGGACTTAATCCCGAGTGCAGGACGGAGCCCCAGAAAGGGGGCAGGAGGACCTGATGTTTACGAAGTTGGAGGTGAGTGCAGTACAGTGGTTCACAATGCAGGAGGTGGAGTCAGACTGCCGGGGTTTGAATCCTGCCTGTGCCACTTGATGACTGTGGGATCACGGCAGGACACTTGAAGTCACCAAATCTCAAAAGTCCCACCTATAAAGTGGGGGCAGAGCACAGAACTGTCTGAGAATTCAGCAAAATGTCTTATACTCTGAACAGTCCAAGGAGGTTTTCAAGTGATAGCTGTTATTACAGACCACAGTCTTCTATCCGGAAACTCTTGGGACTAGGGACATTTCAATAACCAGGATTTTCTCCTGTTTTAGGAAGCTAATATAGTACAGGTGAACATGGGTTACATCCAGGGAGGTTGGGGGGTAGCACCTCATAATCAAATTAACTCTTACAGTGAAATGCATGTCAACACCAATGTCTACCCCAGCACTGCTGACATTTGGGGCGGGTCACTCTCTGGGGCAGGGCTGGGCCCTGTGGGGTGTTGTACAACATGCCTGACCCTCAGTCACTTGATGTGGTAGCATCAGTCCCCAGTTATGATAAGTACAGATGTCCCCAGATGTCACCTAATGTCCCCTGGGAGGGGTCACCTGCTTTAGAGGATCAGTGAACCTGTGCATTCCTTGTTTACGTGCACAGGGAAACCATGGCCTTCCCCACTCCCTCCACCCCCAGTTACTCTGACCCAAATTCCAGACTTGAGGCCGACAACCCCTGGTGTGGGGTCTTCTCTGTCCAGCCTGTTCAGGAGATGCCCTGGACACAGCCGCCCCATGCTCCGTGGTGAACTACCTGAGGTGGGACCTGAGTGCCCAGCAGATAGGGGAGCTCACTGCAGAGCTCATTGACCAGACCAAGCGCGTGTATGACCAGGTGGGCTCCCAGAAGTTTGAAGACGTGTCCTACGAGAGTACACTCAAGGCGCTGGCTGATGTGGAGGTGACCTACACAGGTAAGTCTAGGTCAGGGTCTGGGCAGGAAGGGTGATTCCACCTCCTCCTGGGGGACCGTGATGGATAAAGGCACAGATGGGTGGAAAAGGCATCTGGCAGGTGCCAGTCAGTGGTGGCAGTGCCAAGGGCCACCGGTTCCCCTGCACGCATGCCCTGCTCCACTTCTCCACCTGCTCAGTCTCCAGGCTGATGATGGGACAGTGTGTTTACCTGCATACCTGTCCAGGAGCCAGCTCAGGTGCCGGCCTTGAAACCAGAGCCCCTCTCACCCCTTTCTGCGTCCCAAAGGATACTTGTTTTCCTCTGAGCAACTGAACTTGGCCCCTTTGGGCTTCTTCTCACTGCCCCCTGCTCTTTGGGTACCCTAATGCCGGCAGGTGGCTCCTTGGGGGTCTCTCTGCCCCCTGTGTGAGGAACAAGGTATTTGGTCAAAGAGACACAAAACCCGCCTCCTGGAGCCTCTGTAGAGGTTGACAGTGGGGACAAAAGACCAAGAGAGGCCTGTTGGCAGAAGACCCTGAGCAGAGGGATCACTCTCCACCAAAGGAATTTTTCTGGGACCTTTGGAGAATCCACCCACAAATTCCAGCTTGGGCGCTCGTGTCCCTGGATCCCAACCATGCCGGCTGTGTGAGGGCTGCCGCTGGGGAAGCCTCCCCCTCGTCTCTCTGGAAGGAGGCTCTCAGGATTGAGGCATGCTGATTCCCACTTACCAGGCATGAGCTGCCAGACATTATTTTTTTTCTCCACTGCCACACCTGTGGCCCTTTATTTCCATCTCCACTTAGGAACCTGGTAATTGCAAAGAAAACTAACTGCATTGTGGCACTCCCCTTGACCAGCCCTTCAGTGCCTTCCTGCTCTTCCTGGGTGAGGGCCCGATTCCCCGGCGTGGCCTTTGGCACCCTCCACCGTCGGCTCCTTGCCCTCCCTGGGCCGTGTGTGCCTATCCAGGTGGCCGCCTGCACTTCCTTGAGCTCCCGCTCTGCTGGACGTGGGCTCCTCTGCTCGGACTCCCCAGGATCCCCTTCCCGTGACCCCTGCCCACACCCGCTGCCAAGGTTGGCAGCCCACTCCGCAGTTCCGGTGCCTCACTCCACGCAATCTTACATGCTCCTTACCTGTAAATCCCAAAGGGCAGAGGCCATTTGTGGCCTGTCTGCTGTTCCCTTGGGCATCCAGCATCGGCCGGCCCAGAGCCCACCTCACTTAGTACAAGTCAGTGGAGCGCAGCAGGCCTCAGCCCCTCCTCTGCAAAGGTCTCCATGCCGCAGCCAAGCATACCCAGACTTGAGGACATCTCCGCTGGCCTACAGCCGAGGAAACAACCACACTTTGGTGTGCATTCAAGTCTCCCTGATGCAGTGTGCTCTTTTTAGACCCCTCTGTTGAGCTAATTCACATCCCATGTAATTTGCCCATTTAAGCATATGACTCAGTGGCTTTTAGTGTATTCACAGTGTCCAGCTGTCACCACTGTTATGCATTTCCACTGTCACCACTGGGTATTAAACACTTCCATTCCCCCCAAGCGGAAGCCCCATCCCCATGGGCGTCACTGCACACCCTCCCCAGCCCCCAGCACCCATGACCCACATTTTATGGATTTGACTGTTGGGAACGTGTCGCAGAAATGGAGTCACATGCCGTGGGGCCATGTGTGTGTGGCGTCTCCCTGAGAACCATGTGTTCAGGGCCCGTCTACGTGTAGGATGTGTCAGGGCTCCACTCCTAGAATTCAGTCCCTTTAGCTTGTGGTTTTGCACCTTTCTGTTGTTCTTTGCTTGGAGTGTCAAGAGTTGGCTCTGTTTCCATTTGGACTTGGGTTCTGAGATTGTGGATGACAAGGCTCATTCCCAGAGTGGGGAGAGACACATGGATTAGTTCTGTGCCCGTGGTGAGGTTGGCGCTCGTGTCTCCCTCTGGGTCCTGGTTTCACACTTGCCACGGTCTCCCGTTTCAGTTCAGCGGAATATCCTTGACTTCCCCCAGCACGTTTCTCCGTCCAAGGACATCCGGGCGGCCAGCACAGAGGCGGACAAGAAGCTGTCGGAGTTTGACGTGGAGATGAGCATGAGGCAGGACGTGTACCAGAGGATCGTCTGGCTGCAGGTGCGTGCCGCGGGCCCCGAGCACAGGGCCCAAGCTGCTCGATAGTTGTTTGTATCACTTCTCGAGAAACTGCTGAACTGCTTTCCTCATCAGTCGTACCCTTTTTTACGTTCCCTCTGCTATCTGGTTGCCGCTTCTCCTCTGCCTTGTGTTGATGTCTCGTGCAAGCAAGATTTCAACTTCCCTCCTCCAGGAAAAAGTCGAGAGGGACTCGCTGAGGCCAGAGGCCATGCGGTACCTGGAGCGACTGATCAAGCTGGGCAGGAGGAACGGGCTCCACCTGCCTGCGGACACGCAAGAGGTGAGTGCCGGCCTGCTGGGGTGAGCATAGGGGGTTCCTGCGCCCCAGCTGAGGGCCCGCCTCACTTTGTGCCCATCCTGCTGCTTCCTGGGCTCCAGGAAGGCACGTCTGTCCAGAGCAACTCGCTCTGCCTCCCCCCTACCAGGTCCCAGGGCTCCCCTGGCCGAGGAGAGAGTGCACACGGGCTTGGGCGGCATCAGGTGCCCTGCCGGGCTCTCCCGAGTGCTCTGCTGCATCATGGCCCACACACCAGGCAGTTCCGTGCGGCCAGCTGGGAGTCCACAGTCTAAGTCACACTGTTGGGAGTGTCGTATGCAGCCATCAGCACTGCAGACTATCCCTTGAGAACCCCTGAGCCAGAGGGGACACAGCCACATGGAAGGCATTCAGTCGGTCCAGGAGGTGGGGGCTCTGGAGCTTTCTCGTTCCCCTAGCACGTGCTGTTTTCCTGCCGCATCTTACAGCCTTAACTGGGACAGCTCGTTTGGTGAGGCTGCGGGAGGCTGCGATATAACTGGGAGGACCCAGCACTGGCTCATGTAGCAGAGCCTACCTGCCTAGCTCAGGAGCTGGGGTTCCCTGCAGGGCTGGCTGTCAGGCTCTCTGTCCCACCTGTCCCTCCTGTCCCAAGGACATTGTCCTGTCATGTGCTGGGGGCAGGGGCACCGTCTGAGGGCTGGGCAGATGTTAGCCCTCCTGGGCACCTCCTTGCGCCCAACAAGGTCAGCCCATGTCGCTATTCAAATGTCTGCAAAAGCCTAGCCTGTAGATGGAAGGTACTTCCTGGGTAGCAGGGCCCAGAGCTCTCACCCTTGGCCCAAGCAGGTGGAGAGCCTGAGGGCCGTGGGGGCAGATGCGTGCATCCTGGTGCATGTGCACCACCTTGGGGCTGCGTGTCTGCGTCAGTCCCCTTGTGTCGTGTGCTCCCCTCACCCCGTTTTCCCCCGGGGCTCCAGGGCCAGCCCCTCTCAGGCTGCCTTCTTTCCTCCAGAAAATCAAAAGCATCAAGAAGAAGCTGAGCCTTCTGTGCATCGACTTCAACAAGAACCTGAATGAGGACACGACCTTCTTGCCCTTCACCCGGGAGGAGCTGGGTACGGCCAGGCTGCGGGGTGGCCATGCCGCCCTGAAGTCTGGGGGCCTTGCAGCCACTGCTGCCTCCTCGGGCTTCCTCCGGGTGGCAGAGGCGGAGGCCTTTGTGTCTGACCGCCCCTGGGCGAGCAGCTTTCTTCCCTGGAGCCCCCAGATCATCTTGGGACCTGGGCTTTTAGACCCTTCTTGGGGAGGGTCAGGGTCTGTCTGCCAAGATCCTGCCTCTGGTGGCCTATGTCCCAGTCGGGGCAGGGATGCCAGGCAGGATGCTGTGGGGGCAGGCGTCCCTGCCGGCCACTCTTCATTTTTATTTTTCAAAATCTTGTGAAATGGAGGGGGTAGACCAAGGCCTGTCTGAGCCCCGTCCCCACACCTGGCTTTGCTCCTGGCTGCGTATGGGGATTTGAAAGGCTGGGGTCTTTGCATCCTTCTTACTCTTTCATGGCTGTGTAGCTCTTCCTCCCAGAGGGTGTCCTGGTGGCTTCCCTTTGGAGTTTTGGGCAGGAAGTGGGGGACTGAACAGAGTGGGGAGGCTGTGCCCCCTGCCATCCCTGTGCCCAGCCTTCCTGCCTCTGAGCTGGCCCAGTGGCTGTTAGTACTGGAAAAGCCCGATTCCCTCCTCCAGGGGGCCTCCCGGAGGACTTTCTGAGCTCCTTGGAGAAGACGGAGGACGAGAAGTTGAAGGTCACCCTCAAGTATCCTCACTACTTCCCTCTCCTGAAGAAGTGCCACGTGCCCGAGACCCGGCGGAAGGTGGAAGAGGCCTTCAACTGCCGGTGCAAGCAGGTGAGGTGGCACCTGGCCCCTCCTGCCTGCCTGCCGGGTTCAGCCACGGGGGCCCCTCAGCGAGCTCCCTCTGCGCAGTGCAGATGTCTGAGCCCCCCTTTCCCAGGCTTGCCCTGCCTCTGCGTGTGCCTCTGGCCCCCACCCCGCCCATGCGTAAATCCCGATGCCGTGTCTGTCTCTGGTCTCATGGAGCTGGCTGCTTGTCGGTTCCAGGAGAACTGTGCGATCCTCAGCGAGCTGGTGACCCTCCGGGCCCAGAAGTCCAGCCTGCTGGGGTTCAGCACGCACGCCGACTACGTCCTGGAGATGAACATGGCTAAGACCGGCCAGGCGGTGGCCGCTTTCCTAGGTAACCCCAAGCCTCCCTCCACAGGGCCCTCCGCAGGTTCGGGAATAGGGGTTCAGGGTTCTTGACTGTGATGTATGGTGCCTCTGCAACCCCATCCTGTCCACTGTGGAGGTCAGGGGCCTCACGCCGCCTCCAGCCCCTTACCCAGCCTGGAGGGAGCGTCAGGCTCTGGGGCGAGGCCTGCGTCTGCCCCTGCTCTGTGGTTTCGTGGTGGACAATTCCACTCTGGGCGCGCATCTCTGGGTCTTACTGCCCATTCCTCAAGTGCCAACCCGAACGGGGTGGGGTGGGGTGGAGGAGGGTTCAGGGAGCGCAGGGTGGGGCAGGGTTGGGGAGGGGCGGGGAGCGGGGGTTTGGGGGAGCGTGGGGTGGGGCGTTGGCAGGGGCAGGAGGGGCGGAGGAGTTGCTGCGTTGAGGTGGGAGCCTTCTCTTTCTCTTCCACCTTCTGCAGACGAGCTGGCCCAGAAGCTGAAGCCCCTCGGGGAACAGGAGCGTGCCGTGATCCTAGAGCTGAAGAAGGCCGAGTGCCAGAAGCGGGGCCTGGAGTTCGACGGGCGGATCAACGCCTGGGACATGCGCTACTACATGAACCAGGTGGAGGAGACGCGCTACAGTGTGGACCAGAACCTGCTCAAGGAGTACTTCCCCATGCAGGTGGTCACCCGGGGGCTGCTCAGCATCTACCAGGAGCTGCTGGGGCTGACCTTCGACCTGGAGGAGCATGCTGCCGTGTGGCACGAGGACGTCACGCTGTACACCGTGAGGGACTCGGCCTCGGGGAAGGCCATCGGGAAGTTCTACCTGGACCTGTACCCGCGGTGCGTGTGGGCTGGGCATCCCCTGAGCCTCTGCCTTCCCTCCTGTGAGATGGGGCGTGTGTCTGCCACCGCGCAGTCCGGTGCTCGCTGTTGGGGTGGGGCCCTAGGGCTGGCGGGCGCTTCTCTGCAGAGAAGAAAGTTGAGGTTGTTCGATGTGTCCATTCGCCTCATCTGGCAGACAGTTGAGTGAGGGACCCAGGGCCCATGAGTGAAAGAATCGGGGCCGTTGCGGGGTCACCAGCCCTCGGGGCCAGTCCGTGGGTGCGGCAGACCCCCAGCCAGACTGACCCTGCCTCCCCCAGGGAAGGGAAGTACGGACACGCAGCCTGCTTTGGCCTGCAGCCGGGCTGCCTGCAGCAGGACGGGAGCCGCCAGATGGCCGTCGCGGCCATGGTGGCCAACTTCACCAAGCCCACCCCGGACGCCCCCTCCCTGCTGCAGCACGACGAGGTGGAGACCTACTTCCACGAGTTCGGGCATGTGATGCACCAGCTGTGCTCTCAGGTGGGGGCCGGGGCTCCCACTGGCAGCTGCTGGTTAGTGAGTCTGCAGGCCAGTGAATTCTGCCGTCACCACACGCAGTGACAGCCTTTCATCAGTTTCATTGCAAAGTCCCACAGGCGCAGAAATGTGTTTCCAGGCCCTGGAGGCTGAGGTCCAAGGTCAGGGTGCCAGCAGGGCCGGTTCTCCTGGGCGTGTCGACGCTGTCCTTTCCCTGTGTCCTCAAGTGGCCGTTCCTCTGTGCGTGCCTGTGTCCTCATCTTTTGCATTAGAGCCCCCCACATGACCTCATTCAACCTTGATTACCTCTTAAAAGACCCCATCCCCAAATGCATTCCCCCTAAGGCCTGGGGACCAGGGCTTCAGCATAGGAATTTCAGCTCAGCTGTCCTCGCTCTCAGCTGTTGGTAGGAATCAGTGAAAATAACGTGTGTGTGTGACTTATTTGGAGCAGTGCTCAGCACACACAGGCCCTGCCTCTGCCGGCTACCGTCAGGCAGTGCTGCTTGTGCGACCCAGTGAAAGTTGGCATGAAGCGCAGAGGGGTGCGGGGCCCGCCATTCCTGCAGCTCTGCCCTGCCCCACAGGCTGAGTTCGCCATGTTCAGCGGGACACACGTGGAGCGGGACTTCGTGGAGGCACCATCGCAGATGCTGGAGAACTGGGTATGGGAGAAGGAGCCACTGCTCCGGATGTCCCAGCACTTCCGGACAGGCAGTGCCATCCCCCAGGAGCTGCTGGAGAAACTCATCAAGTCCCGGCAGGCCAACACGGGTGCGCCGCGGCCGGGGGATGTCCAAGAGGCTGGGCTAACCATCCCCCACGCCTCCACCTGGTCTCTGTTCTCTGGACCTGGAGGCTGGGAGGAAGGGAGTCCTGGTGCCCATGCCACACCCTTGGGAGGGCTGCCCTCGAGGATTTCTGGGCCGCCTGGTGGGCACAGCCAGTCCCCCGTTGCCTTCCACCCACCCAGGTCTCTTCAACCTGCGTCAGATCGTCCTGGCCAAGGTGGACCAGGCCCTGCACACACAGACAGCTGCAGACCCAGCTGAGGAGTACGCCCGTCTCTGCCAGGACATCCTTGGGGTTCCAGCCACGCCAGGTAGCCACTCAAGGGTCAGGCCCACCTTAGAGGTCAGGGTCCCGGCGGTTCCCCACGTCCTGAGGATCTAGTGACAATGGGGGGCACCGGGACAGTTCACCGGCTGAGGAGCGGCCCAGAAGCAGGTGACCCCGGCCTCGTCTCTGCTTTGTGTCCCCACCCTGCTGGCTTCCCCATGGGCAGTGGGGCGGCGGTTCCCACCCTCTCCATCAGACCCACCCTCCCGCTGGGTGCTCTCTCCATCCCAGCCCTGTACTCCTCAGGGGCACCCTGCCCCACACAGTTTTGTAAGTGCTTGGAAGGTGTGGGAGCCCTGGTGGCTTCAGACCCTGGGGATAACTCACACACGAGGTTAAGGTACACGGTCGCATGCGTGCGCAAGTGCACACCCCGGCCTGAGCGCTCGGGCGGCTGGTGTGAGAAGGTAGGCGAGCTTCCAGGACGGACAGTGTCACATCAGTTTACTATTCTGTGAGCATCTGTAAACTCCTTCCACAGTGGTGTCAGGGCACACCCTCTGTGGCGGGTGCGCCTTGACTCAGCGGTGTCTCCTGGCATTGTCACAGCTGATGTCACTGAAATGGTCTGGGGCACCTCCAGGCTACCGCAGGCAAAAAAGATTTACTGCTTCCTTGGGCCAAGTTACCTGGCCTCCATTTCCTAGAAGGGTTGGGCCGGTTCCCCTCTTCCTGTGGGGGGCTCTGAGGAGGCTGCTTTGAGTCCCCCTCCTGGGAAGGGGCGCTGAGGCGTCAGACCTCATCTCCCAGGGACCAACATGCCTGCGACCTTCGGCCACCTGGCGGGTGGCTACGATGCCCAGTACTACGGCTACCTGTGGAGCGAGGTGTACTCCATGGACATGTTCCACACGCGCTTCAGGCAGGAGGGCATCCTGAATGGCAAGGTGAGCAGAGGCGGCTGCTGGGTGAGCACTGACCTCGGAGTGGTGACCCCACCGCCCAGGACCCAGGGCCCCTGTGCACCTGCTGCCAGCCCCGGGTGGGTGGGGGACCCAAGGCACCTGCTGGGCTTCCCTGGGGGCTGGAGATAGGCCCCCCTCAGCGCTGAGAGGCTGCACCCTGGACCCGCCGAGGGTTTCAGCCCCTGTGCAGGTGAAGGCCCCCCAAGGGTCTGGAGGCTGGGGCTCCACACACACTGGCACAGGCCCACTGGGCACAGGGCAGAGGACACTGGAGGGCCCTGGCCAGCACTGCCCCTCTGCCCCTGACAGGTCGGCATGGACTACAGGAGCTGCATCCTGAGGCCTGGCGGCTCCCAGGACGCCAGTGTCATGCTGAAGCTCTTCCTGGGCCGGGACCCCAAGCAGGACGCCTTCCTCCTGAGCAAGGGGCTGCCGGTGGGGGACAGTGAGCCGCCAGCATGCTGACTTGCCTGGGCCTCTACCTGCCCCGGACTCAGGGCTCTGCGCGGCCAGCTTTCCCGTGCCTTAGCTCCCGGTGGAAACGGGGCAGGTGGGGAGGGGGCTGTTTGACGCCAATGCTTGTGTCCAGTCTCCACAATCCCCTCTTGGCAGCCGGCTCAAGTTGAGAAGGTCCTGTCTCCACTGTCCGGAGAGCCTGTGGCCCTTCAAGGCCTCATCTTTGTTGCACTAATGCGCCCCTTCTTGGGAAGTTTTCCTAGTGAAGATGGTTCTTTGAAATGCAGCCATTAAAAAAGAGAGACTGCTGGCCTGGTCTCTGACTTTGTCCCTCCTACCACAGAATAGGGGGATATGGTGGCCACACTTGAGGGTGGCCCCTTGGCTTATTGCACCAAGTTCTGGTGCAGTAAGCTCTGAACTTGGTTGGGGGTCAGCCCGAGGCTGTGGACACTGCAGACGGCTGTCTGCCGGAGTGCTCTGGATCCTGGCACGTTTGGGTCACTGGGAGACGGCTGAGCTGGGGGAGTGAGTGCAGCAGCGGTTTGGGTACTGCGGAGCCGGGGTGTCAGGATCGTCCGGGAGCGATGCCTGTTTCCTGCCAACCTGTCCCCTCCCTGTTCAGGGGGCCCGTGTGGCACCAGGTTCAGCTGTTCCCAAGCAGGCGGCTGGGCATGGCGCAGCTCCTGTCCGGCCCTGAACAGAGTCCTTAGGATTGTGATGTGCAGGTTTCTGACTCACGGGCAGCCTTCAGGTCTTCTGGTAGTTCTTCCAAAGGGCTTTAGTTGGTAGTTTCTGGTTGTGTAGGAATTCAGAACAGGCCCTTTGTGGATAGGATGGCAGTGCCCCTGTGTGTTTGGTCTGGACTTGTCTGCCCTGCTCCTGCCCCACATCATCCTCTCCAGTCCTTCACCCTCTGAAAGGGGACTGATGGATGGACCAAGAGATCAGGCAGTGCCCGAGGCCCAGTTGGGTGGGCAGCCATGCCATCTCGGGTCCACCCCTTGCAGGGACAGTTGGCCACCCGCCCCCGTCCATCCTCAGTACCCCTGAGCCAGCCGGCTGTGGCACCTGCTCCTTTGCAGACCCAGCTCAGCCCCCTGCACTTAAACTCCAGGGCAGGAGTGAAGTGTTCCCTCAGAGCTGGTGGACACCTACAGCCAGGAGGGCTCTGGAGGAAGACGGAGGTGGGTACCAGAACCTGGGCAGCTGTCACCTGTGCTTCAGTTACCTGAGGGGGTGGGGAGTCCCAGGCAGCCTGGTGGGGTGGGCAGTAAGAGTGGGCTGCTGGCTTCTCTGCTGTCCCATCTGTGCCCACCCTGCCCGCACAGCAGGCTGCACACTTGCTCCCAGGTTTGAGCCTGCAGCAAGGCATTCACATCTGGGATGCTGGGAAGGGTGTCAGATTCTTCCGGTGTGGCCTGGAGTGAGCCCTCTTCTCATTGCTCAAGTGGAATGGTCCCTGTAGGGCCAACAGGTGGGCCGAGAGCTTGGGGCTGACCACACGCCATTCCACCCTCCCTCAGGGCTGCCACAGGCTGGGCATCTCAGAGGCAGGGCCAGCATCTGCTCCTTTCTGGGGGTCCTCACCCAGCAGCGTGGCTGGAGCCACCTGGAAGAGGTGGCCCAAGTGGGGTCTCTGGCAATGGCTTTCTCAGGTGGCCCAAGTGGGGTATCTGGCAATGGCTTTCTCTCTGCTGGGAACCAGCATTATAATCTGGTGGAACTTGAATTCACCCCAGATGTTGTCTGGTGGCCCAGGGAGTGGGGCTGGGCTGGGTTCAAGTCTTCGGGTTGGACTGGTGGGTGAGTGGAGCCCCCGGGGCAATATTACGTGCCATGTAACACTCTCAGCTGGTGGAGCAGCCTACACCGGGTGCACTGTCAGAGGGGGTGCTTCAGATCACCTGCTGGCTCTTTCTACTTGCACCTGGCAGTGCAAGTTCATTGGCCAGAGCAAGATCCGAGACAACATCTACCTAACAGAGAACAAGTAATGCGAAGGAGTGCTCAGAAGCTGGGAAGACGACACGGTGAACCGCTAAGACCATCGGCTCGCACGACCCAGCTGCTAAGGACCTGCCACCAGAATACACGAAATGCCCAGGGGAGTTTTTGGTGTGTTAGGGAGGGTTCACGTGTGCAAGACTCACGTAGCCTTAGCCACTGTCTACAAACCCCAGCTATGGAATCCACAGAGGGGCTGAGGATTTTGGCCGTGAAAACCCAGTCCTGCGCCTATCTTCACTTCCACGCTGTTAGGACACTCCAAAATACAGACTCCGACTGGTTTCAGGGACTGGAGTCCGTGGAGGAGTTTGGGGTTAACGTGACGATAAAGGTAAATACCAGGAAGGCAGGAACTTCGGGGAGTTGTAACAGGTCAGAGATCAGACTGGTTTGCCTGAATTCTGAGGGGGTGGAGAAGGCGGAGAAATTAGCTATCCGGGTCCAGAGAAGAAGAAATGGGCTAAGTAGTTTCATTATTTTAATAAAATAGTGATGACAAATCAATAATTACTAGTATTATCATTAAAACAAATGTTCTAAGAATACAGTAGATTATATATTTATATAATTTAATAAGGAGTAATAATATTGATTAACAGGAAATCTCGACATCTCAAAGAGTTGCGCTAGGACCCTCGCTTACTTAAGGGAGGGCGGCGCATGCGGCGAAACGGCCCGGGGAGCGTGCAAGTGCGTCTGGGGTCGGAGCAGGTGCGCAGCCGCAGTAGGCATCTCGGGCCGGCCAGCCCCGCCTGGCCCCTGCGCTGCACGCGGAGCTTCCTGGGACGTGGAGTTTGCGGCTTCGTGGCGCGCAGGCGCAAGCCGAGGCCGCCCGGGGCTTGCGTCCGGGGGCGGCGGCGGCAGCGTGAGTTAGAGGCCGGGCGGCGGGCGTCCGCTCCGCTGCGGCGGGCTCGTGCAGGATGCGCTGCGTTCTAAATGTCCCCTGCGGTCACGCCTGGAACGCAGCTCCACGGACTGTCCTCGTCTGTGCCGCAGGCCGGGGGTGGCGGCCGCGATCCCGACCCCGAGCCCGGCTCCGCGCCCCAGTCTTCCAGGCCGGCGGCCGTGCTGGACGCTAGGTGGGCGGGGCGCGAGACGGGGTCCGGCGTCGGGGCGGGGGCTGCGGCCGGAGGGACGGCCTTCGGTGTTCCCGTGGGGGTTGGCTCCGTCTGGCCCTGTGGAGGCGGCAGAGGACAGTCGGAGAGGCCAGGGCAGCTTCCCAAGGCCGCCCGGCACACGGAAAGGCAAAGATTGACGTTTACGCTGTGAAAAAGGCCCTGCAGGAGAGGCCCGGAGACCGAACAAAGCTCCCAGAGGGCGCGCTTTACAGGGACTTGCCATGACCCCGTTTGCGCGCAGAGGCAGAGAGGGTATGGAACGCAGACCTCCGAATGTAGACTCACTCGCTCTCCTGGGGCCGACCCCGTGGGATTCTAACATCAAGGTCAAGGTGTCAGTCTTTTCTGTGACATTCTTTTTCGGGGGGAGGCTGCCATTTTTTGAACATTTACTTCTTATTTAATATAGACTCATAAAATGTTAGAAAAACAGGACAGAGCCCCATGTGCCCATCACCTAGCTGCCCGCATGGTGGCATCTCATTATGAAAGACAGTACAGCGATATTGACTGGCCCTCCCCAAAGTGAATATATAATATCACAGATGGATTCGTTTGCCCTGGCAGCCGTGACAAAGCCCCGCACACTGGGCAGCTAACAGACACTGATTGCCCCCCCTGGTTCTGGAGGCCGAAGCCTGAGATCCAGGTGTGGGCAGAGCCGGTTCCTCCTGAGGCCTCTGCTCGGCGTGCAGCCGGCCATCTTCTCCCGGTGTCTTCACATGGCCCTCCCTCTGCGTGTCTGCCTGATCGCCTCTTCTTAAACGGACACAACCCTGTTGGGTCAAGGCCACCCTAATGACCGCATTTTAACTTAATCACCTCTTTAAAGACCCGATCTCGAAATAGTCACGTTCTGAGGTCCTGGGAGTTTGTGCTGGAACACACGAATTGAGAGGGGACACAGCTTAGCCCGTAACAACAGATGTGCTGTATATTCACTCTTGTACTGTGTCTATGTCTGCTTTATATAAAAAGTGTGGCTTTGAGGCTGTGTTCAGCCCTCCTTGGAGTCTCACGGGTAACGAAGCCTCCGCGGGTCTTGCCTGTAGGAATAATTATGGGTGTTCCCACGGTGGTTTGCCTTTCCCGTGGGAGTGGTTTTTGAAAGTTTCAGCCACAGGTCCAGATCAAGGCCATAGGAGGTGTCCAATAAATAGCCCCTATTTATTACTTGGGAATCTGCATGAGAGTTTGCAGTTTGCAAGAGATTCAATCTCTGACGTCACCCAGAGCAGGCAGGTGGTGGTCACGTGGTGAGTGAAGACACCCTGATCTCAGACTTCCACCTCCAGGGCTGTGAGAGACGAAATTCCTGTTGTTCAGTCCTCCTCCTGGTGCAGGGTCATGTTGTGGCTGCCCCAGGATGTCACACGGTGAGTGCTTCACGCCCCTTGTAAACCTGGGTGGGTAGGTTAGGTTGCTCCTCGTCCATGAAGGGATGAAGGAGTCCCTGAGACCCCTGCCTCTGTACTGGCCCCTGTGTGGGGGCACCTCGGTTGGTTGATGGGGGCCCCAGCCTAGGTCTGGGGGATTCAGGGATAGGTGTGCATCTGGTTTTCATGGTGCCTTTCTCCTCCTGCAGCTCTGCTTCTTCCCCAAGAGGAGAGCATGGCTGCTGGGTGCCTGCTGCCCCGGCGCCAGGTCAGTGGGAACTTCCTCCTTCCCCAGAAGGCACCCCTGTGTCCACTGGAAATACACCTTCCAGTAGCGTGTGGGCTGGAGAGTGGAGCCCTCTGCTGTGCAGGAGACCAGGGAGCTGTCCCCCTGAGCCGCTGGGGCCAGGGACCCAGGCCTGCTATAGTGGGAGGAGAGACCTGCAGTGGATCCAGGCCAGAGCTGTGCCCCACTGAGGCCTGAAGATCCCCCACCCAAAAAGCACCATTCTCTTTACTTAAAAAAAAAAAGTTCTCTAAGTTGTGGTAAGATGCACCTAACTTGAAATTCACTGTCATATCCATGTCTAGGTATGCAGCTCAGCAGAATGAGGCACATTCATATTGTCATGCAGCCGTCCCCACCCTCCATCTCCAGAACTTTCCATCTTCCCAGACTGAAGCTCTGTCCCCATGAAACACTAACCCCCACCCCTCCTCCAGCCCCCGGCCCTGCCACCCACTCTCTGTCTGTGGATATGGCTCCTCCAGGGACCTCCTAGGAGTGGGATCACACAGGGTCTGTCCTTCTGTGTCTGGCTTATGTCCCTGAGCACCACGTTTCCAAGGTCCATCCACATTGTAGGTGTCAGGAAGTCCATCCTGTTTAAGGCTGGGGACAGCTGTGTTTGTTGTGAGAGGCCCTCCTTGGGGTGTGTTATCAGGAGAAAGGTGAGTAGGGATACCCATCAGACAGCTGGGACGGCAGATCTGTCGGGAGCGGGAGGAGGGGTCCTGTGCTATGATGCACAGCTTCGGGCAGCGACCACAGGTGTACAGACCCAGTTTGCATCAGAAATACAGAGCTTACCAACAGATGGTCCCCTCTGAGAACAAGCCTTTTCCCGTGGACATTAGCAAGTGACCCAGGTGGTCTGACCAGCATCCATGACATTGTCATCGTTCAGGGCCGCGGGGGAGGTGTCCTAGATCTGCCCTGGCCTCCACATCCTGGTCATTGCACCTGTTCCCACTGTCAGGTCAGCCTGGTGCGTGCGGAGACTGAAACGGCCCATGTGGACACTGTCGGGCATCAGCTTGAAGCTGGAGCAGGTGGTGAGGATCCGTGAAGTCAGAATCCCACACAGGGCCAGCAGCTTGTGTTTCCACAGCCACAGTGCTGGGCCTCACAAGGCCAGGCAGCTGGGCCTTCTTGTCCTGTGTGTCTTAGTGCAGAGATGACCCGCCCACACACAGGTGGCTGGCTGGAAAGCCATCCTCGCCTGGCACATGGGACTTCACAGAGCCCCTTAGCAACTCAGATCCGCGTTTCCATACCATTGTCCGAGGCTCTGGTAGGAATAAATCATAGGAAGAGTCATGAGTTGTGGAGTGTTTAATACTTAAAGTTTACATTTTAACCTGCTCACTGGGCAGCAAGATGCAAAGAAGTTATGTCCCACTAAGAGTTTTTCCCGAGCTTTCCTTGACTGAGATAATCTATTATGAAATAATGATAATATATACTTATGTTTCTATATTATCACAATTACATATTATAACTATTATATTTGATAGTAAAGCAAGATTTCATACTTTTAAATTTCATGTCTGTATGTAATAACCACAAAATACAAAGCCATTAAAATTGTTTTCCTTTTTATTTAATTGCAAATTTACACTAACCCTTGCACCGAATTTAGGGATTAGAGGGCAAATCACCCAGGAAGAAACCAGCAGGAATATAAGGGGGAGTTTGCTGCAGCTGCCCCAGAGAAGAGGCAGGTTTTCCTGCTTTCTCTAAAAATTTTCAGCAGCCCTGGGAACTAAATTAACCTGTTCTCTTCTGGCTGGGAGGAATGAATGACAGAAACATTTCATATTTTTGGTCCACCCCAAAGCATATATTTGGGAACATGTGTGCCTTTTCTCCTCCCACCAGAGGGGAAGAAAAACCCTAAGGCATCACCCAGCCTGTGCTTTTTCTTTAAAGCCCCGCACTTCAGGCAGAATAGCTAAAAGCAGCCAGAGGTCCCCGCACACCCCCTTCCCTTCGCTGGGGTCGGATCTGTCGTTTGCATACTGCCTAGGTAATTACCCTTTGGTCAGGCAGAAGCCCCGCTGCCTGTTCATAGCACTTCTCACTAAGGAGAACCAACCCCTTGGGGTGCCTTGGCTGACCTGAGCACTCGCTGCAGCCCTGCAGGGCTGACCTGGTCCTTCCCGTTGACCACATGAAAGCCAGTAACATAGGTGCAGCCCCCTCACCGTGGAGCGGCATGGCCACGAATCTCCCAGTTTCGGAATAAGCAGGGGGAGGTGCCCACGTGGGAATGTTAAACTTGGATTTAACATTGACCTGGCAGTTAGATTCACTGGTTCAGGAGGAAGTGGCCGGGGCCCTTCCATCAGGCCTGTGCTGGTCCTGCTTGCCACGCGTACAGCAGGGCCCAGGCCCTGGGTGTCCCTCTGACTGTACCCACCAGGCACCAGTGGACTCTACTTCTGGACTCGGCCCCCTGCTCCCCAGGAACTCCCCTGTGCCATCACCTTCAGCCCCGCCTCCTGTGAGCGTGGGCACGCTGGTCCTTGCTGAGCGGAACGGATGTCACATTCTAGGAGTTAGTGACCTTTGAGGACGTGGCCGTGGACTTCTCCCAGGAGGAATGGGAGATGCTGGAGCCTGCTCAGAGGGACATCTACAGAGATGTGATGCTGGAGACTTGCCGTCACCTGGCCTCCCTGGGTAAGAGCAGCGGCCTGCATCCATGGGTTCAACTCACCCTGGTCAGCAGCATCTCCTGGGTGTCGAGAGACATGGGAGGACGTGGGGATTTTTTTTGGTGAATGAAGCAGCTCCTGTGGGGCTCGCAGTCTGCTGGCTTCTCCCAACGTGATGAATGTCCGAGTTCTTCAGTGGGTGGCCACCGGAGCTGCTGTGGAAATGCACATCTGAGCTTGGGCGTACGGAATCTCCCGACTCCCGGTTACACGATTGGGGCATTCTTGCTCTCTGCTCAGGTGCAGAGCCATAATTTAAAATTTTTTATTGTGCTAAAATATACATGACATAAAATTTACAATTGTAACCATTTTAAGCGCACAGGTCAGTGGCAGTAATTACATTCACGCTGCTGTGCGACCATCCCTCTCCAGAACTTACCGTCTTTCCAAACTGAAGCTCTGTCTCTTGAAACATTAACCCCTCCCCCGGCCCCACCACCCACTTTCTGTCTCTGTGGCTGTGGCTTCTCTGGGGACTTCCTAGGAGTGGGATCAGACAGGGCCTGTCCTTTTGGGTCTGGCGTATTTTATCTACCATGTTGTTGAGGCTTAGCCACATCATGGTAGGGTATCAGAATTTCATTTCTTTTTAGGGCTGAATAATCTTCCATTGAATTCATGCTCTACATTTCGTTTGTCCATCCGTCTGTTGGTGTACACCTGGGTCGCTTCCACTTGGGGCTGCCGTGATGATGGGTGGGCACATATCTCCTCAAATCCCTGCTTCCACTCCTGTGTCCATACCCAGAAGTAAGATTCCTGGGTCGTATGATTATTCTGTATTTAGCTTTGTGAGAAACTGCCGAACTGTTTTCCACAGCAGCAGCTTCCCCATTTCACATTCCTACCAACAGCATTCAAGGGATCCAGTTTTTCCACATTCTCCACAATATTTCTAATTATTGCCTTCCGGGAGGTGTGAAGTCATATCTCGTGCTTTGGTTGGTTTGCCCTTAATCCTTAATCACTAATAATGTTGAGCATCTTTTTGTGTATATTCTTTGGGGAACTGTAAGAGCCACAGCTTTTTTTTTAGGAAAATAAAATCTTTAGCTTGACCTGTGTGCCATCTGTCCAATGTACTCTGTCTCTTCCAGAAATCATGAAGAACCCAAACGCTGAGAAGGGCACTGAGGATGGTATATCTTCCGCAGCACAGACCTCTCAAGCCTGCCGCCCTCCCCAGTGGACAGGGTGTCCACCCTTTGGACCAGTGGCATCTGTCCACCTGGAGCAAGGAGAAGCTGTGTGGGTGGTGGGGAAAGGGAGTCCCCAGTCCTCCTGTTCAGGTAAGAGCCAGGCAGCTAGGAGCCCCTGGGCAGGGCAGCGTCTAGGGGGCTGGAGGTCAGATCTCTCCACACAGGCACCTGGATAAGGAGAATACCGAGGCCCTTGGCTGCATGTTCTGATATCTTCCGTTCATCCACCAGTGTGTGCTAGCTTCTGCCCCCCTCATTGGGTGCGCAGAACAGAGTTCCATTTTCTTCTTGAAGCCATTCTACCTGTGTTTCTTGTTACATCTCTTCTCTCTCTGCTTTCTTGATGATTCTTACTCTCCCTTCTTTTTTATTTTTTTATTTTTTTATTTTGGTATCATTAATCTACAATTGCATGTGCAACATTATGATTATTAAACTCCCTACTTCATCAGGTCCCCCCTACCAACCCCATTACAGTCACTGTCCATCAGCATAGTGAGATGCTATAGAATCACTACTTGTCCTCTCTGGGTTGTACTGCCCTCCCCGTGCCCCCCCCAACATTACATCTGCTAATCGTAATGCCCCTTTTTCCCCCTTGTCCCTCCCTTCCCGCCCATCCTCCCCAGTCCCTTTCCCTTTGGTAACTGTTAGTCCGTTCTTGGGTTCTGTGAGTCTGCTGCTGTTCCTTCAGTTTTTTTCTTTGTTCTTATACTCCACATATGAGTGAAATCATTTGATACTTGTCTTTTTCGGCTTGGCTTATTTCACTGAGCATAATACCCTCTAGCTCCATCCATGTTGTTGCAAGTGGTAGGATTTGTTTTCTTCTTATGCCTGAATAATATTCCATTGTGTATATGTACCACATCTTCTTTATCCATTCATCTACTTACTGATGGACACTTAGGTTGCTTCCATTTCTTGGCTATTATAAATAGTGCTGCAATAAACATAGGGGTGCATCTGTCTTTTTGAAACTGGGCTGCAGCATTCTTAGGGTAAATTCCTAGGAGTGGGATTCCTGGGTCCTTACTCTCCCTTCTTTGTCGAGCAATTCCATCTATGTTCACAGTGCCCTCTCCCCACCATTTTCCACACTGTCACACTTGTCACACTGCACCCTGTCCTGAGCACACCAGCTTAAGGATCCCTCTCTCCTTTTCCTCTCCTTCCCCATGTGGAAAGGTGATACTTAAACACAAGTCCACATGTGCCTTGTATATGCTGGAAGTACTTTTGTCCCACCGTTCTTAAGCTGGAGGTTTTTCTTTTCTCCCGCCATCCCCCAATCTATTTTAGATTGGGAGACTAGACTGAAAAGCCAGGAGTCAATTTACAAGAAGATGATTTGGGGGGAAGAACTCCCCAAGGGCGTGAGTATCATAGAGCTCCCCAGAGAAGCCTGGGGGTGTGGCCAACTTGGGGAGACCCCTGAAGAACCCCAGAGGCTTTTGAGGCAAATGGCATACGTCCAAGTAAAGGCATTTGCTCAAACGAAGGCTACTGTCTGGCGTGAATTGGGCGAAAATGGTCATCCGAGCCCAGAACTTGTTTTATTACAGGGAGGTTCTATAGGGAAACATTTCCATGACTGTGACCTAAATATTGAGAGTTCGGGAGCTGATCCATTCTTAAACCATCATCAGATGGAATGTGCAGATCAGAGACCCTGTGAACCTGATAAACATGGAAAAGACCTCAGCCAAAAGAGTTACCTTACCCATCGCAAAAGAACTCGAACTTCTACATATGCAGAACGCAGGAAATCATTCAGTCGCACTGCGGCACTTACAATATACAACAAAACGAACCCAGTGGAGAAAACTTATGAATGTCCTGAGTGTGGGAAGGTGTTTAACCGGAGGCATTCCCTGAGTGAACATCAGAGAACCCACACAGGAGAGAGACCGTATGAATGTCAGGACTGTGGGAGAGCCTTTACACACAGCTCAACCCTCAGTCGGCACTTGAGGACTCACACTGGAGAGAAGCCTTACATGTGCAGTGAGTGTGGGAAAGCCTTCAATAGGCTTTCGTCTCTTACCCAACATCAGAGGATTCACACAGGGGAAAAGCCTTATAAATGTAAAGACTGTGGAAAATCCTTCTGCCAGAGTTCTTACCTCATCTTGCACAGGAGAACGCATACTGGAGAGAAGCCTTATGGATGTAGTGAATGTGGAAAGGCCTTCAGCGATCGTTCGTCGCTTAACCAACATGAGCGAACTCACACTGGTGAGAACCCCTATGGATGCAACCAGTGTGGAAGAGCCTTCAGCCAGAGGTCTTCCCTTGTTAGGCACGAGAGATCTCACACTGGAGAGAAACCGTATAGCTGCAGTGAATGTGGAAAAGCCTTTAGCCAGAGCTCATCCCTTATCACACATCAGAAAACACACACGAGTCAGAAAACCTATAAAATGATTGATTGTGGGAAAGCCTTCTATCAGAGCAGCCACCTTACTGGATTTTAGAGATTGCTTGCTGCCCTGTAAAGTGCCATTCAGCATTCCCCTACATGAGCATGGCTAGATTTTTCCCTTCTGATGTACTGCTTAAAAAGAAGCAGGCTTTGGCCACCTTCTAGAAAGAAAGCACTGAGTTCTAGATGTCAGAAGGGGCCGCTTAATGAGCGACATTGCCACTGAGCTCTGCCCAGTGAGCTCCACCCTCTTGGGAAAGATTGACAAATGGGAACACAACATGAAGTGGGATTTTGCAAAGAGTAACCATGTTAATTTAGCTGTGGAAACAAAAGGTATTCGCTTTCAGTTTTTTGTTTCAAAATGCAATATCTTTGTTTCAATAATCTGTTCCAATATTTTACTTAATCATTCTGCTCTGGTCACTTCACAAGGGCCTGATTTTTCTCAGGCACTACTCTGGGAATGCAGAGCATAGGCCCAGACAACGAGCTCTGGGTGCGAAGTGAAAAAGAGTGCCAAACGGTGTATGCAGTTCTGTCCAGTGAAGTCCAAATATATACATAAATGGACATAGGCCAGACAGAGATGTGGAGAAATGAACGGTCTATTTGTGAGACTTAAATGATGGTGTTTGATTTCCTGCCTTTTGACGTTTTGTTCAGCACCTCTGTAATCATTGTGACGACAAGTAAAAATGAAACAACCCTAAGCAAAATTAAGTTTCATTGATCAGTTAGGAAGGATTGTGGATACCAAGTTGGCAAGGATACAGTGCCACAGGCCTTGGGACAGGGAGAGGCAGAGGGACCTTTGGTGGCCTGGGGAAAGTCCCAACTGTGCGACAGACTCGCCGGAGTAGGGCGGCCCAGTGTACCCTCCTTGCCCGCAGCATTCACGTTTGTTGGGTGCTCACTGTATTCCCAGCTCCATTCTAGTGCTTACACATGCTTCCTCATTTAAGCTTCTCGCCAACCCCTTGAGAGAGTAGCTGCTCGTATCCTCATGTTGCATAAGAAGCAAAGCATCTTGTCCAGAGACACACAACTAGAAGGGAGTGGAGTCTGGAATTGTGCTTGAGTCACCTGTACAAGCCCAGGGCCCCATTGGTGAGGAGGAATGCCGGGGAGCTGTGTTCTCCTAATTCTCCCTTAGCCACCTAACATTCATCTGAATCATCTCCTTCCCTGGACTTGATGAGGGTGGTTCCCGGCAGACCTTTCACTCAAGTGGGACCTGATCATAAACACTGTTGCCTTTCCCTAAAGTAGAGACCCCTTATCTGGGGTCTGTGTAGGCCCTACCAGGCTGATGGCTGTTTCCTTAAGGTCTCTATGAACAACCTCCGGCTGAATGCAAAATGTGTCTTGGGCACATATATACTTTCTGGGGAAGGTGTTCTCAGCTTTCATCTTTGTAGGAATAGTTGGCTTAGAGGTGTCAGGACTGCGCTGTTTTTCAGTCTAGATCTCTCCCTCCCTCCAACAATTGTTTATAGAGAATCTGAACTCTCTGCCAGATGGCCACGTATAACACAGATGAGGTGTCTGCCTTCACTCAATATACCTGTGGTGAGGAAGCAGGACAGCTTCATGAGTTGTGACTTGTGCAGTCACCCAAGGCTACACTCTTAGAAAGATCCTGTGATTGGTTGAATGCTCTGCTGTATCCATCTCTATTCTTAATAATTTTGCACAAAGGCCTCCCCTACGGTATTTTCATTTTGCAGCAAGCCCTGCACTTTGTGACAGTTTATGACCTATGACAGAGTGAGGGGTAGGGACAGGTGTCAAACAAGTAACCAAATACTGTAGTGAAATAATTACAGATTTGGGTAGATACTCCAGAGGATGCAAATGGAATGCTGATGTCATAGATAATATGAGAGGGACCAACCTTAGGGCCTTGAAGACCTAAATTTAATTTGAAACTTGAGTCATTGGAACATCCAAGATGAAGAATTTAACCAGTGGAGAGCTTCAGTTTAGCTTCATTTTCACAAGTGGTTTTATGACCATTTTAAAAAATATATTTAGTTTTTGTTGTAATTGCTCCAACTTTTGAGAAAGAATATATTTTAAACATCTGGGTGTTTAAATATCATCTTCCCTCTCTAAAAACAAATTCTTTTTCTTGTCTTATTGCACTGGCTGAGTCCTCCAGTACAGTGTTGAATAGGAGATTTGAGAACCAGCCCTCTTGGCTTTGCTCTAGATCCTAGGGAAAAGCTTCAGTCTTCCATCATGGAGTATGATATTTACTGTGGATTTGTTACAGATTCATGTCATCTCTATTCTTTTATTAAATTTCCATTTTTGTGTGTGGTGGAGTTTTAGAAGTGTTCCCTAGATCTTGAGAATAAGCTGTGTTCTCTGTTTTTATGACTTGGAGTCTGGCTTGTCTGTTAAAGCAACCTGATTAATCAATGGTTCTCAAATTCATGTCAGTGGCTCTCAAATTTCATGTCACGAGGTTCAGATTTAATAAGTGAGACTTGGAGCCCAGTAATACATTTCTGACATTCACCAGGTAATTCACTGATGCTTCTCCTTAAATTACACTTTGAGAAACACCGCTTGTCCTTAATTGTACTTAGACTGCTGATTCAAAGAGAGTTAGCTCAAAAATTGAGTTACAGTTTCTGACTGCTGCTGGGCTTAATGTCCCTCACTGTTTTCTGTTGTTTTTGCTTGTTTTGTTTTGTTTTGCCTTTGTTTTATTTGGAGTAAATAGTTCATGACAGGTCTTCATTGTGAATTGTACCTTTTACAGTTTTGAAGTGACCTCTTTGCTTTAATTAATAGCCCCACCTCTGCTTTTTAAACAAAATTAATCTGTTTACTTTTGGTATAATTTTTCACCTTCTTTTGACTTTTCAAATCCCCGCATCTCATTTTTAGCCTATAGCTGGACTAGTAATTAATTTATTTTTAATGGATCTGTTTATGCTAATAACTGCTGTGATAAATGTTGTTGGCTTTAATTCTGCTAATGTGTCATGTCATTTTTCTTATATTTGAACCTTATTTTCTGTCTTATACTCTATTGTATTGAAGAATGTACATCTCTTGTAATTTGGGAGGTGCATTTCCTTCTTTACTTTCTTTTAGCATTTTATTTTGTTACATTAAAATTATAGTGAAACTGATATATTGTAACTTATCAGTGTTAAGCAGTTTTCGTAGGATAAAACGTCAAGTTGCAGAGTATATATATAGTCTAATAGCACTTTTATAAGATTTGAAATAGTGAAAACAATGTTATGTGTCGTCTACAGATACACATGTATATGGTTGCAATAATAACCACCAAATTTGTGATTATTGTCTCCTCTGGGAGGAGATGGAAGGTGAGAGGATCCCAGAGGTGATATACAGGACATTTCAGCTCTATAATGTTTTCTTTCGTTCCGGAAATCTGATAGAGTATGGTAAACTGATAGGATTTAATAGTTTTAGCAGTAAATACACACGTATTCAAAATGTTTCTCCCTTCACATTTTGTGTGATTGAAATGTTTCATGATAGTTCTAAAGTGTGCCCTCCCTTCTGCCTGTGCTGTGGTTGTCATTAATGTATGCCTTCGTGAGGAATGCAAAGATCAGCTTCCCTAAAGTTTTGCAAATGGATAATTGTGGCTCGGGATAAATTTAGTCAGGACATCATCTATCCGAAAAAGCTCTATATTCCAGACTCTCAGAGATGCAAAGATGCTGTTCTCTGAAGATTTTTTATCTCACTCCATGATTTACGGTAGAATGGGCAGAAGTCATGTTGGAGATGCGTATGGATGTTTAGAGTATCTCATGAAAATGAGACTGGGAATATTTGCGCCAGTTACTGCCGTATCGTTCCTCTCCTTCACACCCACTGTGTGAATTTTCCTGTTGCTCCTGTTAACAAATTACCACACATTTAGTGTCTTATAACAGCCAATTCCTTATAATGATTCTGCAGGTCACAAATCTAAAATCAAGGTGTTGGCAAGGCCATGACCCCTTTGGAGACCCTAAGGGAGAATCTGCTTCCCTACCTTTTCTAGTTTCTAGAAGCTACCCGATTCCTTGGCTTGGAGCTCCTTCCTCTGTCTTAACAGCTAGCATTGCAGTGTCTTCCCATCTTCCTCTGACCCTGAACCTCCTGCCTTCCTCTTATGGGACCCTCTTATGGATCATCGGGGATGCTGGGCCCCGAGAACCCAGGGTCACCCCCATCTCAGGGTCCTTAACTTAATTCCCTCTGTAGAGTCCCTCTGCCATATGGGGAACATAGTCACAAGTTCCATGTGCCCCTTCAGGGGACTGTTATGCTGCTAGCCACACCTGTTCTTTTGTACTTCGTTTTATGATGTGGGGTGGAAATGCTGCGAACCACATTCCTGCTTTGCCAGTGGCTCTCCATTTATTGGGACCTGCTAACAGAGACACTGGAGAGAGGACGGAAGGCTGGAGGAGGGAGAAGGAGTTTGCTTCTTTCTGTTCCTATCTTGGCAGGTTGGAGAACGTCTTTGTTTATCTCTGAATGAAAAACATCCCGGTGTGACTTAAACACCTTGAATCACACTTCATTCCCCTCAGATTGTTGTAGCTGTTATGCTTCTCTCTTATGGCAGTGGATGTTCCCTGAAGATTCAGAGACCTACCTCGTTTTTCACCTTAATAAACGCAATGACATGTTCTTTATGTGTGACGTTCACAGGATGTAGCTCTGAACTCATAATGTCAGGCACACAGGAGTGCTGAGGTCCGTGCCAGGACCCAGTCTTAAGACAGAATTCTAAATTCCATGCTGATTTATTGAAACTTGACATTCATTGTTAACCCATATTAAACCAAAAAAGTATAAAATACATATTTTTAATAGTTTATAAATCCAATGACTGTTTTTTAACTCGAAGGTTTTTAATGTATTAGTCCTCTAAATACTAATTTTTATGAACACATATAAAACCTTTTTGCAAACCATAAGAAAGGAATTTTGAAAATTTTAAATAAAATGACAAGTGATTCTAGAGTTTTGACATTCACTTAACCTCAGACTAGACAAATGTTTTCTGAGATGAGGGGCATATGAAATGCATTAGTGTTAAGCCCCTATCTGCTAAATGTATTTAGAGTTTTCAGGTCTATCCCACAGTTGTATATGAACTTTTTTTTAATATATATATTTTTTGTTTATATATATTTTATAGCAGTTAAACTAGGAATTCAATTTCCTCAGGGATATCACAGCCTTTTGCGTTCCAAAATACCTAGGGACTCACTAAAAACTGGATTGACATAAATGTCTTTGCAGAGTAAAAAGCACACAGAATCCTAGCATCTCACACCTGTGGCTGTGTTGAGACAGGTTCTGTGCCAGACTAGGGCCTGAGATCTCATTCCCACAGGGTCAAAGTCCTGGGGCCTCGGTTTGCGGACCTCAAGCCCCAGGCGTGGGGCCGGGACGGACGGTGGGGCCTCCCGGTGTCGAAGGTCACACGTCAAAACCCAGCAGGGCCCTGTCGCGCGGGGTGACCTCACTGTTGAGGGTCTTTAACTAAAGGCACAGATCCACGGCGACCTCGCTTCCATGCCGACCGCTGATACCAGGCGTCAAAAGACCCTAACTGTCCTTCACTGTGTCCTATCCCGGTTCGGACACGTGGCGTTCCGCGGGGAAACTGAGTCAGGCTTCCCAGGAGGAGGATGCAGGCAGGGCGCCGAGCTGCGGGTGGAGGCCGGTAGGGCTGGGAGCGTTTCTGCTCCGAGATGACCACCTGTCGGACGACGGCCTGTCACTCAGGACGCAGGGGGCGCCCAGTTAGGGGCGACAGGGGCGATGTCTAGAGAGCAACCAGGGAGGCACGGGCGGTGCCGGATAGCCAATCAGGAACGTTGGCTCGGGCACTGCCCAATCAGGAGCGCCAGGGGCGGGTCTAGGAAAACTGTCCAGCCAAAGGCCCCGGGAGGAGGAGTGCCCGGAGCGTCGTCCAATAAGGGTGCAGCGCCCCAGAGGGCCGCGCAATCATATTGCGGGATCTGAGAGCGTCGGCCAGTCAGGGCCGGAGGCGGGCGCGCTCCCAGGTGTGTGGACGTTGCTCTGGGCCGCAGCGTCTGCTGTGAGCACCCACCCGGTGCGGCCCCAGGTGAGCCGTCCGCACCTCTCTCACCTCCGGGAGGGCCCAGAGTGGGGCCGCGAGATGGTGAGTGCGTGCGGCCGGGAGAGTCTGGAATAACCCGCCGGAACCCGCCGCGGCCCGGGTCTGCCCGCGCCCCCCGGGTTCCGAAACCTCCCCGCGTGGGCCCGGGATCTCAGGACGGCCCTGGGTCACCCAGATGCGCACAGCTACTCTCCTCGTAGCGCATAGCCCTGCGTGGCGGCGGGGAGGGGGGGCGGGGGGAGGCCTCTTGGGGTCCCTGGGCTGGGGGGCTCTCCTGACAGGTCCTCGTCCCTAAGTGACCCCAACTCCAGTTCTCGTCCCCCAGTGGGACGTTCGTTGTCGTGTAATCGGATGATGGTTTTGAGAGGAAAAGACAAATGGGCCCTGTCCCTTGCGTTCTCACAGTGAAGGGAGAAAAACGAACCCGCAGGACAAGGAAGGCCACCCAGCGAGGTGACGCAGCGACCTGCAAAGCAGAATGCTCTGGAGACCCAGAGCTGACAGCAGCCAGTGTCCTTTGTTCAGGGAGCCCCTCTGGGAGCCGCGGGGGAGGGGTGTCCCACGTGGTAGGATGGCCGGGCTTGACCAGGAGCCTTGGGTCTGCGTTGTATTCAGCACTGCCCCTCCCCGGGTTTGTCACCTGGGAAAGATGTATTCACTTATGGGAGCCTCAGGTATCCAGCACACGTAAAATATATTTAGTTAACAGAGCGTGAAGGATAAGACAATATTTCCAAAGGGGTGAATTTCAGAAAGAATAAAAAGGCGGTATCTTACATTCCATTTATTAAACATTCTTTCTGACACTTTACCCCCCACCTCACCCCTACCCTCGTCCAGGGTGCAATAAGCTTTTCAGCTCTGTTCTTTTGAGTGACAACGAATGGAATTCCAGGGCTTAACCTTGACAGCCCTCCTGGGCGGGGGTGGGGTGGGGCGGGGTGGAATGTCAGAGAAATAGAGAAAAATCTCCTTTCCAATATGGTTGCAGAAAATGAATTTCCACAGTGTAATTGGTGAATTAGAAAGATCCACCAAATACTGTTCTTCCCCTTGGCAGGGTGGAGAATTTGTGACGCTAGACAGTACTCGTGTTTCTATCACCTGCAACACACTTTGCTTTAATTTACAATAAATTGATTCTTGTTCATGGAACCGGTGGGAATGCAAGCATCTTTCTTGTTTAGATAAGTTTGTCACTGTTTCTTGCATTCAAGTGTCTGTCCTTTCTGCCACTGCTCTGAAGTCGCTGCCCTGTAGTGAATCAGGTTTCCTAGGAGACATGGGCCTGTTTCAGGACTTGGTTCCTATCCACCCAGCTATTTGTCCCCTCCTCTGCTAATCCCATCCTGTCTGTCAGAAGTCCTATTGCTTTAAAGTCCTTGCTGTGTGATATGCAGGCCCCGGCCTGGTTCTCCAGAATATTTGGGCTCTTTTTGCTCATTGTTATTCCTGTTAGGTTTGTAAAATTAGTATTTGTCAAGTCCTAAAAAAAAGTCTGGTTTGGGGATTTAATGGAATTTCATGAAGACTGTAGGTCAGCCTTGGGAGGGTCGATGTGTCAGTAATGGTGAGTTGTAAGGAGTTCCGTCTTTCCATATATTTCATTTTGGTTATTTTCCCTGACATTTTCAGATTTCCATCCCATTCTTTTTATAGCCTTCACTGGACTTAGTACTAGTCAAATTTGGTTTTTGGCAGAGTATGTGTTATCTTTTTGCAATGAATTTTCCAACTTGTTGTTGCTATTCACTAGAAAGGTAATGAAATTTATTTATTTATTTATTTTAAATTTATTTTGATATCATTAATCTACAATTACATGTGCAATATTATGGTGATTAAACTACCCCCTTCATCAGGTCCCCCCCACCAACCCCATTGCAGTCACTGTCCATCAGCATAGTGAGATGCTATAGAATCACTACTTGTCTTCTCTGAGTTGTACAGCCCTCCCCATGCCCCCTTAACATTACATCTGCTAATCGTAATGCCCCTTTTTCCCCCTTGCCCCTCCCTTCCCATCCATCTTCCCCAGTCCCTTTTCCTTTGGTAACTATTAGTCCGTTCTTGGGTTCTGTGAGTCTGCTGCTGTTTTGTTCCTTCAGTTTTTTTCTTTATTCTTATACTCCACATATGAGTGAAATCATTTGACACTTGTCTTTCTCCGCCTGGCTTATTTCACTGAGCATAATACCCTCTAGCTCCATCCATGTTGTTGCAAATGGTAGAATTTGTTTTCTTCTTATGGCTGAATAATATTCCATTGTGTATATGTACCACATCTTCTTTATCCATTCATCTACTTATGGACACTTAGGTTGCTTCCATTTCTTGGCTATTGTAAATAGTGCTGCGATAAACATAGGGGTGCATCTGTTTTTTTCAAACTGGGCTGCTGCATTCTTAGGGTAAATTCCTAGGAGTGGAATTCCTGGGTCAAATGGTATTTCTATTTTGAGTTTTTTGAGGAACCTCCATACTGCTTTCCACAATGGCTGAACTAATTTGCAGTCCCACCAGCAGTGTAAGAGGGTTCCCTTTTCTCCACATCCTCGCCAACATTTGTTGTTGTTTGTGTTTTGGATGTTGGCCATCCTCACTGGTGTGAGGTGATATCTCATTGTGGTTTTAATCTGCATTTCTCTGATGATGAGCGATGTGGAGCATCTTTTCATGTGCCTGTTGGCCATCTGAATTTCTTCTTTGGAGAAGTGTCTATTCATGTCCTCTGCCCATTTCTTAATTGGATTATTTGCTTTCTGTTTGTTAAGGTGCATGAGTTCTTTATATATTTTGGATGTCAACCCCTTATCAGATACGTTTTTTATGAATATATTCTCCCATACTGTAGGATGTCTTTTTGTTCTACTGATGGTGTCCTTTGCTGTACAGAAGCTTTTCAGCTTGATATAGTCCCACTTGTTCATTTTTGCTTTTGTTTCCCTTGCCCGGGGAGATATGTTCATGAAGAAGTCGCTCATGTTTATGTCCAAGAGATTTTTGCCTATGTTTTTTTCTAAGAGTTTTATGGTTTCATGACTTACATTCAGGTCTTTGATCCACCTTGAGTTTACCTTTGTGTATGGGGCTAGACAGTAGTCCAGTTTCATTCTCTTACATGTAGCTGTCCAGTTTTTCCAACACCAGCTGCTGAAGAGGCTGTCATCTCCCCATTGTATATCCAAGGCTCCTTTATCAAATATTAATTGACTGTATATGTTTGGGTTAAGGTTTGGATTTTCTATTCTGTTCCACTGGTCTGTGGGGCTGTTTTTGTGCCAAAACCAAATTGTCTTGATTACTGTGGCTTTGTAGTAGAGCTTGAAGTCAGGGACCGTAATTCCCCCTGTTTTATTCCTCCTTCTCAGGATTGCTTTGGCTATTTGGGGTCCTTTGTGGTTCCATATGAATTTTAGAATTATTCGTTCCAGTTCATTGAAGAAGGCTGTTGGTAGTTTGATAGGGATTGCATTGAATCTGTAGATTGCTTTAAGTAGTATAGCCATTTTGACAATATTTATTCTTCCTAGCCAAGAGCATGGGATGAATTTCCATCTGTTAGTGTCCTCTTTAATTTCTCTTAGGAGTGTCTTGTAGTTTTCAGAGTACAGGTCTTTCACTTCCTTCATTAGGTTTATTCCTAGGTATTTTATTCTTTTTGATGCAATTGTGAATGGAATTGTTTTTCTGATTTCTCTTTCTGTTAGTTCATCGTTAGTGTATAGGAAAGCAACAGATTTCTGTGTGTTAATTTTGTATCCTGCAACTTTGCTGAATTCAGATATTAGTTCTAGTAGTTTTGGAGTGGAGTCTTTAGGGTTTTTTATGTACCATATCATGTCATCTGCAAATAGTGACAATTTGACTTCTTCTTTACCAATCTGGATGCCTTGTATGTCTTTGTTTTGTCTGATTGCTGTGGCTAGGACCTCCAGTACTATGTTGAATAACAGTGGAGAGAGTGGGCATCCCTGTCTTGTTCCCGATCTTAGATGAAAAGCTTTCAGCTTCTCGCTGTTAAGTATGATGTTAGCTGTGGGTTTGTCATATATGGCCTTTATGATGTTGAGGTACTTGCCCTCTATACCCATTTTTTTGAGTTTTAATCATGAATGGATTCTGAATTTTGTCAAATGCTTTTTCAGCATCTATGGAGATGATCATGTGGTTTTTGTCCTTCTTTTTGTTGATGTGGTGGATGATGTTGATGGATTTTCAAATGCTGTACCATCCTTGCATCCCTGGGATGAATCCCACTTGATCATGGTGTATGATCCTCTTGATGTATTTTTGAATTCGTTTGCTAATATTTTGTTGAGTATTTTTGCATCTATGTTCATCAGGGATATTGGTCGGTAATTTTCTTTTTTGGTAAGGTCTTTGCCCGGTTTTGGTATTAGAGTGATGCTGGCTTCATAGAATGAGTTTGGAAGTATTCCCTCCTCTTCTATTTTTTGGAAAACTTTAAGGAGAATGGGTGTTATTTCTTCTCTATATGTCTGGTAGAATTCAGAGGTGAATCCATCTGGTCGGGGGTTTTGTTCTTGGGTAGTTTTTTGATTACCGATTCAATTTCATTGCTGGTGATTGGTCTGTTTAGTTTTTCTGTTTCTTGTTTGGTCAGTCTTGGAAGGTTGTGTTTTTCTAAGAAGTTGTCCATTTCTTCTAGGTTGTCCAGCTTGTTAGCATATAGATTCTCATATGAGATTTATTTTTATGTTGATTTTTTATCCAGGAATCTGTTAAATGTCCTACTCTGTGATTGTCTTTTTGTTGTGCTGGTGTCCTACACATACAGTTGTTAGAAGGAGGCAGAAAGACAAGCGGATTTCTTCTTGGGTAGCCTGGGACATCTGTTCATTTGTGGTAGTGCTGTCTGGGGATAGACAGCCAGTGAGGAGTGAGGTGTGGGCAGGCTTCATTTGTGCCTAACTGCTGTGGAGAAAACCATGAACTTCACAACACTCCTCTGTTCATTGTTCCTGTTTTGAACATTCCTCTATCAGTTTCCCTTTATTGGGTTATATGCACCTTACCACCTGTTTCCCAAAGCTAAGAGGTTGTTTTTTTTTTTTTATGCTTGACTGTTGAATATCATAAAATAGTTTGGGCAACTTTTAAGATGATTACAGGTGCATTATATGAACAGACTTCGGAGTTTTCTGTTGTATAATATGAGTGCAGGAACATGCATATGACATACGTACAGTTGACAGAAATGTTAAAAAATTATCCTCTGTGAAGTGAAATTCAGCCCTAAATTGGGGACAAGCTTTCACACCAGACACCTCACTTACAACGAACCCCAGCAGCAGGCTTCCTCACTCTCCAAATGTAACCAGTATGTTGAATTATATGGAGACATATGTATACATATATTTGTAGTTCCAAAGAGTTATGCATATATGCACACTGTTATGTATATATGTATATTTTAAAGCAATTTTTATATCAGTTTGCAGTGTTACGGCAAGTGGTTACTGCTCTCCTTTGCCCTGCATTCATTCATTCATATGAGTCCATACTGATGTCAGTATCCCTCCTTGTCCCCTCACTGGGACATGTTCCCGTAGTACTTTTATTTGATTTACTCATTTATTGTTTTCCTTCAAGAGAATTAAAGTCCACATAGTTCGGAACTTTTGTTCAGCGCTGCGCCCTAGTGCCTGCAAGTAGCAGGGCCTGTGCATCTGGAACCTGAATACATTTTACTAAACGGAAGAACCAGAGGTCAGATCTTCACACACACAAAGCGGCCTCCCACGAAATGCACAGCTTTGCCCAAAGAGCAAAGAGACGTAGGAGTGGATAGGAGTCTTTGGTTGGCTACTCTTCGGAGGACCCTGCAAGATGGGCTTCTCTGCGGATCACATTGGGAAATACCAGTCAAGAGCAAAACAGGGAGGGCGAAGGAAGTGCACACGTTAGGAGTTTGGGTGATGCTACTGGCTGTTTGCATTTCCTGTGCTGAGCCAGTTTTAATACTGTCTGCTCTGCAGTTACTGTAAAAATATATGTGCTAATATGTCTAAAGCTTTCTGCGGTCTTTCACTTATAATGGGTGCTCAGTAGCACATTTTAAGTGTTAATATTGTGTGTACCGTACTTGATGGTTTCGAGCGAGGTGTTTTGGGAGCCCATGTCTTGGTCCATCTGGGCAGCTGGGACAAAAATACCACAGATGGGGTGGCTTAGGGACAACAGAAGTTTGTTTCTCACAATTCTGGAGTCTGGGAGGTCCAAGATGGAGGCCCTGGCTGATCTTGTGTCTGGTAAGGGCCCCATCCTGGTTCATAGATGATGGCTTCTTGCTGCGTCCTCAGGGTAGAAGGGTCCGGGGAGCTCTCTGGGGCCTCTGTTACAAGGGCACTGATTCCATCCTTGAAGGCTCTGCTCTATGACCTTGTTACCTCCCAGGGGCTCCTCCTCCCAGTACCTTCCCTTTTGGGGTAGGATCTAACATATATTTTGGGGGGACATGAGCTTTCAGTCTGTAGCAGTCCCTTAGAGCACCCCTAAGTTCAGGGATTCTCTAGAAGGACTGAGCACATGGTTGTGCTCACAGCTGAGATTTATTACAGTAAAAACACCCAGCAACGTCAGCTGAGGGGATGGTGCCTGGCATGAAGTCCCGAGGAGGACAGGCACACGACTCCAGGGCTCCTCTCCAGGGACATCGCAAAGGACGTGCATAGTTCCCCAGCAGTCAAGTGTGAAGTGTCCCTTGGGAAGCCAATGGGAGCCTGTTACCAGGGTTTTTATTGGGTATGGTTACAGACACACCCTCTGCCTAGCACATGCCAAGATCCCAGATTCCCAAAAGGAAGGCTGTTCTTGGGCATCAGCCATAGTATTAGAGTTAAAAAGCACAGGGAGGCCCTCCGGTCAGGGGGGATCCTCCCCAATCCTAGATCCCATGCACCAGCCCAGGGCCAACTTGGGATAAGGCCTGGAGCTGCTCACAGGCTTTCCTGCTTGGACAAGGCGTCTTCACAGCAGAATAATTACCAGCTGGACCCTGTGCAGTCACGTGGGACCAGTTTTCAGTATCGGTTTTCAGCAGTCCTGGACCTTTAACCAGTTCACGTAAATCCTATTAACAAAGGCCTTAGGAAGCTAAGTGGCTTTGTCCTCACATTCTTGTATTTTTTTCTCTGTATTCCTTTTCATTTAGCTCAGCTGTCCAGGCGTGTGTGGCACAACTCCGGCCAGCAGTTCAAGTGACCCCAGTGGCTCCCAGCAGTCATGGTGTCCTGATAGTGTGCACACTTGAAGTACAGTCCTAGAGGACACTGTACCCCTGGAGATGTAGTGCTTACAGTTGGGGCATCCCAAGCAGGACATGCATTAGTCAGGCAGCCCACTCAGTAGGGCCCAGGGGTGGCCTGAGGGGCCTCATGCACTGCAGACCCTTTAAAATAATCTGCCTCATCCAGTTTCAGAGAGACTCCCAGAGGTCAGTTTCAGGCGGTTTGTCGTCCACCTCCTGGTGTGCAAGACATCCCTTCCCCTCACCCTCCCTCCTCCCAGTGGTGCTCTTGCCTTATGTCAGGGCCTTCTAGCAAATTCCACATCTGATGCCAACAGTGTCTCCAGGACCACCCCAGGCCCTGCTAGGACTCACACGACTCGGCAGACCGCTTTTCTCATGACTGATTAGTTACGACAGAAGGACATACATCAACATCAGCAGAGGGGAGAGACCTGCAAGGACCCCCGTGCAGTCTGTTGTGTCTTTGCCAGTGGTGTCACAGAATGCCCCCAGTGAGTCATGACCACACATGGCTACCAGGGAGGCTCAGAGATTTGGTGCCTGGAATTAACACTGGCCGCTAACCCTGCAAGCATCCTCTGCCCAGCGGGTGCCCAAACTCCAGACGCCCAGAAGGAAAGCAGGTGTTCAGCATTAACACTGCTGTCTGCACACCTGAGACAGGGCATGACCTCAGCCAGGGCAGTGTGAGACCTTCTGAAATCCAAGTCTCCAGCGACCCACCAAGGCCACCCTTGCCAGCAGTCATTTCTGGGCATACAGGGAAGGCCTGCAGCGTCCACTCTTTCTGCACCCTGGGGAAGGGAACTTTATGGGAGGAGGTGCTACAGATGACAGTACTAAGTGGTTCAGCCCACTGGGGCCCTGTTGTCCCCTGCGCCTAGAACAGAGGTGTTCCTCCATTTGCTGCTCTGCAGAGGAGGTGAATTCTTGCATCAGAATAGTCCCAGGAGAATATTTTCTCTGCCCACTGCTCATGGATGTCAGTGGGTCGATGAACTTTTTTTTTAACCAGGGCCTATGGGAGACATGCCGCCCTGCTGTCCCTGTGCTTAGGTGTTGTTCTGGCATGTTTGCATACCAACAGGTGGGGACGGGAGATGAAAGAGGTTCAGGGTGCAGCCTCTAGCATGATTTGTTGGGAGCCACATCTTCCTGGAATTTGAGATGAGGGAGTGTTTCTTTTGTAGGAAGGCACCGTCTCCCTTGTTAAGTATTATAAGCAGGGACAGATCCACTGTCAGATCTTTGTGACTTCAACTAAGTCAACCTTCTCCTCAAGGCCAGCAAGAGAGCCCTTTTCTGTTTCGGCGTCATTTGACCTTGCCGTGTGGGTGTGTGAACTCAGAAGTTGGTAGGCAGCCACACTGACCCTAGAGGGTAGGAAATGTGTGGGCATCTGCATCCTTATGTCTTTTTAGGACTTTTTAGCTTTGCTGAGCTCTGACTTCTCAGTAACTTCCCATCTTCATGAAAATGCACAGAAAACAGTAGACACTGAGCCCCTCCCTGGTCACTATCACACAAATAAATTAGTATGAGTACTTCTTCAGAGCAGTTTTTCATCTGGGCGTTTGCCCTGTCCTCATCAGGCCTGGAGTCCCTTAGGACTGGAGGCCAGCTGGGCCTGTGGCAAGTTGGATTCCACCAGGCCTTGCATGTTTGGTGAGGTGAACAGAAGGAAAGGCTCCTGGTCCTCCTGTGTTACTTCTTAAAATCTCATCCAGGTTGGTCTTGGGCTTCCTCCCCATGGTACTGAGTGATGTGGTGGGCAGCAGGAAAGGGTCTGGGATCATTTGTCTCACAAGGGATCGCTGGGTCTTAAGATGCAAATATTTGTTCTATCTGTATAGCATTTCTTTGAATTCTCCAATGTGGTCTGAAACCTTTGGTTAGAGAAGAACAAGACATGACGAGGTCACAGTGAAAACGTAGATAATTCAGTGTGTTCATGGTGCTGTTAAATGTAGGAGGGTTTGGCCAGAGAGGAGGAGGTCTGATGACTACTTCATAGAGTAGGTGTTGGGGGGGCCACCAAATCCCGTGTGAGCTTCCTGTGAATTGAGTTCAGGTGCTCAGTGGGTCTTGCCCTCCCTCCTGCACATATGTGGGATGTTTCAGGACTCGGTGGTCTTTGAGGACGTGGCGGTGGCCTTCTCCTGGGAGGAGTGGGCTTTGCTGGATGCTGCGCAGAGGGAGCTCTACAGAGACGTGATGCTGGAGACCTTCCAGAACCTGGCCTCCGTGGGTAAGGACAGAGTCGTGCCTCCTCTTAGTCACGTAGAAAAACACTTGCACATCAAGCCTGTTCTGAGATTTTGAATGTGGAAAGGGAATAATTTAACAAGAGACATGGTCACAACCACCATAATGTTAGTATATAACAGTTTCTCCATGAGAAATGAGCATATGTATATTACACTGAGTTTTTCTTTCTGTAAAGAAAACTCTCTTAGTGTCATCAGTGGATATGGGTTGCATAGGGGATATAGGGGACCTAGTGAAATTTGTTTTGCTAACCTTGTGAGACTTTTACTGTGTTTATTAAATTGCTTACCATTTTAACCCCTCAAACTGGTTATTGATGACATCCCAGTGCAGCTAAACTACTAGGTGTCTTTTCGGCTTACAGGTGCCTTCTTGTAAAATTCATTTCCTTTTGCTTTCAGACGATGAGACTCAATGTAAAGCCACTGAGTCAGTTTCCCGGCAGGATATTTATGGGAATAATATATCCAAGGAACATAAAACAGCAAAGTTCACCAAAAACAATTCCTGGGCCTCTGTTTTAGGAAAAATTTGGGAAGAACTTAGCATTGAAGATCTCCACAAAGACCAGGGGAGACATCTGAGGTGAGTTGCATTCATAAAGGAAAGCAGTATTTCAGAGAAAATTGAAGTCGTGAAATTTAAAAAGCAAAGGAACAAAAAAACCCATAGAAGCCTAGACCAAATTTGTTTATTCACAGAGATTTTTCTCAAAAAAAAAAACAAAGACCTTAAATGTAAATGTTGAGTGTTAGAAACATAATTCAATTGAAAATAATTACAAGGAAAGCCCCTGTTTAAGAAACACTCTTCTGGTAATGGCTGCGATCATGGCTTCTTCTGTGGCATTCCATTTATTGGACTTTAAACCAAGTCAGATAAGGTAGAAAACCTACACATTCTCTGAAATTGGTGAACATGTAATCTTAATCCTTATAAATATTAAATCATTAATCAAACCATCGATAACATGCTTCTGGTTTTTAACAGAAATCACGTGGTGGAGAGACTCTATAAAAGTAATGGTCCATGTGGGGAGGGCTCTAGTCAGATTACCAGTCTCAGCCTGTACCAGAAAACTCTGACTGGAGTAAAACAGCACGAGCACAGTGCATTTGGCACTCGATACAGACTATGCCGGTGTCAGCAGTGCCAGCAGGCCTACAGTCGTCATCCACACCCGAGAGCCCATATGAGAACCCACAATGGAGAGAGACCCTACGTGTGTAAATTATGTGGGAAAACCTTTCCTCGTACTTCTTCCCTCAACCGGCATGTAAGAATTCACACGGCTGAGAAAACCTACAGGTGTCAGCAGTGTGGGAAAGCCTTCATTGATTTCTCCAGTCTTAGCAGCCATGTGAGAAGTCACACAGGCGAGAAGCCCTACAAATGCAAGGAGTGTGGGAAGGCCTTCAGCTACTCCTCCACATTCCGAAGACACACGATCACTCACACCGGGGAGAAGCCCTACAAATGCAAGGACTGTGGGGAGGCCTTCAGCTACTCCTCCACATTCCGAAGACATGTGATATCACACACTGGGGAGACACCCCATAAATGTAAGGAATGTGGGGAAGCCTTCAGTTACTCCTCAGCTTTTCGAAGGCACATGATCACACACACTGGGGAGAAGCCCTATGAGTGTAAACAATGTGGGAAAACCTTCATTTATCTCCAGTCCTTTCGAAGGCATGAAAGGATTCACACTGGGGAGAAGCCCTATGAATGTAGCCAGTGTGGGAAAGCCTTCATTTATCCCCAGTCCTTTCGAAGGCATGAAAGGACTCATGGTGGAGAGAAGCCCTATGAATGTAGCCACTGTGGGAAAGCTTTCAGCCACCCCTCATCCTTCCGAGGACACCTGCGCATGCACACTGGGGAGAAACCCTACGAGTGCCACCAATGCAGGAAGACCTTCAACTGGCCCATATCCTTACGAAAACACATGCGTACCCACACCAGAGAGAAGCCCTATGAATGCAAGCAGTGTGGGAAGGCCTTCAACTTGTCGGCTTGCTTTCGAGACCATGTGAGGATGCATCCTGGAGATGAAGCATTTGAATGCAAGCTGTGTGGAAAAGCCTTCTATTGCCACACATCCTTACAAAAACACATGAGAAGGCACACCGCAGAGAAGCTCTATGAGTGCAAGCAGTGTGGGAAAGCCTTCAGCTGGCCAGAACTTTTGCAGCAGCATGTGCGGACACACACCACAGGGAAACCCTACGAATGCAAGGAATGTGGGAAAGTCTTCAAGTGGCCCTCGTCCTTACCGATTCACATGAGGACCCATACGGGAGAGAAACCCTATGCGTGCAAGCAGTGTGGGAAGGCCTTCAGCTGTTCCTCCTCCTTAAGAAGACACATGAGAACACACACTACAGAAAAACACAGCCTGTGTCATGCAGAAAATGCTGCTTCAGGTGAATTCATGCCTAGTGCCTCAGAAAGTTCACATCAGGAGAGAAATCTTAGAAAAGTCATAAATGTGGTATCACCTGTATTAGTTGCTCATCATTAAAGTGGACCCACAGGAAGGGTATTTCCTGTTCTTTTGCACTTAAACAGTTAAAAACTCCAAGTACTCTTTTAGTGAGACTTTAAATTTGGCAGATAGTGTTCTTCTCTACATTTCAATAAATAAAACTTTTATCTTTACAGTTGGAGTCATGGGTGCCTTTTAAATATGCAGTCTTTATGTTTTCTTTAAATTTTTCATTAAGAGGTTATTGGACCAATGACACTTTGGTGTTTGTAGGGATTTTCTTACTGGCTTAGTGTGGCAGATACTGGACATTACCCATTGTATATGTTTTGCCTTATTAAGAGAGTACTTACTCATTTTGGCCAGGGGAGTCTTTCTGTTTTTCTTACAAACAGTTGGCAGAGGTTTGTAATTAGGCAGAGTTCTTCGAAACATAATCTCATGTGAGTTGTTATTTTCCACTTTTTCTGTTTGCTGTTTGTCCTTGTTATTGGGAATTGGACAATAGGCTTTTAAGAGACCCTCTGTGACCATGAGATCCAGAGCTTGAGATGACTCTTTTGGAATGTGTTATGGCAACATGGTTAATACAGGAACTCCATTTCCCTTTAGGATTCCATTTTCAAATTTCCCACAAGCCTAACTTGACATGAGATTCAAAAGGCAGAAGCAAAGAAGCCATTTCTAAGTTTTGGGAGCCACATTGAAGCGTAGCAGTTAATAAGGGCTTTTTGGACACCCAGCTTTCAGCCCGTTTTCCTGATTTTTAGCCCTGCTAATCTACAGTATCAACAGAAAAACGTTAAGTACTTGATTTCCGTTTTTCTCTGCAGTGTAGGCATCCACAGACATCTCTGAGCTCCTGTCAAGCTCCACTTGTGCAGTCAGACCCTCGCAATTTGGATCGGTCACTAATGGTGTGTGATCTCTGATACAACGATTCTCCTGTTCTCTAAACGTTAACTCATTTGCATGGGTCTAACTGGGATAGGGAACACTTTCTTATTGATACTTATACTGATCTTGATTCTGCCACAAAAGCTAGTATTGCGGTGAAGCAAAGCAACATGGGGCTTTGTCACCTATTCCATTTTTAAGTGTGCTGACCCAGCCCTTCTGTGGGAGAAAAGACACCTTCCTCATGTATTAGATTGTGGGAGATTTCAGTTAGAGCTGAATGCTGTTCTTTGATCATGGGTTTCACTATTATGTTTGATTATGTGTTATCAAAAGCAATGTGTGTATTTTATTTTCAAAGAAAATGTTTTGTAGCTATTTCTTAGAAGAACCTAGTTGCTGTGTTTTCCTGTATACTGACTGTATCAGTTTCCTAGGGCTGCTCTAACAAAGTACCACAAATGGGGGGCTTAGATCTACAGAAAATTTTGTCTTGGTCCTGGAGGCAGAAGTCCAAAATCAAGGTGTGGGCCAGATCATGCCTCCTCTGCAGGTGCGAGGTAGGGAGGGCTCTGTTCCAGCCATCCGGCGGCCTCTTGAAGCTCACTGGCTGTGGCACCCTAATTCTATCTTTACATGGTGTCCTCCTCACATGCACATCTCTCTCCCACTACGGCACTATTTTATGAGGACACCACACATGCTGAGTTAGGACCCGCCTGACTCCACTGTGATCCCGTCTCATTTTGTCTCCTTCAACACTATTTCCAGATAAGCTCACACTCCGAGGTACTGGGCTTAGGACTCCCACAGGCAGACTATGGGGGGACATGAGTCCAGCCATAACACTACCAAATGTTGCTCTCTGATTTACTGAGAGGAGATTAAAATATTCCATTGCAGTTATGGATTTCAAGTCAACTGTAATTTTGTTAACTTAAGCATTGTACATTCAGAGTCAATGTTACCATGTTATACAAGTTAAGGTATTTTTCTGAGTGTAAATTTTTTTATTGTTATATACTTCAACATGTCAGTAGGCTGATTTATTGTTATAATAAAAGCGGAAATGTTTTTTTCAATGCACTTTAACCAAAACCCACCGGGATCCCACTGGTAGTCAACATTGGGTGTGTCCCCTAGACCAGTGGAGAGAATTCTAGAACAGTGGGCAGAGCTGACTGGCTCTGGATTGGTTAGGGCAGATTCCAGAACCACTTAGTGGGTTGATTATAGTTCTAAAATGTTGTCAGCTTTAGAAGTAGGCCCTCCTGCCCCACTTGTGTCCCCTCCCAGGTGTGCATTGGTGAGGGCCTGGACATGGCCCTGGTGGAGTTGGCCTGAGGCTCCTTGCTGTACATGGCCTGCCACTGGGTGGTGGTATAGGGCCACAGCCCAGGACCAGGTGTGGGGTGGGCAGCCTAAGCATGGTCCCCTCCAGATCTGCAGTCTCCTCCAGGGCCACATGGCTGACCAGGAGTATCTGCATGCCTCACACCGCATCACCGAGCGGCTTTTAACAAGCTGTGCAGTGGCTGGGGGACTCAAAGGGGGTTCCCCTGCCAGCCCAGTGCTGCCCCAAACCGCCTCCCTCCTCTCCTGCCCCCAGGTCCACAAGACAATGCCAGCCTGCTCACAGGCCCGGAGCAGCCCATATACCTGGGCCTGGCCATACCCCCCATGCCCCTGCCCCTACCGTGCCTGCAACTCCATCTCCAGTGTGTCCTTGGCTGGTTAGGGCCCCAAAGGATTCCTGGCCTTAGTTTATTTTCTGAAGGAAACATTAAGGTTATTGAATGGACAGAGTCTCAGAACAGGGTCTGGGGTTGAGAGAGGAAATGCAGGCCCTGGCTTTTGCCCCATGTCCTTCCTGGAAGCCACTAGAAGCCAGTGCTGTGTAAATACTCTATTTATTAAAGACCAAAGGAGAGAGGCAGGGTTCCAGATTGTCTATGAGACCAAGTCCCAGCTCCAAGGAGAAAAAGGGAGGACGGGCCAGCTGGCCACCCAGGAGGGGTCACAAGTCAGTGGCCGGGCCCCAGTCATAGCGATCTTCATCAGAGGACTCCACATCTCGGGCTCTTGTAAACTTTTTCCTGAAAGCTTCCTGCTCATATGTCCTGGGGATCAGGAATAGAGACTGTGGGTGGGGAGGGTGTGAACTTACCTACCAATACTCAAGGCTGACTCTGCTAGGGTGTGGACAGAGATAAGTAAGACTGGGTATTTAGGGGTCATGCCCTGTGGTTTTTTTTTAACTCCTACACATCCTTCAAAGCCCTAGCTCTAGTGTCCCAACCTTCAGGACACCTTCCCAGGCCTCCTAGAATAAGATTCCTACTTCCTTGGCCCTGATTACAATGGGGCTTGGAGGAAGCTCTGTCTGGTTTTATCTTGCCCACTAAGCCAGGAGCACCATGAAGGCATAGCTTAGTTTGAGGTCACTTTACCCCCAAAGCCTGAGTCCCAGGGAAAGGGATTCACCCAATCTGGAGTGTGGGGGCTCTTACCGCATGATGTCCTGTTGCCACTGACCCTGGGGGTGGTGACCATCCACCTTGGGGAGGGAGGAAGGAGGTTAACACTTCCCCCAAAATGGTGATGTCCTGGGATGAATCACCACACCCATCTACCTCCCCACACCCTTGTCCAGGCAGTGCTGCCCATGGGCTTTCTTGCCCCCACACAAGTCTGCCACTCAGTCTCAGATTGGAATGAGGAAAAAGGCTGAGATCCTCTAGCCCGTCAGCCAAGGGGGAAGTGGGGCTCCTGTCTAAGCTCCCTCGGAGGGGTGTCACTGGGACTTCATGAATGAGTTAAGTTTATGGCATGTGCTCAGAATAGGGCCTGCCTGTAAGCAGGCTGCTGTGGACAGTTGAGCAGGCCAGGCACTGAACAAATCCAGGGAGCACCATTCTAGCCAGGGGTGTTACAGATTTGTGCATTTCGACATTTACCTGGAGCGGGTCTAGAGGAAGGGGTGCTTCTCGTCGGATTCACAGAAAGGCACTGGGGAGCTGAAGCAGCCCCATACAGAGTAAGTGCTAAGTAAATATGTTATTTAAAAACCCCCAACTACTACGGGCTGGGACTCGGCCGAAGCGCACCGAGCTTCAACAACCACCCTGTGAGGTCAGGACTGTTACCATGTATTCCTGTATCCCAAATAAGGAAACTCCTGCAGGGGTTCAAATGTTTGCTTTAAGTTGTTCAGTGACTCAGTGGTTCACATACACTAAGTCTGGGTCCCAGATACTGATCTGATCAGAGAAGTTCTATTTGCTGACATCCTGGCAAGAGACGGGTTCCTAAGTACGCCTCTGCCCTGGCCCAAGACTCTCTCCAGGTCACCCCCAGGCCCTGCTCACCCGGGCCCCTCGGTGACCCGAGGATTTCCTGTGATCCCACAGACCCTGGGGCTCGTCCACCAGCACGGGCTCTGAGGACCGGGCCAGGGCTGGTGCTGGGGGCCCTTCGTCCACATCCGTGTGAGGCCCGCCTTCGCCGTCCGTGTAGCCCTCGCCGTCTGTGTAGATGCCACCCTCGCCATCTGTCTCGTAGTCGCTGTGGACCCGACTGTCACAACTCAGATCTGCAGAGCTGTCAGCCAGGCCGGGGTGAGGGAGGTCCAGGGTGTCCTCCGAGGGGTCGTCCACCTGTGGGGTGGGTGTGACTGGGCTGGCAAAGACCCCGCAGTCCAGGCCCACCCTGATCTCAGAGCAAACCAAGGCCTGGGACACGTCAACCTCTGGTCCCAGACCAGGTCAAGGGCCCTTGAGCTCCATCCTCAAGTTGACCCTGACCCGTCAAGCCTCAAGTTAAGTCTGCGCCCTGGATATGAGGATGAGTTCTGACCACTGACGCTCGCTTGACTCGAGGCTGAGCCCCCAACCCCAAAACCTATCCACAGCATCAAGAGAAGACCCCGGTAACCAAGTCCCACATCCCACCCGACCCCGTAGACCAGGTCAGGACTGTAACCTCAGGTCAGATCTTGACCTTGACCAAGCCCCTGACCCTTGACCTAGCCCTCACTCCAGACTGGGGCCTGGGTACCTGGTCCTCAGCCGTCCAGATGGGCTGCGTCTGCTGCTCACAGATGATAGCCTTGAGCTCCTGGTACCAGGCGTCACTCATGCCACGCAGGGGGATGTTGGCTGCGGGGAGTGGGTGTCAGCACAGTGGAGAATCGCCACCTACCGTGGGACCCCCGTCCTGTCCTACCTGTGAAGAGGTGGTTGCTGTGTTTCTGCAGCTTCTGGGCTTGGGCGTAGAGGCGGCGACTGCTACGGCGGGAGGCGGGTGCCAGCCACTGGCGCAGTTCCTTGAGGGCTGTCCGGCTTTCGGGGGCACAAAAGACCACAATGGGGTAGTACTGCACGTAGTTGAGGCGCTCAATTGCCGAAGGTGTCACGTCCAGGAGTGCGTGCTTGTCCTGGGCCAGGCCCACAGGGGGGGCAGTGGGCAAGGGAGAGGGAGAGAGGCACACAGAGCAGAGAGACACCCAGGGCCAAAGCGTCAGAGACAGGCCAGAAGAATCCGAGAGAAATGGAGATGAAGAGTCTATGGTCAGAGTGGACTCCAGCCTCCCACATCCACAACTCAGGCCACTGTGTCTTGGGAACCAGAGCCCCAGTGTGAATCTCTCTGCCTTTCCCCAGGGCTTGTCGCTGTGACCCTGGGCAGGCTCTGTCCCTCCCAACCCCCCATGTCACAAAGCCTCCAGGCAGGGGTCTGTGGGAGACTATACTTGAAGAGTATGGGGGGTGAGGACAGGCTGGATTCCTGGGCCTCGGTTTCCCAATCCATGAAATGAGACCCACGGCAGGGCCCTGCTTACTTTCTCAGCGATCACCCGCACGGTGTCGAGTTTGATGATCTTGGAGGGGCTGTCTGCCCTCAACATGCTACCTGTGGGAAGGGAGAGGCGACCTGCAGCTTCAGGGGGCGGGCACTCCTTGGGTCCCCCAGTTCACGTCTACCTGCCCCTCCTCTGCTCAAGAACCCAGCATGGCTCCCCATCGCCCAGAGAGAAATCCTCGCCTCCAGGTGCTCCCGTTGGCTGCATGCCCAGCAGCGTGCTCAGTACCCCCTTCCGACCTCACCCCGCACATCCTCCCGAGGAGAAAGCTGCTACTCGCCCATCTGGCAGATACGGACATTGAGCCTCAGGATCACAGCCAACGAGTGGCACGCTCAGGAGACAGAAGCAGAGTCTGTGGTCCAGACGCTCTTCCAGGCTCGGTCCCACCTCAGGGCCTTTGCTCGAGTCTGCGACCCAAAGCAAGGGGCTCTCCCGTCCCCCACCGTCCTCCTGGATCTGAGGTGGAACACTGCCTGCTCTAGGAAGCCCTCTTGGACAGCCTGGTGGCTGATGCAGGAGCCACACACCGTCTCGGTGGCCTAAATAGGAGGTGAGGATGCCACCTCGCCCGTTTTTGTATTGTAAAGTGCGTGTAACATAAAACATAAAATGTGCCACCATCACCATTTCTAAGTGTACAGCTCAGCTGCAGTAAGGCACAGCGTGCAGCCAACCCCACCGTCATCTCCAGGCCCTCCTCGCTTCCCTCTCTCCCCGGCTCACCACCTCCTGTGGGTCCCCATTGCCCTCAGAACCAAACCCAACCGATCCCGAAGCCCCCAGGGTGCCGCACACTCGCCCCGCTTCCCATCTGTCCTTGTCCCCCTCTCCTCCTCTTCCGTCTTCCACTGTCTGTCCCAGGGTGCAGGAGTTTGTCCCACTGTGCACGTGCTGTCCGTCTCCCTGCGAGCCTTTCTCTGGCTTCTTTGCAAACTTGAAGGCCCAGCTGAACTGCTGCCTCCTCCAAGAACCATCTGAAGACACCCCCAGCCCCGTCTCACCCTCCTTCTGCTTTGTTCCCAGCATTCCCAGCTGGCTCTAGCTCAGGGCTTGGCAACCCTTTCCTGGAAAGGACCAAGTAGTAGATGCGTTCGGCCCTGGGCTTCTCTGTCGAGACTACTTAACCTCTGCGAGAGCTGGAAGCAGCCACGGACATAGACCAACAGGTGTGGCTCTGTCCCAATAAAACTCCATTTATGAATGCTGGAGTTGGAATTTCATGTCATTCTCACATGTCACATCATTTTTTCTTAACTTCTTCTCAACCATGTAAACTGTGTAAATACCATTCTTAGCTCCTGGGCTGTGTATGAAAACATAGCTGATGGGCCAAGAGCTGTAATTTGCTGACCCCCTAACTCTAGCTTCATTGTTTCTAGTTGTTAATTTCTGGTTTCCTCAGGGGACCTCCTCTGTGTTCCCTATCTTGCTGTGTCCGTAGCCCAGTAAACATCCCTTGAACAAATGAAGGAACAGGTGGCATGCTGGCTTGGCTGGCAATGACTGCCTGGCAAACTGTGTTAAGAAGGATTCTGAGGCTCTGTCCAGAGTGCCAAGCTTTGATTGAGAATGTCTGGCCCCGGCACTGGAAGACGTGATGGCGGCTCAAGTGCCTCACGTGTGCCGCGGTGGTTCTACCCCCTTCCCCAAAACAGCATCACTAGCAGGACCCTCATCGAGCTGCCTCAGCCCCTGGGCCTGGGTAAGGCTTAGGAAACGATTTGCCAGCAAGGTTGCTACGGGACATGGCTTCTCACCTGCAATTTCAAACCGGTCAGGCATCTCAGCCGTCAGCTTCTGCATAGCGATGTCTGCCACGGGCCCCAGGATCACCACGGGGCGCTTGAAGCTGGCTGAGGGGCAGGGAAACAAGAATAAGAGTCAGGAGACTGTGAGCGTCTTGCCCAGCCACGTCCTCTAGATCAGTATCCCATTTAGCCAGACCCACGGTGGCCCCGCTGAGGACTACGTCTCCCAGCCCCCCTGGAAGCTAGGGGATGGCCACACGGCTACGCTCCAGCCAGTGGAGTGCAGACAGAACTGTAATCCTGGGTTGTATCCTTCAAGGAAAGGTGTGAGCCGTCTTCACCTCCTTTCCCCCAGCTGGAATGCAGGTATGGGTGCACCAGCGTGGACCCCATGGTGAGGCCAAAATACAAGATGAGAGGGCCTTACATCCCTGAAACTACAGCAGCCGGACCACCCTCACCCACTCACACTGGAATTGTTGCTTGAAAAATAAGCTTCTAGACATATGCACCCATTGTCTATCGCAGCACTATTTACAATAGCCAAGATGTGGGAGCAACCTAAGTACCCATCAGTAGATGAATGGATAAAGAAGAGGTGGTACATATACACAATGGAATATTATTCAGCCATAAGAAGAAAACATTCATATGGAACCACAAAAGACCCCGAATAGCCAAAGCAATCCTGAGAAGGAGGAATAAAACGGGGGGAATTATGCTCCCTGACTTCAAGCTCTACTACAAAGCCACAGTAATCAAGACAATTTGGTATTGACACAAAAAGAGACCCACAGACCAGTGGAACAGAATAGAAAATCCAAACATTAACCCAAACATATACAGTCAATTAATACTTGATAAAGGAGCCTTGGATATACAATGGGAAGATGACGGCCTCTTCAGCAGCTGGTGTTGGAAAAACTGGACAGCTACATGTAAGAGAATGAAACTGGACTACTGTCTAGCCCCATACACAAAGGTAAACTCAAGGTGGATCAAAGACCTGAATGTAAGTGATGAAACCATAAAACTCTTAGAAAAAAACATAGGCAAAAATCTCTTGGACATAAACATGAGCAACTTCTTCATGAACATATCTCCCGGGCAAGGGAAACAAAAGCAAAAATGAACAAGTGGGACTATATCAAGCTGAAAAGCTTCTGTACAGCAAAGGACACCATCAGTAGAACAAAAAGACATCCTACAGTATGGGAGAATATATTCATAAAAAACGTATCTGATAAAGGGTTGACATCCAAAATATATAAAGAACTCATGCACCTTAACAAACAGAAAGCAAATAATCCAATTAAGAAATGGGCAGAGGACATGAATAGACACTTCTCCAAAGAAGAAATTCAGATGGCCAACAGGCACATGAAAAGATGCTCCACATCGCTAATCATCAGAGAAATGCAGATTCAAACCACAATGAGATATCACCTCACACCAGTGAGGATGGCCAACATCCAAAACACAAACAACAACAAATGTTGGCGAGGATGTGGAGAAAAGGGAACCCTCCTACACTGCTGGTGGGACTGCAAATTAGTTCAACCATTGTGGAAAGCAGTATGGAGGTTCCTCAAAAAACTCAAAATAGAAATACCATTTGACCCAGGAATTCCACTCCTAGGAATTTACCCTAAGAATGCAGCAGCCCAGTTTGAAAAAGACAGATGCACCCCTATGTTTATCGCAGCACTATTTACAATAGCCAAGAAATGGAAGCAACCTAAGTGTCCATCAGTAGATGAATGGATAAAGAAGATGTGGTACATATACACAATGGAATATTATTCAGCCATAAGAAGAAAACAAATCCTACCATTTGCAACAACATGGATGGAGCTAGAGGGTATTATGCTCAGTGAAATAAGCCAAGCCGAAAAAGACAAGTATCAAATGATTTCACTCATATGTGGAGTATAAGAACAAAGAAAAAATACTGAAGGAACAAAACAGCAGCAGACTCACAGAACCCAAGAACGGACTAATAGTTACCAAAGGGAAAGGGACTGGGGAAAATGGGCGGGAAGGGAGGGATAAGAGGGAAAAAGGGGCATTACGATTAGCAGATATAATGTTGGGGGGGCACGGGGAGGGCAGTACAACTCAGAAGACAAGTAGTGATTCTATAGCATCTCACTACGCTGATGGACAGTGACTGTAATGGGGTTGGTGGGGGGGACCTGATGAAGGGGTAGTTTAATAACCGTAATATTGCACATGTAATTGTAGATTAATGATAATAAAATAAATTATATTAATTAAAAAAAAAGAGAAGCTGGGGGCTAGGAAAGCAAAAAAAGAAGAAGAAGAAGAAAACAAACCCAGACATTTGCAAAAACATGGATGGAGCTGGAGGATATTATGCTCAGTGAAATAAGCCAGGTGGAGAAAGACAAGTACCAAACGATTTCACTCATTTGTGGAGCATAACAATAAAGCAAAACTGAAGGAACAAAACAGCAGCAGACTCACAGACCCCAAGAAGGGACTAGCGGTTACCAAAGGGGAGAGGGTGGGAGGGAGGGCGAAGGGGATTCAGGGACACTATAATTAGCATGCACAATATAGGCAGGTCACGGGGACGGCAGCGCGCAGAAGACAAGTAATGACTCTCCAGCATCTCACCACGCTGATGGACAGTGACTGCAGTGGGGTGTTGGGGGGGGACTCGATAATATGGGTGAATGTTGAGACCATAATGTTGCTCTGCATCAGCAGTCACCCCCACTCCGTCCCCAGCCCACGTTCTGTCTGTGGATTCTCCTGCTGTGGACGTTGTCACAGAAACGGGGTTACACACCAGGGGGCCCTGGGTGTCTTGCCTCTCTGAGCACTGTGCACTCATGGTCTGTCCACGTGTAGCACCTGCCAGGGCCTCACCCCTGGGGCTCTGCCCAGGGCCGGGGTACAGCGTGTCCAGCCGAGTGATTCTCCCTTTATGGGTGGACACATTTTATTATCCATTCGCCCGCTACGGACATCTGGGCTGTTTCTACCTTCTGACTGCTTGAATCCTGCTGGATACGTGTGTGCAGGTTTTGGTCTGGATGCCTGCTCGGGGTGCACACATTTTCAAGGGGGTCTGTTGACCTCACGCTGACCACCCAGCAAAAGCAGCGCCCACTAGATGTATAAGCCCCCTCACTGTGCTGTCCAGCAGCCGCTGGCCACATGAGGCTTCTGAGTACTGGAAACGTGGCTCATCTGAACAGAAATGTGCTCTTGAGTGCAAAACACACGCTACATTTTGATGACTTAGTTAAAGGAAATATCTCATTAATAACATGGATTAATAACTTACACTAATGGATTACCTGTTGGAATAACACTTTAGATATAGTCATGTTTAAAAAATAAATCATTAAATTATTTTCAACCATCCCTTTTTCAAGATTGTATGTGTAGCCTGCATATTTCAATTACAAATAGGAATTCATTTGTAAGGATTGATTTTACCCAACAACGGAATGGATAAGCAAACATGGGCCACCCACACACAGAGCATCCCTTAGCCATGAAAAGGAGCGGAGCCCTGACACACGCCACAAGGTGGACAGACCCTGACCACACGGTGCTCAGTGAGACGCCAGACAGGCCACGCAGCATGTGACTCCATTTCTATGACATGTCCACAACAGGCAAATCCACAGACAGAAATGTAATCTTCCTGTCTCCTTCTATGCCCCAAAATAACTAAAAGTAGGTATTTTTGCTAGAGGAGAGGTATGGACTGTGGCTTCCGAGGGAGGGCTGGGGGTGGATACTCGCTCGGGATTTCCTAAGACTCCTGTGTGAGGCCTCCCCAGCCACTCTGACCTGGGCCCCACCTTCTCGCAGCACCACACGTTCATAGGGCGGGTAGTGCCCCTGTCTGGTCAGAGATGACAGGTCCTCGCGGCTCCGATGGGTGGTCTTCCTGGCTCCCCGACGAAGACCCCGCAGCCGCCAGAACTCGGCCCGTGCGCCGGAGCCCACCGAGGCGCCAGGCCCAGCCCCCACGGCCCGCTGGGCAGCCTCCAGACTGGCCAGCTGCTCTGCCCTGGGGAGAGAGGAGACTGAGTGCTGGGGTCGGCCGAGTGACGGCCCAAAGGCGTCCCCAACCTGGCACCCCCACGTGGCAGAGGGACTCACAGAGGGAATTAGATCAAGGCCCCCGAGATGGGGGAGACCCTGGATTCCCGGGGGCCCAGGGTCCTCACAAGGGTCCTTATGAGGGGGGCAGGAGGTCAGAGAGACGGGAAAGCACGGCCCTGCCAGCCATGCAGATGGAGGAGGGGGCCCCGAGCCGAGGCCGCAGCGCCTCTAGAAGCTGGAAGGCGGACACGGTTCTCCCGGGGCCCCTGGAGGAGCTGGCCCTGCCCACCTGGATTTAGGGGTTCTGAACCCGGAACGTGGGGTGACAAATGCATGCTGCTTTAGGCCACCAGGCTGGTATCTGGCGGCAGCGGCCCCGCGAGCCCACACAGGCACCAGGTACACCGCCTGGGCGCTCTGCCCGCGCCTGGTGGGGCCGTGGCCGCTCACCTGCCCTGGCTGGGGATGACGCCGCGCTCCAGCTCCCGGCAGTCCCGGCCCAGGCGCACCGCCAGCCAGTGGCCCCCGCGGGCGCGGCTCTGCCCGGGGCCGGGGTACAGCGTGTCCAGCACGTGGAAGACGTCCCCGCGGGTGAAGCCCAGGCAGGACGGCGGGCTGGGCTCCAGCTCGAAGTGCGTGCGGATGTAGAAGGAGTCGCCGGCGCGGCCCTGCACCACCTGCCGGAAGACTGCAGGGCGGCCCGTGAGACGCCCGCGGGTCCCTGCGCGCCCGCCTCCCCGGCCACGCCGCACTCACAGTCCTGCCTCCGCTGCGTCACCAGCGCCACCTCCGCACCCGGTGTCAGCCCCAGGAGGACCTGCACAGCCTCCTCCCGGGTCAGGCTGCGCATCGGCGTGTCGTTCACCTGCCAGGACGGGGCGCAGGTGGGACACGGCCCCGTAACCGAGGCGGGGATCCCAGCTCCTCGGAACCAAGCCCACCCCGGGAGACGGGCAGCGGGGCCAGGGCGCAGTGCAAACGCTCACAGGGGAACAGATGGTGACCCAGTCAGCAAGGACAAGACCCAGCCGTGGTCCCAGGGGAGGACAGGCAGGATGTACCAGACGTGGGGGTCCCCGGCACCCTGTCACACGCCTTGTCAGGCTGGCCAGCCGCCCTGTTCACCTGCAGAATCTCGTCTCCCTCCTGGATGCCCTGCCCGTCCGCCGGGCTGCCATCCTGCACACCGGACACAAAGATGCCCACATCATTGCCTCCGGCCACCCGCAGCCCGATGGTTGTGCCCTTGACGAAGCGGACCACCCTGGAGTCAGGGCTGTACCTGTCGGGAGAGGCAGAAGCCGAGTTAGGCCGGAGTGGGCAGACGGGAGGCTGAGCGTCCTTGGGAGAGCCCGCGCCCCCCCACCCTGCTTCCCAGGCAGCCCCTCGCTGCGGTCCCCTCCACACACTGGTGCAGAAGGGCAGGGTTATGGTGTCCCAGGGGGCAGAAGTCTCCTGCTGGGGGGCTTTTCTCTGGGGCACATACCGGTGGTCTTCCACGCTCTGACTGCTGGGCACCCTGTAGATGTCATAGGCGCTTTGCCTGGGGGACTCTGAAAGGGAACAGCCAGCCAGTCTCTCCCAGGCACCCCCAGGGCGGATTCGGGTGCCAGACTGTGGCATTAGGGTGTCTGTGCTCCAGGCCTTGATCTTCCCAGGGAACTGGTCCTGACCTCTCAGGCCCATGCCAACCTCTCCCATGCTGCCTGGAAACACCTCACTGGCTGGGATCAGAAAAGGCAGAGGAGGGGTCCTCAGTCACCACCCACCCACCCTCTGCTCACCCGGTTCCAAGATGGTTCTGGAATCCACCCGGCTCTCCTGCCGAAGCAGGGGGCTCTCCCTGGTGGGGAACATGTTTGGAGTGAGATGGGAGGGAGTAGGTGCGATTTTTAGAGTTTTAATGTGTACTTCGCCCCTCACCTCTCCCTCTCGGAGCAGGAGGGCATTGGAGCAGCCCATCGAGCTCTTTGGGTGCACAGACCCTCCTGTGTGCAGGTGGAATGCCCGGGATGGCTTTCAAGAGTCCCCAAAACCCCTTGAGAAATGCCACCGGGGTCATTCTACAGTCCGGTCCATTCAGCCCACGTGATGCCACGTCCCCGTTGTTGTAAATACACATTCCAGACATCCTTGTTCGTGGCTGTCTAGTGTTCCCAAGCACAGGTATGTTCTAATGACAGTAGGGACGAAAATCTCACCTAGCATTTACTAGGGGCTCAGAACACACACCCCATCTCCTTCTGTCACTGTCATTTAGCGCCCAAGAGCTGGAGCTTTGGGGGTGGCCCTTCTCTGGCCTCATGACCGCCCCCCACCTGCCTGGCAGTCCCAGCCTGCGTGTCCTCCCCGCACCCTGAGCCAGGGTCGGTCTGTGTGAACAGAAGAGCCCAGGGGGCGTGCAGATCTGTCGTGCCTGCGGAGAGGTGCTGAGGACGCCGGCTGCCGTCCTGGCTGCTCCCGCCGCCTGTGTGCCAGCCTCTCTGGCATCACCCCCTCCTGAGGGAGTGAGCTTGCAAGGGGCTCACCCACCCCCAAATCCTACAGCCGTAGACAACACCTCAGTGGGAACGCCATGAGACTGTGAATCAGGACCACCCAGTTAAGCCACCCCGATTCCTGACTCTGAGAAACAGCGCGAGGCAATAACTGCTGGCTGCTGGGTCCTGCGGTACTGGGTTCCACAGCCCTTGTCAGCAGGTGGGGCCGCCACCTCTCAGGGGTTGAAGGCCTAAGTGAGGGGCCTGTTACCTAATCCCCAACGGTTGGGCACTTACGTGTTTTAGGCATTGAATTGTGTTCCCTCAAAATCTCTACACTGAAGTCCCAAATCGCCTCCCCCACCCCTGGTATCTCAGAATGTGAGTGTTTGGAAATAGGTTTGTCACAGATGTAGTTAGTAAAGAACAGGTCATCCTGCAGAAAGAGGGGCCCCCAATCCAACAGGACTCATGTCCTTTAAAAAACAGGAAAATGTGGACAAAGACAGACATGCAGAGGGAAGACAGCATCCAGAAGGACGCGGAGAATGCACCCAGGCTCCCGGAAGCTGGGGCAGAGGCCTGGGGCAGACTCTCCCCTGGCACCTCCAGAGGGGGCGTGGCTCTGCCCACACCCTGATCTGCGACCTCCGGCCTCCAGGACCGGGAGAGAGACTTTGTTTTAAGCTACCCACTGTGGCACTTTGTCACGGCAGCCACAGGACACTCAAGCAAGGGACCGTCAGTTGTTCCCGTGTATAGGGATCAGCGTAATGAAAAAGCACCATCCAATCCTGCACACATCTGGGGCTATTTTGCCCCCAGGAGAAAACCCCAAAAGAGGCCTTACCGGGCCAAAGGACTGATGCATATGGAGGTCGGCTAGGGTGTGTTGGGAAGTTCAATTCCCCGTGCTGGAAGGTGATGCATACCAGGTTCTCCCAGGACTAAGAAACCAGAGCCGCAACCTGGAGGCTGGAAGGCCTGGGTGTGGACAGGGGGGGCTTCTTCCAAGCAGGCCACCTGGACTGCACCCTCAAGGTTATCCCACATTGGAGAAGATATGCCCACGTTCCCTGCCTGCTCGACCGCTCTGGAAGATGGGGATACGTACATGGGGGAGCTGGCTCGGCCGGTACTGGGACTCGGCTGCCTGTGCTGGGGTGGCGCTGGGATGTGGGACGGGGGCACTTGAGACAGTTCCGAGCCAAGGTCTGAGATGTCTGTGGGGAGAGGGCATCCCATCAGCCACGGTCATGCCTTCCAGACTGCACTCGTGTCACAGAGGGGAACGTCAAGGCCCCTCTAAACAAAGGGGCCCAGCCGGGAACCTCCACCTCAGCTTGCTGTGTGGCCTTGGGCAGGTTTCTATCCCTCTCTGAGCCTCTCACAGCCAGGTTATGAATACGTAATACAATATAATATATATCAATCCGACTCCTGTTTGGTTCTCTATTCAAGCCCCAGGGCCTCCCTCCCAGCCCCTCACCGTCCAGGAGGGAGCTGTCACTGTCACTGACGGCCGGCGGGATGTCCACCAAGAACTGCCCTTGGTCCCTAAGCACCAGCAGGGTCAGCTTCCCTTCTGACTTCTCAATCAAGCGGCGCGTGTCGCTCAGCGACAGATTCTCGCTGGACACCCCATTGATCTAAAATGGACCACGAAGGAAAAGAGGAAGTAGGTTAATGAGAGGGGATACTAGAAACAGACAACTCCTCAGGGTCCCTGGAAACAGATTTTCAGGAGAGGAGTCTGAAGAGAAACCAGCTCTTCAGGCAGAGCCGCTCCTCTGAGCCCAGTTCTGGGCCATTTAGCATCAGCCACGTAGGGCAGGTCTGGGAATTGTTGTTGTAACCAGCTCATCACGTGATTCTGAGGACACTAGAAACAGCCCAGAGGCGGACCTAGAAATGGACATCCGGCGGTGGATTAACAGCAGATGGGAAGAGGGGAGTCCTGCGGACTCATCGCCGGCCTCTGGGAGAAGGCAACACCGCAGAGGGCAGACGGTCCGGGGCCAGCTCTGCTGACCCAGTCACCCGGCCGCCCTCCGGCCTCAGTCTCCCTGCACCGCCTGGGAGGAAGCCCGGACTCACCCGGAGGATCAGGTCGCCTTCCTGCAGTCCTCGGGTGCGGGCAGCCAGGCCCGATTCCGTGATGTGCTTGATGAAGATCTGACTGCCCAGTTTGACTCCAAACTCTGGACAGAAGGAGGGAAGGAGGGAAACTGAGGCAGGGCCTGGGAACGGGGCCACCAGCTCATCGCGGAGTTCAGCCTTCTGGGCCTCTATCCCACCAGGAGTCAGTGCAGCTCGCTCCACGTCACACTAGGGCTGTCCCGACACGAGCAGCTGATGTGATGTCACCACAAGGACTCTGACATCATTGCAGGGAGGTCAGTGTAGGGCCTGAGAGCCCAGACCCCCTCCCAGCCCCCCGACAATATCACCTTAGGGATTTCGATGTCATACCACCAATACTGTTAGTGACATCATGATTAGAGTTTTGGGGATGTGACTCATCATTAAAATGACAACGTGGGGGCAGGTGGCCCGGTGCAGTTTGTCACATCGTGACCAGAAGTCTAAGGTCACGTGCTGCCAAAGAACAGAGGTGGGCCAGAGGTCATGTCCATGTTGTTGATGTCGTGAAGGCAACTGTAACGCATGACATCCTGTTGATGTCATGGTGTGAATTTCTTGGGACCGCTATGACCAGCTGCCACAACATAGCGGATTTAAAACACACACCGATGCTCTTGTGGTTGTGAGGTCAGGAGCCTGTCTCAGGCCTCACGGGGCTAAATCCAGGCAGGCAGGGCCGGCTCCTCCGGGGGCCCCGGGAGAACCGTGACCTCTTCCAGCTTCTATAGGCGCCACGGCTTGGCTCAGGGCCCCCTCCTCCATCTGCAACGCCGGCAGGGCTGCACCTTCCCGTCTCTCTGACCCTGACCTCCTGCCCCCCTCATAGGGACCCTTGTGAGGACCTGGGGCCCCGGGAACCCAGGGTCACCCCCCCATCTCATCTCAGGGGCTTTGACTACCCCTCCGCCACATGAGGGGACACATCCTCAGGTCCCAGGACCAGGATGTGGACGTCCCTAGGGGCCAATATGCTACTGACCACACACCATGCAGGACTGGATGTCAGGGACACCCGGCCGCTCACCGTCACTCTCCCTCCTCCGCACCAGCACCGACTTCACCGGCCTCATGTGCACGTCCTGCCGAGGCAGCCGCTTAAAGCCAGACACCAGGGCCAGCCCTTGGGCCTCAGAGCCACTGCCCGGGCTCCTGCGCCCATGACTGCTGGCCCGGCTCCGGTGGCCAGCTTTCGGCCGGCGGGAGTGCTCATCCCAGGAGTGGCCAGAGCCACTGGACGTGTCACCTTCGTAGCCCTGGCCGTGGTCGGCCTCGTCCAGCCTCCGCAGCCCGTCCTCCTCGTCGGAGTCCTGGTGTCTCGGGCCAGGGGAACTGGCCTCGGGGGCAGGCAGTTGGATTTTTCGGGGACGCGTTACCGTCTGTTAAGGGAGGCAGAGTAGGGCCCAGCTCAGGGCCGTGCTCCACCCACTGGGTAGCCCTGGGGGACCCTGGCCCCTCTCTGGGCCTCCACACGCAAGCTGTGAAGTGGGGACAGGGTCCCCCTTGCTTGCCGAAGCATACACTGGCAGCGCCCGTGGGCAGCGGGACCGGGTGGGGCCCAGCTAAGGCGGGGGTTCGGCCTGGGCCAGGGGCTGTCCCCCAATCAGGCCCCACTCACAATGTTGGCCAACTTGGCGCAGGTCTTGAGTATCTGAATGGCAAAGGAGGAGCTGACGTTCTCCATGGAGACCCCGTTCACCATGACAATGTGGTCCCCTGTCCTGAAGGAGCAGGTCAGGTCTCAGGGAAGAGTCCCCCCACAGGGCCCCCTCTCCCCGGGCCTCCCCTGGGGCCCCAGGCACCTCCCTGAGGGCCCACCTTTGGGGAGGGCACCCCTGGGTCTGCAAGGCCTGGCTCTCATTCTCTGGCGTCCCCGGGGTCACTAAGACATTTATCCTCCTGGGCCTCAGTTTCCTCATGTGTAAAATGGGGCCGATCATAGAACCACTATAATAAAATGTGATCACAGGACGAAACCTGTGATTTCACCCGGCATCTCCAAACGCCTCACATTTTTCTTTCAGACCCCTTTTCCTGCTTTTCTCCCCCTCTCTCTCCCTGTTTCATACACTCTCTCTCTCTCTCCGAAGTGAGTCCTTGATTCTGGGCTGAGCCCTGTCTTCTGTTAGCCATTCAGGTCCCAGAACCATTTCTCCAGCATAACTCCCAGGAGCCTCCTGCCCGTAAGCTCAGAACACCGAGTTTTCTCTCCCCTGGCCAGAAACAGGTTTCCAGGACTTTTCATTCCAGGAGCGCCCTGGGGTCACTAGGACCTGGAGAACCACAGGGCAGGGCCAGGAAATGCCTCAGGGAGTGTGAGGGCTGCAGGATGCCTCTGTCTGGCGGCCAGCTCCAAGCCCTGTGTTGACAGAGCTGGAAGGTGCTAGGCGCTCTCCAGCCTCCTCGCCGTGGCCCACAGAGGTCCCTCCCCGACATGCCCTCCCCCGGCCACCCCGGGCTCCCCTGATACTCACTGTAGCCTGCCCTCAGCCGGCCCTCTGGGCACTACATCAGACACAACCACGGCGCCACTGGGCCGGTCTCGGCCGCCAGAGATGGCAATGCCAAAGCCCCGGCGGGGGTCCTAAGTAGGGATGAGAAACAGGCGAGCTTTGGCTTCCCACCGGGATAAAGCCTCTCCCCTCCGCTTGGGCGGGATGGGACCAAGCCCCCAATCTTGCTGGCTCACATGCCACGGTGAGAGGGGGAGCCTCACCTTGCAGAGCGTGGCTGTGTGCTGTTCCCAGATGGTCAGCTCCTCCATGTCCAACACCTGCTGGGAGGGGACAGGGAAGGTGAGTGGGAGGCCACAGTGGGTCCACGGGAGCATTTAGGGTCCCCAGCCTTGGGTGGGGAGGCTGGCTCTGACACCCGTGGTTGGAGGCTGTGGGCAAGTTGCAACCTTTCTTGAGACCTCAGTTTTTTCATCTGCAAAATGGATTTAAGTCAGTGGTTCTCGACTAGGGGTAGCCTGCCAGGACATACATTCAGCAGTGGGTGGGGACATCTGTGGTCATCATGACTGGGGGGCCTCCTGGCATGGAGTGGGTGGGTGCCAGGGAAGCTGCTCAGCCCCCCACAGTGCCCAGTAAGGCCCCCCCAAAGAGACTGGCCCGGCCCCAAATATTGATAGTGCCAAACCCAGAAAGCCCTGGTTAGGTTGAGCCAATGAGCAGAAGCCGAGAACAGGGGAGTTCTTGGCCCCTTTTCCTCTGCGAGGTCTGGCTCAGTCCCTGGGGGATCCGGTCAAGCCCGCCAGACAGAATTCCCTCTGCTCCAGCCACATGGGCCTCCTGGCTATTCTCCAACACGCCATGCCCAGTCCTGACCCACGGCCTTTGCACGGGATGCTCTTCCCACCGAACTCATTTAATCCAGCCGTTGCAGGGGACACTCTGCTATCCCCTGTCACAGATGAGGAAACTGAGGCCCAAGGAAGGAAGCCACTTGCTGATGAAGGGGATGGGGGGGGTGAGGACCTGGATTCTGTTACTTCCACGCCCATGCCACAGGTAAGAGCCCAGGTTCTGGGAATGCAAGGCCAAACAGCCAGGAGACCCTGGGAGAAGGGGGGAGCCCCCCCCCATCCCTGACCTTCAGCCTGGACTGCTCTGCTCCCTGGGGGGGCCCTGCAGACATGACACTCCCCTCCTGGCCCGTTTCCCCAGCTGGGCTCAGCAGAGTGGGTGACTACCCCCACCCAAGAACCTCCACTGGTGTGCTTCCCAGCCTCTGCTCCCAGGCTCCCGGCAGAGCAGCATTCCTGGCCCCCAGGGAGTGGGGAGGGGGCTGAGGACAGAGCAACAAAGCCAGGGGACAGGGCCTCACTTGCCCTCTTGGCTCTGCGGTCACCAGGGAGCGAGGGCAGCTCAGACCCTTTGGCTGGCTGTGCTTCCGCCTCTCCAGCTCGGCTTCCCCCGTGCAACGGGCACCCCTCCGCACCCCGCTGCCCTTTCAGGACCCAGGTGCGGGAGGCGGGCAGGGAGTCCATGCATGCAAATCAGCACAGGGCCGGGAGCCAGGGCAGCTATGGTGAGGAGTCATAATGACTTTTCCCCTTCGCCTAATAGAAATCTGCAACACAGCCCAGGAGCGCTTCACACAGTCCCATTCATTTCATCCCGAGCGACCTGAGAAGTAGCACCAGGGGAGGAAGGAAGCCAGAGAGGGTCGGTAACTTGCCGGAGGTTGCACAGCTGCGGGGGAGCCTGGCGCACACCCTTGCTCTCAGCCACTGTGCCCCAGCATCTTTCTGCTTATTTTTTGCTTCTGAACTTATTTTTCAAAACAAAATTTATCTACTTGCTTTGACTTTATCCTCTGGGTCATCAAATGGCCTCCTGAAAATTTGATTTCCTGGCTTTATTTGAAGAAACTGCCCTCAGGGAACCAAGGGACCTCAGGGGAGGGGTGGGGGTGAGAGGCAGGTGGCCCGGGCAAGCCCCGACTCCTGTGGGTTCGCCTCCACGGACCCCAGAGGCCTTGCGTGAAACCCGCCGGGCTCCCCGGCAGCAGGGGTCAAACCTGACCCCACAGGCCGCCTCCAAACCTTTGTGTGCTTAGGACACCCTCCCAGATTTACACACGGCTAGCCCCCTGGGGTGTCCTCAGGGGACCAGTTGGCTAGCCAGTCTTCCCTGGTGCCCAGCACTCCTTTTGTTTACAGCATCCAAAACCATCTTAAAGGATCCTATTTAATCAGTTTGCACCTGTCTGATCTGTCCTCTTGGGCTGTGAAGGCTGGGTCTGTCTGTCTGCGCACCCTGGTGATGGCCCTCAGCACCTCCTGGGCCCTCCAATATCGGCCCCCTTTCTGGGCCTCTATAGGCCTCTGGCAAACTCCTATTCATCCTTCAGAACCCTAGTGCCACTGTCTCTTCCACCAGGTCATAGTCCTCAAAACCTCTCACAGACCTGATTATTGGACCGGTACTGTCCCAGTCGGCCTCTCTCCCATACACCCCTCCAGTCTGGGGGTTCCTGATGGGCAGAGCAGGGACCCTGGAACCCCAGAGTTATGCGTGGTGGGACAAAAGGCATATATATATACACACACACACGCAGGAACTCAACCAGGTGTGCCCAGCACTCCTAGGCCTCTCGGCGCCGCGCGTCAAGGTAAGTTCCGAGCCTGAGCCTGGCCGCTGCCCCGCGCGGGACACACAAACAGCGAAGAAGAACCGGTCCCCACGGGACTGGTAGTACGGAGTCACACAGCCGCTGGCACGTGCCTCCGGGGCTGCGGTCCTCCCCGCCCCGCCCCCACCTCCGGGAACAAGGGCGGGGGCGGCGGGAGCGGACAGAGAGGGGGAGGGGGCTCTGGGAGCTGCTCCTGGTGTCCAGGAACCTGCACTGCCGGCTCCAGAGCCCCGGGGCAGGCCACGTACCCCTACGACCTCAGTTTACCCCGGGGCCTGATGTAAGACCCAGTGTGCTGGGCGTGAGGGTCCCAGCTCCATCCCTGGAGGTGAGGTCCTCCCAGGAGAGACACAGGGAGTATACAGGAGACACCCACTAAATGGTGGTCCCCCATCCAGCAGCCTCGCCCATTCCCCAAAGCCGCCCCAGCCCACGGGCGAGGCCAATGCCTACCGACCACATTAGTGGTCAGGCTTCACCCGGAGCAGGACCCCCGGCAGGCGGGTCCCGGGCACCCGCTACGTGCCAAGCGCTGAAGACCCATTTTCCCCTGGTAACCCTCCCTACTCCCTCCTATAAAAGGACGGTCGCCCCTTTACAGATGAGGTGCGGGGAGGCATTGACTCGCTGGCCCTGAGTGACAGAAGAACCAGGATTTGAACCCATTTCTACCGAGTAGCAGAGGCAGACCCCGGGACGGAGAAGCCCCCGGAAGCAGCCTGTGGAGGCGGCAGGCGCGGGCTACCCGCCGCAAACCCCCGGGCCTCAGTTTCCCCATCTGTTCTATAGGCAGGGGGTGATCTGGAGTCCTGGGGCCAGGCGCCACGGTGCCCCATCTCCGTCCCCTCCCCCTCCGCCCTCGGCGGGCTACTCGCCTGGAATCTCACCGCCATGGTGCACCCCGCGGCTCTCCAGCGCCCCCGCCCCGGTGGGGCCAGGAAACGGTCAGTCGGCCCCCACCCTGGGTGAGGGGACAGGCTGGGAGGGCTGCGGGGCGGAGGGTGCCGGGCGCCCCCCTCCTCCCGCCGGCTGCGCCGCTCGGGGCTGCACCTGCCCCTCTTCCTCCTCCGCGTCCCCGGCCGGCCCCGCCCCGCCGCGACACGCCTTCGGGACGCGGCGAGGGCCCTCCGCCCCCGCCCCCCGCCGCCGGATCCCGGCCCCGGGGCGGGGATTCCAGGCCGGGTTCCCCACCCAGCTGAGCACCAGCCCGCGGCCGAGGCTGGAGACCCGCCAGGCCCGGCTGCCGGCCGCTTCCAGAGCAGAGCCCGCGATGCCTCCGGGTTTCCGTCCGCGAAGCGGGCACGTTTTTAGGTTCATTTGGGAGGTCTGTGGGGTCGGGAACAAGTCGAGGGCCAGAGGCCTCTGGAACACAGGGCTGGTCTTTCTCGGGTCACCCCATCTCCAGGTTACCCCATTTTGCAGAGGGGAAACTGAGGCTCAGAGAGGCATGCCTTCCTGAAGATGCACAGCTGCCAGCACTGGGACCCGGCCCTAACCCGGGGCTGCCTGCCAGGCTCCGTCTGCACCCCCAGAGCTGGGCCAGGCCCAGAGGTGAGGAGGGCGGGGGCGGGGCCGCAGGAAATTCTTGGAGCTCCTGGGAGTAAAGGCCGGGCTTCATTCTCCAGGTGACACCTGGGATTCAGCGGACCGGGGCCAGAAACCCTCCACCTGGTGGTAAGTAAAGGAGGAAGTCACCTGGACGGGCGGAGCTGACAGGGGCTCCACCCACGCAATACTTCCTGCTTGACAAAGAAGGACACCGAGGGGCCCAGCCTCTCCTGTGCCCCACCTCAGAATAAAGTTGAAGGGGCACATCTGGGCAGCCAGCCTTTTCCAGCCTCGTCCAATCAGGACTGGGCAGAGAGGAACCCCAGGCTGTGGGAAGGGAAGAGGCAGAGAGGACCCCGGGGGATCAGGAAAGGCTTCCTGGAAGAGTGGGCATGCCACCTAGGTTTTGCCAAGTGAACAAGGGAGACGATAGAATCAAAATCTTTAAGGTCCCCAAAGCTGACTTCTCACCCCTTCACCACTGCAGTTCTCCCCAAAACACTAGTCCAAAGACCCCAGTTAGCCAGAATCAGCCCCTCGAGGGTCCTCATGGGTTCCCCCAAGGCAATAAACCTTGGCAGGAGCCCCTTCTGAGGACCTGTCTGAAACCTCAGAGCTGGAGGGGGGCAGCTCAGCCTTTCCCAACATGTTTTTTAAATGATTTCAGCTAGAACGAGGTCAGATGTTTTTTTTAAATAGCTGTGTATTTGTTTTAATGAGTCATAGGAAAAACATAAATAAAGTTCCCCACGGGCACATGCACATAGGTGCCTGTAGCTCTGATTACTTGGGAATATCAACGACTGAGTGTGGGCAAAGCTGGGGGGCACAGCCCACTGAACTCATCACCATGATCAACAGAACAAAGGGGTTGAACGGTGGGAATGAGGCGCCCGGCTCATGTTTATTGAGCAAATGCTTCACTCTAGCCACTGTTACACATGATATTCCTGTGCCCGTTGTGCGGCTGGAAAAACGGAGACCAGCTGGGTCAAGTGGCCAGCCCGACCGGCAGGAGCTGGATTTGGTTCTGTTTGACCCCCCCACACACACACACACACCCTCTGCTAGTACTTCTTTTAGTGGACCCTTGGCAATATCTGGAGACATTTTTACTTGTCAAAACTGGGAGGTGCTCCTGACATGGAGGGGCTGGAAACCAGGAACGTCGCCCAACACCACATAGTACCTAGGCCGGCCCCCTAGAGGATGGCCAGCCCCAAAGGTCCATAGCAGTGAGGTGGAGAAAGCCCATTCTCAACTCCGAGAAGGGGGCAGCTGTCCCAGGACACACAGTCTTCCTCCAGCCACACAACACCTCCCTCACCTATTCACACCCTGCTCAAGAACACTCAATGGCTCCCTAGTCCCCATGGGACGACTCTGTGCTTAAGTGCAGGGCTTTGGAGAAGGGCATGGTCAGGCCTCAGGAGCTGGCCTTGAGCCCACCATTCCTCCCATCCCAGACCTCCAGATCACTTTTAGGAATTAAAAATCTGCTTTTCTTCAATCTGATTCACCTAAGCATTCATTTTTCCATCTATCCAGTCATTAACTAAGCAAAAATGCTTTAAGCCCCTACTATGGGCCAAGTACATGAATGACAGGCACTGGCTCGGCACTGGAAATGGCAGTGCCCAATTCAACCAGGAGCGGGCAGTGCGGCTCCGCGTGAGAGGCTGAGGGAAGGGAGGATGCAGGGGAAGGCAGGGTCCTGGGGATAACCCTGCTCCACCCCTTCTGAGCGCCTCCCGGGGCACTGAGGCCCGGGGGTGGGTGGGGGGAGACGGGGACCTGGGCTGAGGTCCCCCAGGGGCAGGTGGGAGCCAGTGGGGTCCGCGCAGGGGGCCAGGGGGCCCCCTGGTGGAGGCTGTCTTGCTGGGCTGCGGGAGGCTGAGGTCATACCTAGTCTACTGTCTGACCAAAGCAGCTCTGCTACGTCAGCGGTGGGCTGTACCTCGGTCATCAGCATTTGGTAAGAGCCCACTGTGTACACACAGGACCCATGAGAGAGGCCCGGTCCCTGCCCTCATGGAAGCTCAGGGTCCTCGGGGGAACCAGACAATAACTGAATCATCACTTAACGTAAATAAAAAGTGCAACCTAGACTTCTGAGAGCATCTGCACAGAGCACACCCTGGGCTGGGGGCTCAAAGAGGGCTTCCCTGTAGAGTGGCACCAAAGATGAGAACTGAGTTCAGTAGGACTGGCCTAGGTGAGAGACATCTGGACAGAGATAACAATTAGACCTGAAGGAGTTGAGGGAGGGGGGAGATCTGGGTGTTTGGGTGGACTGGACAGTCGGTGCAAAGGCCCGGGGGCCGCACCAGGCTGGGCATGTGGGAGGAACAGTGAGGATGTCCTTGTAGCTGGAGCAGAGCAAGTAAGGGGGAGTGGGGGGAGGGAAGGGCAGGGAGGAGACAGGCGTCACGCAGGGCCTCAGGGACTGCTGGGAGGACCTGGGCTTTGACCCAAGGGAGTTGGGAGCCCTGGAGGGCTGTGGGTAGAGGGGGAACTGACTCTGGGGCTCACGGGCGCCCCCTGGTGGCAGCTGGGGTGGGAGGGCAGACCTCTGCGGGAAAGGAAGGACTGGGGCAAGATGTTGCTTTTTTTCCTTTTTTTAAAATAAACATCTTATTTCAGAGTCATTTTAAGATGACAGAAAAGCCGGGCTGTAATTCAGAGTTCCCCTGTGCTTCTCACCGGGTTCCTTCCACATTAACATTTCCCGCCTGGGACCCCACCCGGGTCCCCAGGCCCCTCAGCGCGTTCAGGGCGCAGAGCTCCCTCCCGCTACCCGCGTTCCATCCCCTTCAGCGCCCCGAGGAGGCGGCCCGGGATTTTGCAGAATGCTCCTCCTTGGGGGTGCGCCTGACGCTCTCGTCGGCACGGGCCTGGGGCTCTACGTTTGCGGACAGCAGGTGCCGCAGCGGCGCCAGCCCGGGGAGAGGCGGGCGCTGGGGTGGGAGGAAGGGCAGATTCTGGGTGTGGCAGGCAAGCAAGAGAGGACAGAGGAATGTCCCGGGAGTTGGCGACGGGGTCCCTGGGCTGCCTCAGTGGGAGCGCTTTGATGGAGGAGGGCAGGGAAGGTGAGGGGGGCGTGCAGACCCCTCCAGCAGCTTGGCGTGTGGGACGCAGCCGGAAGGGCAGGTGAGGGTGTTCCCCCCACGCCCCAGGTGGGAGGGAGCTAGAGCTTTAGAAGAGCGGATCCCCGGGGGGATTCCAGCCTCTCTACTTCCTGCCTCAGTGTCCTCATCTGTGGGACGGGGACCTGGTTCTGACTTTTGAGCAGTACGGTTGGGAAGGTTCAGAAGCCGGGGCGTAGCAGGTGCACAGAAAGGTTTGCTTGGGGGCCCCTTGTCTTTCCACTCTGGGCCGGAGGAGGGAGACAAGCTCCCAGTGGGGAAAAAAATGAAGAGGAATGACAGTGTCCCCAGAGCTGGAGGGGGCCCACCATGACACGGTCTATACCAAGACTCTGTCATTTTGTGAAACAGCAGGGGTTCGGACCCAGACCCCTGACACCTTTCTTACAGTCCCTGTCTTCAGTCTGTCCTCCACAAGTGTATTCCAGGCCAGCCCCTCCAACCATCCCCCATCAAAGGCCCCGCCAATGGCTCTGTTGCCAGTCCTAATCTGCTTCGTGGCTGGGGCTGCCGCCTCCAGAATCTGTCATTCCAGCATACACACCACTGCTATTTCTACTCTGTTCAGAATCCACGTGCTTCCCAGGAGCTAGTCATTCATTTATTGAGCGCCTACTGCATACCAGGCACTGTGTTGGACACTCAGGATACCACAGTTGATAAGCCTCACGGCGTGGAGCAGAGACGTTCAACAAATACTCCCACCAACGGCTATGCAGTTAATAAGGTATGGCTTTAGCTCAAGAACATTCAATAGCTCCCTAGCAGATTTATCAGGCACCTGATCCGTTCCAGGCTCTGGGTCAACCTCCTCAATTATCCGTGCTTCTTACCCCCTTTGAACTAGTCTACCATCCTGTAAATTATAGGAACCCGATGGTGCTGCAGCAATTCTGGTCTATAGAATTTTGAACGAATGAATTCTGTCCTTTGAGACCGTTGGTTATTGCCCTATGGATATTGACCGCCTTTGCATCTATTTTGTAAATTCATTTCAACATTCTTAATGCCTCTGTGTGTATGTGCATGTTCTTTAACTTCTCCTTTGGACAGGCTGTAAAATCTTACTGTTCCCCAGATTAACTGATGAGTTAAGTACTTATAAAGCACCTGCTTGTTTTATATTAGTATGAGAATCAAAATCGTACCCTTTTGGGGGTAAAAATTATCCTTTAACACCATAACACTAGAAGACCTCGCTTGGCAGTCAAGGTTCCCACCTCAAGAGATTTCCACCTACCTGTCTCTCTCACCTACTCTAGTCTTCAAGCCCCAGAACATTCTTATCATGTTTCTTTCTAATCACCCTGGACCCCAGTCTGTCCATCATACATCCGCAAATGCTGTTGGTGCTATTGAAATCTTTCCAGAATCTGTCCACTGTCCCTTCTCCTCCGCCCTCACCTGGACCACCGTCCTCACCTGCCTAGACCAGCCCAGTCTCCACCTTCTGTTCCCCAGTCTGTCCTCCCCTAAGTGGCCACCAGAGGGCGCCAGCGAGACCCTGAGTCAGGTCCCCCTCTGCCCACAGCCCCTCCAGGGCTCCCACCAAACTTGGGGTCAAAACACAAGTCCTCCCAGCTGCCCACAAGGCCCTGCATGACCTGCCCGGTCCCCTCCCTCCCATCCCCTCCCCTCGTCCCTCTCTCCCCATCACCCACTCTACTCCGGCCTCCCACCTGCCAGGCTCAGTGCTGCCCCAGGACCTTTGCATGCGCGGTGCCCCTCTGCCTGGAGTACTCACTTCCTTCAAGTCTGCTCCAATGTCGCCTTCTCAGTAAGCCCTCACCTCGTCTAAGGTTAAAAAATACCTCCTGTTTTGGTACCTCTTTTATTTTTTTCTCCGTAAGACTACCCACCCTCTAACCCAGGATACCCTTTTAGGATACAGTTTACTTCCTCATTATGGCTCTTGTGTCTTGTCTGTCTTCCACCAAAATAAAAGCCCCACGGGAGCAGGGACCTTGGTCTGTCTTGTTGCCTGGTGACTCCCCAGGGCCTGCAGCAGCACTGGGAACATAGTAGGCACTTGTTGAATGCAGGTTCACTCCCCGGGAAGCCCTTCCTCCCATGTCTCTCGCTAACCTCAGCCCATTCCAAAGGCTGTCAGGCCCCACCTGAGCAAACACTGCTCCCTGGCGCCAGGCCAGGCCCAGGAGAAAGAACAGGAACCCAAACTTCCCCCTGTGGACTTTCCCCAGAACTCAGGGCCATGTGGAAACCCTGAGCCAGGGAGGCAGGACTTTTACGAGATGCTGAGCCTGGGGCGTTGGCTGGGGGGTGGGGGCAGCCCCCAGACCTCCCCGCTCACCTGTATGCCTGACAGCCCTGTTTTGCTGTGCATCACTGGGCTGCCCCTCCGTGAGCTTGAGTTCAACCTTCATCAGACAGGAAGGCAGACAGGACACTGTGAGCGGCCATACACATTCTGAGCTCTGCGTTTGCGTGGGACAGCTTTCCCAGACCCACTGTGTGCCCGAGAATCTGTTACCCAGCCTATCATCATTCACTGCTCTCAGTAGCCCTGCGACTCAGTGACTCTTACTGTACCCATTTTGCAGAGGGGAAAGCGGAGGTCCAGGTAGGTGAGGTCTCTGGGGGTGGAATGGATTTCACTCTGTGGGTTTTCTTTCCAAACCCCAGGCAGGGTGGGATCTGACAGCTGAGACACATCCTCTTCTTCCAACCCACAGACCCCAGATCTCAAGCCTCTCTGTTCCCCAGGAGGGACCCCAGATGCCAGGCGGGCTCTGTACCTGACACCCAGACGCCCGCTCCTCCTTGGCCCCAGGGAGCCCTCTCTGTCCCACACAAAGAGACGTGAGGTGCAATCGGACACTTGGCTGCCTGGAAAGCACTCCTCGTCCTGCACTTCTGGGAACAAATGACCCAAAAAACACTGTTGCCACCCAGCCCCTGTCCTGTGCAGGTTCTAGGCTGCTGGGGACACTTGTGACAACCGTCCGGCCACCCCCGCCCCTTCCTGCATTGCTCCACTGGGAGATTTTGCCTAGAGAAGAAATCAAGGTAAAAGGGATAGGCCCATCCCAGACCCATCACCCAGCTCCTGCATGCCCGGCAGCGGGGAGAAGGCGGAAGCGGCCTCGGAAAACCTGAGAGCCTCCAAGAAGCTCCCAGAGGCCCACACACTGACTGGGCACCAGGCTGCCTCACCTGCGTCCTCCCTTCCCGGACCTCCCCGCCGCAGTTTGGAGGTTCAAAGACCAGCCTGTAACCCTCCAGCCCCCTGGCACCACCTGGTGCCAACAGTGACCCTTTTAAGACTCTGGCTCTGGGGTCCTGAGCAGGCTGCCAGGGGCAGTCACTGCCAGCGAGATAATCCCTTAGGAATTATGTCAGATGCCCATGCAGGAGCGGCAGTTTCCTGGTTTCCAGGGAACAGGGGGGGACTCGGGGGTCCCAGGACGCCATGGTGGAGAGCCCCTGGTCCTGGCACATCAGGGTGGGGACTTACCTGTCTAGGAGGCTGGGTGGCCTCTGGGCAGGCGGCAGGAGCTGGGGCCCCAGCGCCTGCCTGGCGTGCGGGGGTGGGGAGGGACCTGAGGTCTGAGCTCTAGCCTCCCCACCTGTTTGACCAACTTTTCCTCCCTTGTGGTGGCAACAGGCTGGTAGGTCCCCGGCCAGGTGGCACAGTGGAAAAACGTGAAGGGCTGAAGCAGAGAGCGTGAGAGAGGCCAGGCAGGAGGCCGGTTGGGTGTGTGGCTCTGTCGTAAGGTGTCCTCACGTGGGAGCAGCTGGCCTTAACCCCTGCTCTTCCAGAAGCCAGGGACGCCCTGCGCCTCAACACAGGGACTAGGACGTTCAAGCACATCCTCGGGAGCATTTGGTGGATAAATTAAGGACTGAATAGATGGAAAACCTCCTGGCTGCCCCCCCCCGCCCCCCACCACCTGCCTTGCATCTGGGCTGGTCAAGCTTCTGCACTTGCTGCGTCTTCCACCAGGCACGCCGTCTGTCCAGTGGTTGTGGCAGAGCCGGCTCCTTCCCACCTTGCAAATCTCGGCACAGAAATCCGGCCTCCATGCCGCTACATGACTGACCAGCCGGATTTCTGTGCCGAGAATCTTCAGCCACTGCCCAGCGGGGTAGCTCTGGGAAAGCCACTGGGAAAAACATTGTGTTCTTTTACGTTTAAAAATACGATTATGAGGAAATTTTAAATGACGTTTGGAATTTTAAGTTTTAATTGGCTTGTTTGATAGTTGTAGCAGGCCATGCGGGAGCAGGCGCGAAGACATATCGATACATTCTCTGTTGAGCGTCTTTGTGGATCGCATTCTGTCACACTGGTCTACATCTGTACTATTCTCCAAGTATTTATTAGCAGCTGGAACTACCTTGGGTCTTGTTTGTGTGTTTGTCACCTCGTTGAGACTTTGCCTCGGTCGCCCTGTGTCCCTGTGGCCTGGAACAGTGTCCGGTACACAGTAAATATCTATGGCATGAATGAATGGGTGGATGGAGGGATGGACGGAGGATGCGTTAAGTCCCTCTTACCTGCAGACTACCCAGTGCTGGAGGTAGTAGCCGCTATAGGCACCAGGGGACGCCAGAAACCAGGCAACTGGACCCAGATGGGCAGCCTCAGTTTCCCATTCTGCAAACTGGGAACAAACTGGGAGCAGGGATGCAGGAAGAGGGGAACAAGAGGACCAGACCACTGTGTCACCAGGCCCCTGGCCCCAACTCTCCTTTCCCTGACTGTCCTCTTCAGTCCCCACTCTGGCAACAACTCAGGGATTTTTTTTTTTTTTTTACATGCATGCCCTTGAGAAGAAATTCTCACCCGGCTCCTTTGAACTGGTTGTTTAGACATTCACTTCTACGCCTCTACAGCAAGCCTGTTTTGCCATGTTTGATTTTTCTGTTTAGTACTGACTTCCCGCCAGGACAGATTCAGAATCAACCCAGAAGTCTGTTTTTTTAATTTGCTTGTTTTCACCATCCGCATCATGGATCCGATTCCCAGCCCTTCTTCGGTTGTCTGAGCCGGTGGTTTCAAATTCAGACATCGGAACGGCTCTGGGGTCTCACTGGAAGCCGGATGGCTGGTCACCACCCGCTGAGGCAGGAAGGGCCGCTGGGGCCCGAGAACCTGCATTTCTAACAAGCCCCTGAATAATGCTGCTGCTGTTCCAGGGACCACGCTTTGAGGACCACAGGTCTCAATCTTCCCTCAAGACAGAGTTCAGATGATTGAGGGGTTCTGTCTGTGGTACGTGTCCAAAAACTCTTTCTGGAGCCTTTGTTTTAAAGTGCGGTAAAATAGACGTAACATTTACTGTATTAACCATTTTAGGTACACAGCTCAGCAGCATGAAACACATTCACATGCTGTGCAGCCGTCCCCACCCCATCTCCAGAACTTCCCATCTTCCGAACTGAAGCTCTGTCCCCCTGACACATGAACCCCCAGCCCCTCCCCCAGCCCCCGGCCCCGCCAGCCACTTTCTGTCTCTGTGGATGGGGCTCCCCTAGGGACCTCCTGGGAGTGGGATCAGACAGGGTCTGCCCTTTGGTGTCTGGCTGATGTCCCTGAGCACCGTGTCCCCAAGGTCCATCCATGCTGTAAGCAGGTGTCAGGGAGTCCTTCCTTTTTCACGCTGAGTCCTATTCCAGGGTGTGGACGGAGCACACCACTCATCCATGCACCCATCAGTTCCTTGGAGCCTTTCGACTTCTCTACTCTGGCTTGGCTCTCTTGTGACAGGGCATGCCTCACCTGGGGGCTCCCTTCACCCCGATTCTCAGACTTATTCCCCATCTCTTTCTTGACTTGTCTCCTTGTTTTGAAGGAGAGCATTTCTGAAGCATCTTTCTGACCCCTGGGTCTGAGTGTGACCCGCTCCATCTTCCTAATTCCCCATCATCCCAGCACCCCAAAGCCCAGTCTTGCCAGCTTCCCATCGACCTCACCAGCACCCCAGACAATGAGGAGCGGCCACACGTCTTGAGTCAGAGAGGCCTGGGTGAAAACATCCCAGCCCCTCAGTAGCTGAGGGCCCAGATTCCCGCACTTGCCCCCCAGCAGAAATAATTAGGAATAAATAATGCTACCAAGAGCAACATTTATTACTCCCCAAATCATGACCTCAGAATTAATAACCACCTAGCCATATCATTAATAAATGTACCATCAGACTTTAATGACACTATTAATACAATTGTTCTTAGTACGATACATAGATCACTGATTCACTGCTTGGATCTTTGTGAGTCCCAGAAAATGGCTTCAGCTCTCTGAGTTCCTGTTTTCTGGTTTGTAAAATGGGAATAATAGTTCCCATCTGGTTGATCAATATTATAAAATATTTATTGTCTTTTAGGTGTTATGTTCTGTGTTAGGTACTGGGAATACATTAGTAGTAAAAAAAAAAAGCAAACAAAAAAATAGGTCCCTAACTTTTGAAGATACTGCGTGAAAAGACTTTAACACAGAGCGTGGCACTTTATAATATGATTATTACTTGTATCTTATTTATTATTACAGTGTGCATCATATATATATTATATAATATTCGTAGGTTACATGGTAATATCGTTTATGCTGTAATAATGCCATATTAATTTTTAACAATGACATTGTCTATCATTATTATGTATGATGGATATATTGTGCACAATAAAAATTAAGCCTATGTATCATTATATTACAATTATTATTTATACTGAAATACGTAACACTAGTGTAGGCGTTATTGTAACACGATGGTACGTAGTTTACTAGTTGTAGTATTTATTACTGGTGGTTATCATGCATAACGTTAGTACAGAGATAGTTCCCAGGACCGACACTGGCGCTGCCCTTCCACCCCTGAACGCGTGGCGGCGCTGGAGGCGCTCCCGGCTGGGGAGCACACAGGCCCCGCCCTCTGCCCCCGATTGGCGGTGCGTGCGGTGCGCGAAGGCGCCGACCACGCCCGCTGCCCCGCCCCCTGGCCGCCGGAGGTTGTTATTCGGCGGCGGCGGCGGCCGCAGCCAGGCTTACAACCTCGGGCCGCCAGACCGCCAACCTGCTGGCCGGTGCGCGCAGCCATGGAGCTGGAGGTGCCGGACGAGGCGGAGAGCGCCGAGGCAGGTGCTGGGACAGTAGAGGCGGCCTGTGCCGTGGAGAGCGGGGAGGCGGCAGGTAACGGTTCCGGTCTTCCCCCGCTCCCCGAATGGGCCGGCCTGACCCCCCCCCCACCCTGGGCCGCCCGGTGGGCCCGTCCGAGCGCCGGGGGGCGTCGGGACCCGCTGCGCGGGCAGGAGCGTTCCACTCGGGGGCGTCCGCGGGGAGGACAGGGCGCGCCACGCCGGGGCCGGGGGAGGGGGGGGGATGGGGCGCCCGCCTGTCCTGGGAGGGGCCGGGGCGCCCCACGCCGGGCCCGGGAGGATGGGGCGCCCGCCTGGGGGCTTCTGGGCGGCTCCGGTCCGGGGGCGGGAGGCGCAGGGCCCCGTTACGGGCGGCTGTGGGTGGAGCATCCCCCTTTGGAGGCAGGCGGGCAGGACCGATCCTTTTGTCCGCGGGGGTCGGCGGGTGAAACCCCCACTTAGGACCTCCTGCTGGGGACCGTCGGCGAGGGGCTGTTCACGGGCGTGGGATGGTGGAGGACCTCTGCGTCCAAGGCGGGGCCTGGCAGGGGGGCGACACTGCCCCAGACGCACCCCGTGCCTGGACCGCTCCTCTAGGCCGCCCACCCGGGGGTACCGGCTTCCGGGTCTCTCGCCTCCCCTCCACATCTTATTAATCGGGGAGGGAGGAGGTGGGGGTCTTTGAGGCCATATGGGTCAGCCTCCTGCCGACGATCTTATCCCTTTGTGGAAGTCACCGGACCTGGTTTCCAGTGCACTGCCCATCCCTAGCCTCTCTGGGCCTCAGTTTACCGCCCTATAACAAGAGGGAGCTAAGGGCATGGCATCTGGGGGTGCCTGCAGTGCCAGGGTTGTAAGCAGGTGTGGAGGAGGCCCCGGAAGCCTTCTCCCTGGACGCTGGGGGCTGCGGTGGCTCTGCTCCCCGCAGAGCAGGTGTGGGAGTGGGAGGCCTCGCCCAGCCCTCTGGGCTGTGGCCGGCCTTTCCCTGGGGCAACTGCAGAGCTGAGCCACTGCCTGGGGGAACCACTCCCTCTCTGTCGAGGTCGCAAGCTCCCAGATGTCAGCTTCTGCAGTTCTCTGCTTCCCCCAGGTGTCCCTTGCCTGCAGGGTCCCTGTAGACACCCACAGGGGCACCCATCCTCCTCCTGGCCCGGAGCTTCCTTGGCAGGAAGGAAGGGATATGCCGTGCTGCTGGGGATTTGGGAGAAATGAAAGAGAGAGAGAGAGAGCGCGAGCACGCATGCGAGCACAGAGCCAGAGCAAGAGCCAGCTTCCCCACTGCCATCTGGAACCGCTTGGTGGATGGCCTGGGTCACTGCCTCCATCCAGTCCCCTTGCCCTCGTTCTTGGCCGGCGCTGTGCACTGGCCTGGCTAACAGCAGGTGCTGTCGAGAGGCCCGGATGAGGTCTTTTCTCAGACCCCTGACCTCCACCGTCAGCCCTCTGGCTTGGGCTGGTTACAGGCCAAATGGCCCAAGGATCAGTGAGCCCAGGGAAGCTGTGCAGCATGCACTTGCCTAACCAGGGGGCTCGGGGAGTCGACAGGGCGGGGCGGGTGACGTGGCCGGGTCCTGCTGTGGCTGGGCCTGCCCTCCTGCGCTGTCACCGGCATACCCAACCTGCACAAATCCGACTCCCTTGCTGATGGCTTGTCTCCTCTGCATAACTTTGAGAGCTGCCTCTTCCCTGCAGACCTGCTTCTGATGGCCGTCCCGATAAGTCCCGGGAGACAGCTGGGCGCTTTACCTGCAGCTTGTGCAAATGTTTAAGTCCCTCCACAGGCCTACTTATCACGGTGATGGCTGGTGCCACTCTGGGGCTCCTCCGTCTCGGCACTGTCACATTTTGGGCCAGAAAATTCCTTGTTTTTGGGGTGGGGAGCCATCCTGGGCACTGTGGGAGCTAAGCAGTCTACCTAGCCCCTCGAAGCCAGGAGCCTCCCCTCCGCCCAGATGACCACAAACGTTGCCACGCATCGCCAGTGTCCCCTGGAGATATATGGTCCCCCCAGGTGAGAGCCACTGAACTGTACCTATTCTACGACATGCTTGCTTTTTGTCCCAAGTAATCTGGATTCTCTCTCCCACATCAGGATCAGCTATTTTTTTAGAATACGGAGCCTTGGCTAAGAGGGTGAAAACCCTGCTTATCCTGCCGGGTTCCACTCCCCCGCTGTGCGACCTTGAAGGGCAACCACCGTGGCCTCTCTAAGCCTCAGTGTCCCGGTCTGTAAAGTGGGCAATGCCTGTGTCTGGCAGGGGCATGTCGGGGTGTGTGGGGCAGCCACTGTAGGCCTGAGCCGCTGCTGACTGGGATGCTGGGACCGCCTTTTGCTGTTAACTCTCCAGGTTCCGGGAGGCTTCTCCGACTTAGAGCAACTGCAGTCCTGCCTCCAAATGGCTGGGTCAGGGACAGACAGGTTGAAAGTCACTATCTGATGCCCGATGGCTTTCCAGAAATGTCTGATTGGACTGAGAAACTGTCTCCCCACTGTGCTGCCTGCCCAAATGCTGTCAGCTGGGGTAATTTTGGCCAATCTGATGGGAGGTGAAGTGGTATTGTGTTGGTGTGAGAATCTGGTTTCTTTACATGCCTTGGCCCCTCGATCGCAGGGCCTGGTCCAGAAAAGGCTTGCCGGGTTCTTCAGCCTCTGGGGACTGGAACTTGGGAGGGCTGGGGGCTGGGACACACTCACCGGGCCTGCTGTGGGGGTCTGAGCTGTGGTCTGGTGTTTCCGAGCTGCGTCTCTCCCATCCTTCCTGCTTCCCGGGTATTTCAGAACACTCGGCTTCACTCCGAACCCCCGGCCCCCTCCCACGTGTAATCTGGTGACAAATTATGTCGGCTCTGCCTTTAGAATGGACCCGGAATCCACCCACCTCTCCCCCTCCTCTGCTCCACCTGGCCCGGTCCCATTCTTCGTGTGCTCTCTACAGCTCATTCCAAACGGCTTCCATTAAACACTGACTCAGGCCTCTACCCAGAGCCCTCCAGGGCTCCCACCTCCCTGGGGCCAAAGCCCAGGTCCTCCCTGCATCCCACCAGCCCTGCACGACCTGCCTGACCCCTTCCAGTCCTTCCCTCCTCGCTGTCCCGCCTCACTCACTCTGCTCCAGCCCCTCAGGCCTCCTTGCTGTTCCTCCCACATGCCAGCCCAGTGTTGCCCCAGGGCCTTTGCACAGTCTGTGGCCTCTCATGGAATAGTCAGCCTCAATATCTGTGTCCTTTGCTTCCTTAGCTCTTTCAGGTTTTGCTCACATATGGCCTCCTCAGTGACCTCCTCTGTTATCTGGGGGGGCCTGAAGGAGGGGCAAGAAGACGCACAGCCTCCACCCCATGTGTTCAGTGTGCTTGGAGAACAGCTGGGCGCGGGGCTGGGGCCGGGCGCCCCTGCAGGCCTCTGTAGCTGTGAATGGTAACAGGGCAGCCGAAACGCCCTCCTTCCCTCATCACGTCAGCCGTGGTCTTGGCTGCAGAGAGCTCCCTCGTGGAACTCTGCCCTGGCTGCGTCCTCACGATGCAACGTCAGGCACTTTGACTCCTGGCGCCTGATCCCAGATGCATCGCCTCCCAGCTGGGCACCGCGCCTCCGTGCCTCTACCTGACATGGGCGTAATGGCTGCAGGTGGGGTTGCGGTGTGGAAACCCTTGGAGGGGCGCTGGCCGATGGCATGTGGGTGTGGGGTCCGCGTAGGAGCTCAGGCGTTCCACACTGTAGCTGCCTCCCCAGACCCGGGCACATGCTGCATTCTGCTGTGGATGTGAGGGCGTGCAGCTGCCTCCTGTCTAGGCCTAGGACATGCGTCTTACACGACTGTCAGCACCTGCCGTGGGCAGGCGGGGTTCTGGGTGTGTGGGTCACTCAGTGACCTGGGGGACTCCCTCCCTGCTCTCATGGGCCTCTCAGATTCAGGGGGGTCAGGATGCAGGTGGCAAACAGGTAAACAGACAAGACCAGGGGTCAGCAGACTGGTCCCAGGCCAAATCTGGTTCACGGCCTGTTTCTGTCAATAAAGTTTTATTGGCACGCGGCCCATTCACCCTCCCGACCACGGTGCCTTTCCTGCTGCAGCGGCAGAGCCGAGTATGAGGGGCAGAGACCTTGTGGCCTGGGAAGTCGGACGTGTTTGCTGTCTACTCCTTTATGGAACATGTTTGCGGACCCCTGAATGAGACCATACGTTCATAGAGGGGCCCAGGCCCCAGGGGGTTCTCAGCCCTCAGGGTTTCCTGCTCCCACAGTCTCCATGGAGACAAGGCAGGTGAAAATCCCACTGGGATTTGCTGTCTGTGCTTGCTGGACAGCGGGGCCAAGGGCAGGTGGCCCACGTGTGGGGATTACTGACCTCGGGGATTAGTCATGCCCCCCCCCACACACACACCGGGCCCCCAGGCCGCCCTGGAGGGCATGGGTTCAGCCCGAGGAGCCTCGGGCCTGGGCCAGTGGGAGCTGTTTGGGGACCTGGCCTCTGGCTTTGACTGGAGAAAGGAACCCCAGCATTTTGTCACAGCTGCTCGCTGCTCTGTCTCCCACACGCACGTGTTCACAGCCCTTATTCTGGAGGCGTGGGGTGGCTTTGAAGGTTTGGGGAAGTGGGGTGCAGCTCGGGCACTCGTGTACGAAGTACACACTCAGCCACGCTCCCGCCAGGCCCTGGGAACAGCCGGAATGTGGCAGGCGAGGTCCCTGCGTGTGTGTGTGCGGTTATGCAGATGCAAACGAAGAATGGAGACATGTGATGGTACCAGGGCAGATGAGAGCAGAGCAGAGAAGGGGCGAGACGGGCATCGGGGGGCCAGAGAGGGGCTGTGCATTGCAGGGATGGGAGGGCATCCAGACTGAGGGCACATCTGAGCAAAGGCCCTGGGGCAGGGCCAGGCCTGGCGTACTGGGGAGCAGAGTGAGGAGGGAGGGGCGGGCAGGTGACACACAGCGCGGGGCTGCAGGGAGGTGGGAGCCTGCAGGGCTGTGGCAGAGGGGGACCTGGCGCGGGTGCTCATGGGTGCCTCTGGTCACTACAGGGACGGCTGGGTGCAGCATGGCCATGTGATGCCCACGGTCCCCTACACGGACACGTTGTGGGGCCCCCGGACCCCGAGTCTGAAGTTTGGGAAGAGTGGAGGTCGTGTGGTGAGGAGTCGGGCGGGGCATTGGGACTTGGACCGTGTTCTGGGTAGGAGGCTGCTATGTCCTCCCTGGGGTGTCGGCAGGAGATGAAAGTGACCTGTGGCAACCACACGGGGGAGGCGACAGGTGGGCCCCAGCCGCTGCAGAAGGCAGTTGCTCATCTGCTCCAAGGCTGTGTCCTCGTTTGTAAAGTGGGGTCAGGGCGCCCTGCCCTTGGAGTCACGTGGGGACCAGGTGAGTCAGCGGTCGGAATGGCCAGGCCCCTTGGCACAGGTCATGTGAGAGTCTGAGGTGGTGGCCGGGCCGGGCCTGGGCTGCGTGCTCTGCTCTTCGGGTGCTTCTGGGGAGCCGTCTGACCCCTGGAAGTTGGTCACCTAGGGGCTCCCGAGGCATCAGAATGCCACACAGTACAGGAAACTTGCAGGCGACGCTACCCCAGTGTAGGACAAGCCGTCCTGAGTTCCAGCCTGCAGCGCCAGAGTGCCTTCTCGGGTGGTTGCGTGTCTCGGGTGCAGTGACATCCCATGATTTGTGTTTATCCTACGTCAGTCAGAGGAGAAGCTCTTCGTGTGTCTTTTCCTTGTTAATGTTAATTCTTTGTCTTGTTAAAAATGTGATCCAGGAAAGGGAGCATCAAATGTGAGATGCAGTTGCTCCCTGCCCTGGTCTCATGGGGCCACACGGGGCGGGCGGGCTGGGTCTCTCCCCTGCTCGGTCACCCTGACAGTATTTTCATCAGAGCTGGAAAATGGAGCACCTCCTGCTCTGGAGTCAGGGCCATCGCAGTGGCTGGCCCTGCTGCAGCCTTTGCTTGAGCTGGTGTTGTGGGGCCTGTTTCCCGCCCATCATGATTCCACCCCAACCGTCATGCCTACACTAACCACACACGCCTCAGAGCCCCTGTTTCATTTCCTGGGAACTATATAAGTGTATCTTTCCCATTGCATTTGATTGTCCGTCTTTTTTTCTTATTGATTTGTAGGAGCTCTTTATATATTAAGAAAGGATTTTTTTTAAATCTGTGGCTCCCCGGGCAAGTGTTTTTTTGTCATCTTTTCATGCCATGATTATTAATGCCAGCAGGTTTTTTTTTAATGTCACATGTGTCAATCTCTCCTTTTATGGTTTCCAGGGTGGAAAGGGGTCCCTGCTCTGAGGTCACAGGTTCTTCTCAGATTTTGATAGTTCTGTATATTTTTTAGTGTTTAAAATCTTGCTTTATTTGGAATTCATCCTGCCGTAAGGAGTGTGAGGGTTTCATTGTTCCGGGTTTTCCCAGGTGGCTCAGAGTTGCCCCAGCTCTGCTTGCTGGTAATCTGCTTTGCTCCCTTTTGCTGCATGCCAGATTCCTGTACGTGGATGGTCTATTTCTGGACTTCCCATTCTGTCCCACTCCTCTGCCTGTGCTGTCTTGCAGCTGGTGTGTCTTAAACTACAAGTAATAACAGGCTTTCTGCAAGAAAGCAACAGTCAGACCCACCATCAGGAGAAGCCGAGATTTCTGTCTTGCCCTCTGTTGCTGTGGAGGTCATGACCGTCATCCCAGATGTGTTTCTGTGGTCGTGTATACTTTCTCCCTGTATATTGTCCTTCTTTTCTTAGCACTGTATTTTGAAAACTTTTGAGCCTGCAGAAGAAGTTGCGGGAGCAGTATTGACCCCCAGACCCATCCCTGGCGTGCCGGCTGTCGGTGCTCTGCCTTCTCCTGCTCTCTGAGCATGTCTGGGGTTTTGCTAGGCCGTTTGAGAGTTGGGTGCCGGCAAGATGCCTTCTTGTCCCTGAATATGGAAGTGCTGCCATCCTCACTCACGGGAGTCCTGTCCTCTGACATTGCCACACGCCCTGAATGGGAGGATACCGAAGCTCCTGGCGGAAAGGCAGCGCTGGTACCTGCCAGCCTCTGGTCTCCACCGATCAGTACGTCGTAGCCTTGGGTCACACGTGTGGTTCTGTTTGAAACGCCTGATTTTAATACACGCTGTGGAACCTGACTCCCGGCAGCAGTGCTATAACTCAGCCTGATTGAAGCTGATCTGACGCAGCATCTTCTCTGGGGCATGTCACAGCCTCCCCGGCCCGGGTGCCAGCCAGCCCCTGAGCCCTAGCCTGGGCCCCTTCCAGCAGCAACCTCTCCCACGAAAGCACATTTGGACCACAGGAGACCCTGGGACGGACACCTGTGTACAGACAAGGGCAGCAGTTTGGCGGTGGGACATCCCCTGGCCGACCCCAGCGGGTAGCGTGTGGGGTGACCCCGTTCGTTGCCCCCTGTGTATGCCTGCGGACCACCGTGACCGCCTCGTGAGCATTGATTTGAGGCTACACACCAGTGGGTTTGCAGACTGAGAGTCGCTGAGTAATGGCTGTAGACTGCATATCCTGCAAACAGATGTTCTTTAGGGCAGTGGCCAGGCAGGGTAAGCTGCAGCGGTCCGCCATGGTGCTTACGGTTTCCCGCGTGGGTTCACCATCTAATCCCATATGTCCTTATGGCATTGTGGATAAAGTGGGGCTCCTATGGCCAGGATCCTCACTGAACTTAAATGTAACTGGCCTGTTGCTATGCTACCGCTTCCACACCTTTAGGCAATAAGCCATTATTGTGTTAATATAAGGAGTTCTGCCCAGTGCTCTCTGCTGGAGACTGGGTGGCGGGGCTGCAAGGCTGTAGGAGAGCGGAGCGGAGGCTGGAGTGGTGGCAGCGCCGAGGACAGAGGCCCAGAGGACGGCTGTGCAGAGGGGCCCAGAGGACGGCTGTGCAGGACGGCTGTGCGGGACGGCTGTGCAGAGAGGCCCAGAGGTAGAGACCGGCTTACAGCATCCGAAGCAGCAGTGATAATACAGACTCGCTCTGAGTGAACGGGATTTTAGTGACTGGCCTGCCACCTGGAAATAAAGTTGGGTATAACCTTTTCACCCCAAGAACCCTCTGCTGTAAATTTCTTTGGTCACAGTGAATCTATAGCGGACTTGCCTGGAGCTGAAACTCATTTGCAAGACAAGCATCCTTTTCTCCCTCGCTAGGATTCGGTTCAGGATCACGCGTTGTGGTTGGAGACCCGAGGGGGGCCTCTGAGAGCTGGAGACCGGACCGGCATCCTTCCGGGGCTGATGGTCCCTGTGGACCCTGACCCACTGCCTGAGTCCCTCCCCCGTGCGGCGTTGAGAATGAGCCGCCCTCCCCACCTTGCCGCCTTGCCTGCCTCCACTCCGCACAGCCCCCCTCCTGCTCCCCAGGTGTGCCCTCCCTCTGCACTATCCTGTGCTGGTCCCCACAGGCATCCTGCCCTGTTACCAGGTGGCCTTGGCACATGCCCCAGCCTTCCCTTGTCCTCTGGGGCCTGCCCGGGAAACTCGTGTGACCTTTCCCTTCTTTTCCCTCCTTGGGAAATGGCACAGACGCAGCCCAGGCCCGTCCCCTCTGTCACCAGCTTCCTGTGCGTGAGGGCTCTGATTTCTCCCCATCCTCGCCAACACGTGTCATTGTCTTTGGCTGTAACCATCCTGGAGGGGGCGGATGGTGTCCCACGGTGGCTGTGATTGGCATCTCCCTGGGGACCAGTGACCCTGAATATCTTTTCACTGGTCTATGGGCCGTCTGTGTGTCTTCCGTGAAGAAGCGTCCGTTAGGACCCTCTGCCCATCTTCCCGTTGGGTCGTTTTTCTTTCTATTATTGGATTGTAGGTGCTCTGTGTATTTCTAGATAAGACTCCCCTATCAGATCTGTGAATTGCAAACGTTCTCCTCCTTCCCGGGTGGCCTCTTGCTATCTCCCTGGTGGCCGTGAAGCCTGAACGCCTTGATGTGCGGATGTCCTGTCTGCTTCGTTGCCACCCGTGAGCCTGTTGTACCTGAGGCCACTGCCATCCGAAGCCCGTGGGGACCCGCCTTTCTCTGCTGCGTGAGTGCAGACGCAGGCTTCGCGTGGGGGTGGTCCTGTAGGCGGGGCCCAGCTGCCTGTCTGCGGACACCGTCATCCCGTCCTTCCCGTTCCGGCCCTGGCACCCCGTTCCCAGGTGGCAGTGAGTGTGCAGGTTTGCGTCAGGACTCCCGAGTCGTAAGCTCTGGGCGGATCCATGGCTGGTGGCTGGGCAGGGCCGTGATTGAGGTGGCTTCGCGTTAGGTTCTGAGTGGGGAGGTGTGAGCCCTGCGGTTCTGATCTGTGTTTTGCCTTTTAGTGTTGAGTCTGGCTTGGCTCTTGGCCTCTGTCGGTGTAGCCCAGTGCCATGTCCATTTTTAAATGCTGTGTGATTGTCCACTGTAGGCATTCTAGTCACTCGGGCCTCTGGCTCTTCAGCTCCCGTTTGAGCGCCTGCCATGTGCCAGGCCTGGGGTGAAGCTTACAGGTGGTGGAGCTTGGAAGGATTTCGGGCAGAGGCCAGCACTGGTGGGCCCGTCCTTTGCTGGGCATTGCAGGTGACATGAATATTCACCCAACACCTGGATCAAACACCAGCCCGGCCCGGCTCCAGGAAGCCCCCAGCTGGGAGAGGCTGCAGACAATCTGGGCACCAGCCACGTGAGTCCTTGTGACAGTACAGGCCTGTCCCCTCCCCGCTCCAGGCACATGGGCCTCCTGCTGACCCCCAGCTCCACACACAGATCCTGGCCTGGCCTTTCCAACACCTTCCCTCTGCGGGGCGGCTGTGCTGGCTTGGGTGCCCCCTCCGTCTGTGACCCCTGGGGATCAGGTCCGCGCAGCCCCACTTTTCCCGGGTGACCTCAGGCAGGTGATCTGGCCGCTCGGAGCCTCCGCTTCCACCTCCGTTCTGTGGAGGCGGCTGTGGCCGCTGGGGTGTGAGGTGAGCGCGCACAGAGGAGGTCAGGGGTTAGATGTGCTGGCCCCATGGGGCACTGGGTGGGCGCTGGCTCCCGTCCTGGACCGCGTTTGGGCTGCTTTCTTCCTGGCCCTGGAGCTGCATGCTCAGCGATTAGCCATGGGGCAAGGTGGATGGGTCACGCATCTGGCTGGAAGAGGAGCTGCCGCCTCATGAAACGGGGCAGTTGTGGCCCTGGCCCAGGCCCCCTGCCGGCCGTGAGGGGCGAGGCCGCAGGGGCCTCCAGCTGAGTGCCCAGCCTGACCCAGTGGCTCCCGGCGTTGGGAACCCAGGTGTGGTGTCTGTGGCCCAGCCCAGGCTACTGTGGAGTAAAAATATATCTGGGAAGGAAACTGGGCCAAGAAACCTCACACGTTGGTCCTGAGGCAGCGCATGACCCTCTGTCAGCGCCTGCGGGGGGCAGGTGCGCCCTGACAAGAGTCCTCCGACCTGGCTCCAGCCTGCTGGCCCTTCTGGGTGGAGGTGCGCCTGGCCACCTGCTGTCCCTCGGCCCCGTCCCCGTGCCTAGGCAGGCACTGCCAGGGTGAGTGGGGACTAGGCCTCGGCCCGGGACTTGGGAGTGTCGGCAGGGAGAAAGCGACCCTGAGAGGTGGGGAGACTGAGTCCTTGTGGCCCCTCAGGTCCAGCTGGGCGTGTGAAGCCCGTCACCCCTGACCTCTTCAGTTACGCCGGAAACGGCAGGGTCAGCGGGCTTTTTCTGGGAGTGTCGGGTGGTCAGGTCTGCATCGGAGACTCACAAATGGCTGGGTGTGCCCATTGCCAATGCAACTTTATTTATAAAAACAGGTGGGCAGGTCTGGTCCGCAGGGCGGTTTGCTGGCCTGGGTCACGGGGCCACACTAATCAATACCTTCCCCCACCACACACACCTTTTTGCTTTAAGCAGCACGAGTTGGCTTTTCTGTCTCAACACAAAACGTCTAAACACAGCTTCTCAGCCTCCTTTTACCCCTCCGGAGGAGAGAGGCCCAGGACAAGCATTGCCTGGAGCGGCACTGTGGGTCACTTGCCAGGCATGCGGCCTTCGTGGGACGTGCGGCTCGTCCCCACCGCTCTCCTCCTGAGGCTCTGGCATTGCTTGCCCTCGCCCTCCTCCAGGCAGTCCTCCGGGTTTCTTGCTCTGTGGGTGCTCACTGAAGTCTGCTTCGTGACCGTTGCTGGGCTGTTGCTGGGAGACAAGGAGAGGGGCCCTGCTGCGTGGAGCTTTCACTGAAGGTGGCATTGCAGCGTGGCGTGTGGGAGGGAGAGGCCCAGGTGCAGGAGAGGGCCCATACCGGGCCTCCTGGGTCCCAGGACTTGCTGGGGAAGGTGTGTCGCTGGAAGGCAGTGCCCAGGGCAGGCATTCGCCAAGCAGAAGGCAGGTGGTGAGAAGGGGTGCAGGCAGTGGCATGCCCAGGCCCGGGGCTGAGTGCAGTGAGCAGGAGTGGGGCGCTAGGCTGGAGGAGTCGCTGGGAGCAGATAGGTGACGGCTGGGGGCCCCAGTGTGGCTTGGATGCGGGCTGCCCTTTCCCCAGTGTCCAGACCTGTGGAAGAGGAGCAGCCCCCTGCCCCCATGGCATGGGCAGCATTGGGCAGAGTACCCATCAGAGGCCAGGGGCTCTATGGGAGGCCACGCCAGCTCAGACATAGTGGGCCACCTGGTGTGGTCGCGCCAGGCAGAGCGAAAGTCCATCAGCCGGCGTAGTGGGTCAGCCCTCTGCCAGGCCAGTGCCAGGCCAGCCCGGACTCTGTCCTTGAGCACAGGTGACAGGTGCCTGGGGGCGTGGTTGGGGGCAGAGCCCCACCTGGGCCAAGGGAAGCCAAGAAGTGCTTTGCGAGGAAGCTGCAGGCTGCTCATGGGGGCAGCCCGCCGGGCTGTGTGAGCACGTCCAGAGCCCCTCTTGACACGGTGAGCCTGTGGGACCCTGCACGCATGCCAGGCGCCCTGCAGCCCCGAGGCCTTGGACTCACGAGCTCTGAGCCTCAGTCTCCCCCGTTATACCCGCCTGCTGCCAATGGCGGGGTTGGGTACACAGCTTGCAGGGCACAGCCCAGTGAGGGAAACGTGTATGTGTCGTAGCTGTTATTATGGGAACTTCAGAGTAGCCAGGATCGTACAATTAAATATATATTTATTTACCAGGAAATATTTTAAATACCCAGAGAACAATGTAACGGACACCCACGCAACACCGTTCCCCTCATCGGACATGTAGTCCAGGCGTCCCCTGCCCCCTGCCCAGGCACTGCTGACACAGGGGCCGGCTCAGCCTCTGGGGGGCGTCCTGGGCACTGTGTGGGTGTTCAGTACCCCTGGCCTCACCCACTCAGTGCCAAGAGCTCCTCCACTGTGACAGCCACAGGTGTCCCCAGACATCGCCCAGTGTCCCCTGGGGGCGGGATGGTCTGGGTGAGAGCCACCTACAGATCTCTCCCCTCTGCCCCAGGTGCCTGCCCCGGTCTCTGCGGGTCCCCTCTGGCTCTTCAGAGAAAGGGTTTTGCTGACCTGTGACTTAAAGGATAATAAGCAAAAGATTTGTTTAAACTAATAGTAATAATCAGTGTCTTTTATATTATTCTGTGCTTTCCTGAACACTTAAAATCTTTTCTTATTAAACTCATTTAGATGGAGAGCCTGTTCCCCCCTGGAATATTTTATCCCCAAAACAGGGCCCAGCACCCCGGAAACCCTCACTGAGTTATGAGTGAATAAACGAACGGAATGTCGTTCAGGAGTTGGTTATGGGGCAGTTTGCTGTTCCTTACCTGCCTCTGCGCACCGTTCCAGACAGGCGGGGATAGATGCGAAGCCATAGAGAAAAAAGTATCCTACAGGAATGAAATGGCTTGCAGCCCCCAAACATTTTCTGAGACGGTCCCTCTTTTCTGGCGTTCTAGACCAGTGCCCGAAGTGGCTGGCAGGTGGGGACGCTGCTGGCCGTGGTGGGAGCGTCCTCATCAGGCCGTGGGGTCACTGCCTGTGGGTTTCTCACTGGGCCCAGCTTGGAGCCCCTCTGGGCCAGGGCAATGTTTCCCCCAGGCTGCTTCCTCCTCATAGATGGGAAACATTGACTGCACACCGACCACATGCTGAGTACTGCCCTAGGTTCTGGTCGTCACCCCCCAGAGCATCTGGCCTAGTCCTGGTGCCCCTGCTGGCCCCCTGCCTCTGTGTCGGGGCCCCTGTGTGCAGCCCCGGGGCAGGGTGGGGGGTGGAGGGGTCTGAGCTTCCCCTCCCCTCCGGCAGCCAGGACCTCCTCCTCTGGCCTCGCCCCCCGAGGCCCCTCCTGCATCTGCTCTGCCTCCAGTCTGTTGCTGTTCCACCTGTTCTGTCTCCACCCCACCACATGCCAGGAGGCGGCCTGGCTCCAGCCTGCTGGCCTTTCTGGGTGGAGGTGTGCCAGGAAGGAGCAGGCTGTGAAGAGGTGAGCTTCTGATGCCAGCGGGCGCCATGAGGGAGTAAAGCCGGCGGGCTGTGGGCGTGCGGGGGCCCTGCTGTAGCCAGTGTGGCCAGAGGTCTCTGGGAGGGGGCGTTGGAGCCAAGACATGATGGCAGAGCACAGGAGCGCGCCGCATGGACGTGCAGGGGTAGCGTGCTCCAGGCAGAGGGCACAGCGAGCACGCAGGCCCGGCGGTGGGAGCCCTCTGTGAGGTGTGCTCCTCCGTCGTGTCTGTCTGCTGCCTGTGGGATCCCTCACGCTCCTTGGCAGAATCGGCTCAAAAAATGTGTTTCTACAAAATACCTGGCATTGGAGGTCAAAATCCACCTTTAACCTGGAGGAAAAAGATTTTAAGAGGATTTTTAACTGCACTGAAACATTGAAAGAATCGGACAGCAGACACTCACTGCTTACGTCTTGCCTCTCCAGTTAGGGTTTTGCTGTGTTTACTTCCTCCGTCCTGCCCTCTTTGCTGTCCACACGTCCTCCGGCCACCTCCCTCCATCTGATCGTTCAGATTCTGCACGCTCCCCTGTGAACACTTCAGGGCGCATCATTAGCTAGAGTTTGGTGTTTTCGTCGTTTTTTGAAATGTTAACTATGCCAATCAGCTATTCACTCCAGAATTCTTAGCCTCTCCCGTCCCCATGCGGGTGGTAACAGTCAGACATTGCAGGAATATGAACGCTCTTTCCTCCCGCCACTGCACTGTGGCGACCCCCAGATTCACACCTATTCAGTAGTATCACACCAGGCGTGACCCTGGTGAAGGAAAGGTTCGCAGGCCACGGGGTTCGTGCAGCCCTGGAGTCCAGGGGACTGACCCAAGTACAAGTTAACATCTGCCAGGTACAAGTTAACCGAGTGTGTGAAGCCGGGTGAAGGCAGCTGTATAAGAGCAGCTGGCAGGTGCAAAGGGCAGAAACTCCCGTCCTATCTCTTCTTGAGGCACTTGCAGTGTGACCTTGGGTCAGCTGCCGGCCACCTTGCTCCAGGCCATTTAGTTCTCATGGTTGGTCAGTTGGTGCTCTTGGATTTCCTGAAATGTTATCTTTTTCTTTCCAGTCTCCATGGCTTTCCCTTTTCTTGTCTTACTGCTTTGGCCAGCAGACCGCGCCGAGCTCCGGCTGCACGTTCACGCCGCGCACCTGCCGCGGGCTTTGCTTGACACTGACTTTCAAAGGCAGTACTTACCCTGGTTTTCTTTTTTTTCCTTTCTGTAGTTTCTTAACAGTTTTCTTGACCTGATATTCATGTAGAATTTTGTTGAATGTTTTTCTGGGTTTTGAGATACGATGATAGGATTTTATGCCTTTGACTTTGGGTGACTTCCTGAATTTCTCCAAACCCTGGATTCCCCGTCTGTACAGCAGCAGTAATGAAATGAGATCATTAAATCAGCGGTCCGGCTCACAGGCGCCCTTTGGCCATCCAGGCGAGCGAGGATGCCAACCTTCTACTTGTAGACCTGCTTGTTTTTCAGGAAACCCAGGTTTTTCTCAAAGATGTTGTGATTTTTAAAGTTGGCTCAATTGACATTAGCACTGTCAGGCTAGAAGGGAAGCCCAGAGCGTGCCGGGTGGCAGGACCCAGCCAGGTCCTCGCTGAGCACGGGCTGTTTCCACCACTGCCTTTCACTCCAGACTGGGGAGGCTGGCCCCATGGCACCCGGTCAGCGTGGAGGCCTGGCATGCGCGTTCTCAGCAGTGGTGTCTGAATCCCCTGCCTCTCCAAGCCTCAGTCTCCCCATCTGCAAGGGAGGCCTCCGTGGGGTCTCCCTGCGGGGTGTGTCCGGCCCCCCCTAGGAGCTCAGGTCTGGATGGTGTTGCTGTTTTCAACACTTAATGGAAGGGTTTTTTACCAAAGGATTAGGGTAGGGGGTTTCTTCTAGGGGCAATTCTGTCCTCAAGGGGATGCAGGGCAGCGTTTGGGGATGGCTGTGGTTGTCACAATGGGGAGGCTCCTGGCATTGAGTGGCTGGGCACCTGGCCCCGTGTCCACAGAGCTCGTGGGGAGTGAGTGAGCTCTGGGGGTGCCTGTGGCCCCCAAACTGTGTTTCAAGCTCTTCTCTTGGGAGGAGAGGCCTGGACCTGGTTTCCTGGAGGGTCATAGCACGGGACTGCTGGTCTGTGACTTTGACCCAGCGGGACGGTGATTCTGCATGTGCGGGATCGGATCATCGAAACCTTGGACTCGGCCTTGTAGGCTTTTTTCATCGCTCCGGCAGGTGGTTCAGCCTGTGTTTTATGCAAGTCTTGGTGGAGGACGGGTTGGAAGTAAAGGGTAAACCGGGTCCTCCCCAGCCCAGGGACTGCAGCCCCCTCAAGGGCCGAAGCCTCCCTGTGGTCTGGGCATCATGTCAGAAATGATGAAGCCAAGGCCCCGTGTTTCCGTTTGTAGCCGTGCCCACCAAGGGGGCTGGAGCCCCAGAAGGTTCTGGGTGGCGCATGTCCCCGGACAGAGAGTTTGTGATGGAAGAGTCACATCTTTGTTATTTTTTTGAGATAACATTCATATACAACCAAATTCACCACCTTAAAGTAAACAGCCGTGGTTTTAGGTAGATTGACCCAGCTGTGCCCCTGTCACCACCATCTAGTTCCAGAGCATTCCTTCTCCCAAAGCAGCCCCCCACCCCCTCCCCAGCCCCCGGCCCCCACGAGCCCACACTGTCTGTGCATCCGCCTGCTGTGGACGTCCCACAGGAGTGGGGCCACGCCGTGGCTGGCGTCTCACCGAGCACCGTGTGTTCAGGACCCGTCCGCGTGCACTGGGGCTCCGCACTCCTCCGTGGCCGTGTGGCACTCCGGGTGTGGGTGTGTCTGATGCTTTTTTGAATGTAGGAAATCCCAGTTGGACAGAGGAGTTGAAAGCCCTGACTCCTTCCTCTCTCCCCAAAGAGGTCCCTGGCAACAGGTCCTTCCGTTTCTTTCAGAAATGCTCTCGTCGTGTGGACGTGGCCGCTGCTCTGGTCAGCTGTTGCCACGTAACAAAGCACCCCAGGGCTTAGTGGCTTCAGACAGCTGTTGGCCGTGGCTTTGTACCTGGGTTGGTGAGGGTCGGCTGGGCACCTCCCCTGCGCTGTCCCTCCGCTGTGGTCAGCAGGGGGCATGGAGTCCAGGCTGGCCTCCACGCCCACAGGCCCGGTGCCTCAGCTGCCCCTCCCCGCCCAGCCTCTGCCCCAGGGACCCTGCCACGGAGCTCAGGTCTCAGGGCTCCTGAGGGTGGACTTACAAGCTGCCAGCCACTCTGTCCCTCCCCCCACCTCTTGCTGCTCAGAGCTTGCCACGTGCCCACAGAGATGCCGTGGGCCCCTCAGGTCAGCCCGAGAGGATCTCAGGCGCGGCTTGTGTGTGTCCCGCCCATCCTGGTCCTGGCGGCCCGGCCTAGGGGGTCCCCAGTCCCACTGTCCGGAGTGTGCAACCTCCCCTCAGAGCATCCGCACCGGTGGTCAGAGGCCCGCGTAGCAGGGGGCCCAGGCTCTTTTCCTCTGAGTCACGGGCGGCCGACCGCATCCTCTGCACCAGGCGGCTCCCACCTGAGCAGTGGCCCCCCGCGGGGGCTTGGCCCTGCCCCGTCCTGACAGCCTCACGTGGCCCCGCTCTGAGTTGCACAGCGCCTGCCCACGGGTGCAGCCCACCTGGTCGCCCGGCAGGGGGGCCGCCCCACAGAAGCATGAGGTGGCAGCGGGAAGTTGCAGAAGGCAGGGGGATGGTGAGCGACCTGGGAGGGACTGTTCAGGCAAGTGGGGGTGACAGCCTCTCAGAGGGGGTGACATTTGAGCCAGGTTTTGGGTGAAGCAAGAGAGCAAACCCTGTAGGAGGCTTGGGAAAGGCGGTTCATGGGGCACAGGCCCTGGGGTACGACTGGGCCTGGCGTATGGTAGGAGTAGGGGAGTGAGGCTGTCTGTGTGCGGTCTGTGGGGCAGGTGGGCTCAGCGTGTAGGCCACGTGTGCTGGGACCTGTCTGGGGTGGGAGCGCTGGGCCCCCTTCCCGGTCCTCAGCCCAGCCCTCCCTGGGCTGCAGGCTCCCACCCTCCCTCACCTGGCCTTGTGGGCACGGGGCATCTCCCACGGCACGTCCTCCTCCCTCACCGGCAGGGCTGGGGGTCTGCACCCTGAGCGGCCAGGTGCACCCCCAGTCCCGGGGCCTTGGCGTGCAGTGGTGCCCACCACAGTCGGGGGAGGGCCGTCTCCCCACAGGTGGGCACAGGGCCCAACGGCCCCACCCCTCGATTCTGCCCCACTGGGTGTTGGACATGTGGGGCCCTGGCCCCCTCAGCCTCCTGTATTTTCTTCTCCCTACATTTCAATTTCTATTTTTTTCCCCACTAGTCCACATCCCTGCTTCCCATTTTCACTTTTGGGGGCCTGGCCCCGCCTTCTCCACTGGAAGTGGGTGGTGCCCTTGTAGGGGGTGGTGGTGTTCAGGCATTCCCTGTTCAGCCAGGCTTCTGGAGCATCTGCTGTGGTCCAGGCTTTGTTCAGGGCCCCAAGGGACACCGCAGCCTCGAGAGGGGCCCGTGCAAAGGCCCTGGCGCAGCACCAGGCCTGGCATGCCGGAGGAGCGGCTGGGGCAGGCCGTGCAGGGCCTCCTGGCCTGCTGGGTGGACTTGGGCTCTGACCGGAGGTGCCGCGCCTGGAGGGCTGTGGCCCGCGACCTGACTTGGGTGCTCACGGGCACCCTCTGGTGGGCACGTGGGGAGGGCACGCTGTGGTCAGGGTCTGCCCTGCGCTGCTGCAGGCGGGGTGATGGGGCTGAGGTGGGTGGATTCCACATAGATTGAAGGTACAGGCAGGCGGTTTTGCTGAAGGACAGACGTTAGGGCCCCTTCCCTGGGTCCTGGGGGCCCGCAGACCTTTGGGAACTTCCCCTGCCTCAGTTTCCACATCAAGTAGACCCTGCTCCTATGGGAAGACAGACATTGATGTCATGGAGTGGGGAGGGACGGTCTGCAGGAAGATGGCTGTGGGGGGTATGCCCAGGTGGGGGCTGTGTGTGGGCAGGAAGAGCTGGGCTAGAAGGAGGCCCGGGCTGCGCCCACCCTGCAAACTGAGGAATTAGGGCTCAGAATGGAGCCCGAGTGAGACGGCTGTTGTGTCCCTAGGGGAGCTGGGGCGGCTGAGGTCACTGGACACAAGGGGTCAGAGCAGCCAGCCGAGGGCTGGGAGGTGGGCTGCGGAGGGGAGCTAGGCTCCAGAGCCCCCCGCCTGGCAGCTCAGTGAGATCTGAGGACACACGTGGTGGGAGGCGGGGGTCAGTGCCTGCCCCTCATGGCTGCGCTGCAGGAGAGGCAGGGGGGTGGGTCTCGCCCGGACAGGCCGGCCTGCGCCTGGCGGGAGCTTCCGTGTGCCCCTGCTCGCCCGGCGCAGACCTGGCTCTGCCTGGGCGGGGCCACCGCCTCCGGGAAGAGGGCTGCCCAGCCTGCTCTCCCAGCTCTGCCGCCCCGCTCCCCATCCCCCAGGCTATTTTTAAAACAATTTCCTTGAAAACAGGGTGGCTCACTCTGAAGATAATTGGTCAGCCCTGGCCTGGGAGGAGCTGCCTTCCAGGCTGGCTGGACGGCCTGTGGGGGGGCAGAGGGACTAGGTGCAGAAAAGGATTTCAGAGCTGGAGGTGGGGGTGGGGATGACCAGGGAGGCGCCGCTGGGGACACTGGGCCGAGACCCAGAACTGTGGACTCACTGAGGACTTGCCTCAGGCCCTCCTGTTCACTGTGCTGTGGTCACACACCCAGGAGCAGGGCCGGTGTGGGGGTGACAGGAATGAGGCACGGTGACCCTGAGGGGCACAGTGTGGCTGTGGGGTGGTGGCCATGTCCCCAGGCAGGGCAAATCCCCTGGGATGTCTAATCGGATGCTGGTGTTGGGGTGGCCCTGGGCGTGCAGGGTGAGCTTTAGAGCGGGAGGGCCCTGCGGGGCGTGGATGGGGTGGGCCAGGCCTTTGGGCAGAAAGTCTGGAGGGCTGCAGAAGGTGTGCTCGTGGGCTCTGGCCCGGGTCTCCCGACAGCTGGTCTAGAACGTGCTTCCCTGGCCCCCCACTGGCCTCCTGCCATCTCCCCTCTTCCTTCCCTCACGCCCCAGACGCTAAGCCGTGAATTGTTCTGTTGTTGGGTGGCCAATAAAATGCTGTCAGCTTTCCTGCACCTTTCCCCGCCCGCCTGCCACTGTCCAGCCCTTGGGATGGGCCCCAGGGTGGGCCCTGAGGCTGGGGTTGGGGTCCCCACATGTCCACCAGTGGGTGCGTGAGGCTGGCGCGACCCATGCGTGGATGGCGTGTCTGGTGCGCCCTGCAGCCTTGACCATGGCCACGGCCAGCCGAGGGGGCGAGGCCCCACCCCTGCTGGCCCTGCCACACCTGTGGTCTAGGATCGCCTGGGGTTGGTTTTGGTCCGAGGTAGAGCTTCTGTACTGCAGGTTCACAGCTCTAAGTGCGCGTGTCAGCTTGGTGGAGGCCACGGCACCTGCTGAATTCTCCAGTCAAAGTCCTGATATCCTGACTCCTCAGTCACTGCGTCTCCCGGGAAGACAGCCTGTCTGTCCGAACTTCAGACCTTTCCCGAGTCTGCCACCTAAGCCCCTCCTCCATCCCCACTGCGCCCACCCCAGGATCCCCCGCCTGGACCTGCTCAGTCCTCCTGCTCTGGCAGCTCCCACCCCACACCCCAGGCCCTCCCGCAGCGGCCACCAGAGGGCGCACGCGAGCACCTGCGTCAGGTCCCCCCACCCACCCCCTACCCGCAGCCCTCCAGGCTCCCACCTGCCCCGCCACCCAGGTCAGAGCCCAAGTCCGCCCTTGCTGATTGGAGCCCCCCACCAGCAGTCACCCCACTGGAAGCCCTTGAGGGCTGGGGCCAGGTCTGCCCTGGCCACCACTTGCCTCCCTGCAGCCTGGGTGTGAGTTTCCTCTTGCAGCTGTAACGAGTGTGCCCAACCTGGCCTAAGACCACACACAGTTGCTGTCTCACGTTCCAGAGTCAGAGGTCCTGGATCCAAGCAGGCAGGGCCGGCTCCTCTGGGGGCCCCGGGAGAACCGTGTCCTCTTTCAGCTTCTCGAGGCGCCATGGCCCTGGCTCAGGGCCTTCCTCCATGGCAAGTAGGGCCACGCCTTCCTGTCTCTGACCCTGACCTCCTGCCCCCTCACAGGGACCTTGGGTCACCCCATCTCAAGATGGTTAATCCCACGGGCAGGGCCCTTCACCTTTGGGGTCATACCGACCTCTACGTCATTGAACTAAGGCTCAGCCAGGGCCAGTGGTCAGCTTGAGGCCTCCCCGCAGGAGCCCGGATGGCGGGCTGTCTTGCCAATGGGTTTCAGCCCCAGGCAAGTTCGCTATACATTCACTGTGACCAAAGAAATTTACAGCAAAGGGTTCTTGGGGTGAAAGGGTTATACCCAACTTTATTTCCAGGTGGCAGGTCAGTCACTAAAATCCCGTTCCCTCAGAGCGAGTCTGCATGCAGCAAGCCGGTCTCTGCCTCTGGGCCCCTCTGTCTGCACAGCCGTCCTCTGGGCCTCTGTCCTCGGTGCTGCCACCACTCCAGCCTCTGCTCTGCCCTCCTGCAGCCTTGCAGCCCTGCCAGCTCGTCGCTCACAGAGCACTGGCGGAGCTCTTTATATAACACAATAATGGCTTATTGCCTAAAGGTGTGGAATCGGTAGCAACAGGCCAGTTACATCATCAGGTGGTTTAAGTTCAGTGAGGATCCCGGCCATAGGAACCCCAGAGCGGCGGGGCCTCCTCAGGGGCGTGTGGGCAGGGGCTGGCGAGCTGTCCGAGGCTGACGGGCACCATCGCTCCAGCCTGGCCGCTGGCCACATGGGCCCTCCAGGTGCGCACTGTACTCTCCCTGCCCACCCTGTACCCTGAGTCCTTCGGGGGAAGCCCTGCCCCTGGTGGCCAGGGGCGCTGTGCTTTGTCCCTCAGAGGCACCAAGGGCCCGGTCTTGGGGGCAAACGGGGGGTCAGTGTCTGGTCCCGCTGCCGCGCATCAGCCTGCCCTTTTTCTGAGCCTGTTTCTCTGTGGGGGCGCCAGGAGCCGTGGGGAGGGTGCCGGTGGCCACGTTCTTGGAGCCCCAGCCAGGCGGTTGGTCCTGCAGCTGATGTGGGGCTGGCCGCGTCTCCAGTCTGAAGCGTCTCTCTTCTCTCCCTCAGGTTTGGCCCCGAAAAAGACGGCCCCAACAGAGGTGAGAGTCCCGCGGGCCCCACCTGCCCCTCCTGCCCAGCTCAGGGGCGTCAGGATTGTGCCCGGCCTTCCATGCCCTCCTGCCGTGCCCTACCCACACCCTTCAGGGAGGGCCGTTGCGGGGAGGGCAGAGGCTGAGGACCCAGCTCTGGGGGCCAGTGTGGCCTCCTGGGTGTCCCATGTCCCCTTGGGTCCTGGCCTCCTCTCCCAGGAAGCCCCCAGACATGCTGGCTCCTTCTGAGGCTCTGTGGGGCCCCAGGGGCGTCCTGGCCGCAGGGTGGTGGGCATCGCAGGAGAGCTGCAGAGCAGGCCACCGATTCCCGAGGACAGCCCTCCAGGTGGCTGGTGCGCAGAGCACAGGCGTCCTGGGGCTGCCTGGAGCTGGGAGGGGGGCAGCATGGGTGGGCTGGCGGCCAGAGGCCCACGTGGCTCTTTGGACGGTGGCAGGGGCACAGTGAGGGGCATGGTGGGTGCTTCTTGAATGTCAGTGACAGGCCCAGCCACCAGAGGGACGCCAGCCAGGCCCTGCCCACCACCATTCCACTGTGTCCGCCCACAGGCCAGTGCCGCCACCTGTGTGTTCTGGGGTGGCCCCTGACACGCCTGCCTCCGCCGTCCCTGTAGAGCTCACAGGAGCCGGGCCTGTTCGCACCAGCGGGCCTCTCCTCTCAGGAGTCCCGCTGGGGAGCGCTGGCATCGAGCAGGGGGCCAGGGAGGCAGCTCGCCGGCCATGGCGCCCAGGACGCCCGGGTGCCAGCAGAGCCCAGGGACACCCCGGTGTCAGGGTGTGCTCCTGCGCATGCGGGGGGCCGTGGCTGCTAACCCGCTTTGCTCGGGGGCTGGAAGTCTGGTATGGGCGTGGGCCCTTCTGGACATGCAGGGCCAGGCTGTGCCCTGGAGCCCACCGCTCCCTGCCCCCACTCCACGCGTAGCCCAGCCCTGGCCCAGCTGGGCACGGTGACTAAGCCCTTTTCTCGCCAGGATCGCCTGAGCTTTCCGGCCTTGTGGTGCCTCCCAGCCAGCGCTTAATGCTTCCTGCTTCCTCTTCCCCAGGCCCCGTTGGTGACTGGACAGCCGGGCCCTGGCCATGGGAAGAAGCTGGGTCATCGGAGTGTGGACGCATCTGGTGAAACCACATACAAAAAGGTTTCTCCTCTGCCCCCAGTGCCCCTGATTGCACAAGGCCCTGAGGGTTGGGGGGCAGTGCCGCCTCTCCGTGCAGGACCCCCGTCCTGGCGAGGTCCCTGTTGTCCTGGTGGCGTCCAGGCCACGTGCTTCTCCAGTCACCTGCCACCTTGGGCGAGCCCTCAGCCCCCAGTCATCTGGAGAGAGGAGACACGGTTCCCCCTCTCCAGAGAGGAGGTGCTGGTGGGAAGCTCCAGGGCCAGGCCCGGGGTGCAGATGGAGCCCACGTACAGCGTGACGGCTTTGTGCAGAGAGCACACGCGTCCTGTGAGTCAGGCTTTTGAAGCGTAGTTGGATGGTGTACATGATGGCGTGCAGCCGTCACCACTGCTGGTCTTAGAACATCCCATCGCCCCAAGAGGAAGTCTATCCCCACTCTCCCCAGCCCCTGGCACCCAGGAACCCATGTTGTGTGTGGCTTTGCCTACGTGGGCATGTCACAGAAATAGGGTTGTGCCGTGTGGTGTCTCACGGAGCCCACCCTTGTGCGTCACGTATCAGGCCCCCACCCCTGTTGGTGGCTGAGCGGTGCTCTAACCTGTGGATGGATGTTCAGGGTGGCTTTCTGCTTGTTGGTTATGAATCACCGCCGTGAGTGACCCCGAACGAGTGTCTGTACAGACACATGTTTGCATTTCTCTCAGGCCTGTTAGGAGGGGTTCGCCGGGTTAGATGGAAACGGCTTAACCCTCTGAGGAGCCACCAGGCCGCTGTCCACAGCGGCTGCACCATCTGCCCTCCCTAGCAGCGGTGCGCAGGGACCCACTTTCCTCCCGTCCTCGACAGTCTCGTTTCTGCCCATCTGTCTGACTATACCAGCCTGGGCGGGTGGGACGTGGTGTCTCCAGGGCTGTGATCGGCATCCCTGGTGGTCGATGGCGCTTAGTGCCTTACGTGCTGGCCGCCCGTCGGTGTGGCTCCCTGGTGGGAACTCGTGTCCAGCGGTGGCATCAGGAGGGAGGCCAGCTGGGAGGCCGGGCCTGCACACGGAATGGGGGCTTGCTCCGGGGTGCAGGCTGATGGCCCGTCCTTCCTCGCACCTGTGACGGGGTGCTGGGGACCAGGCCAGAGGCCTGAGGGCAGAGGTGTCCTTCCCCAGCTTAGCCACGCACACTGAGGATGACGGCCGGTGGGGAGAGGACAGGCAGCTCATGTGAGCTGGTGCACAGCAGCCCTGGGGGTCCCACACTGTCATCTCTGTCCCTGCAACAGCCGGGAAACCGAGGCATGGAAGGCCGTGGGGTTCACCCAGTGTGACAGCGAGAATCACCTAGAAAGTAGGGAGAAGGAACCGGCTTTACAGAAGTGCAGCTAGGCATCACTCTAAATTTGTGCCTTGTCAAAATGAGTCCTGTCGGTGGCTGGGCAGTTTTGAGGCGTTAGAACCTTGATAGAAAATAGGCCTCGGGGCTGTGCGAGGCGGTGTTGGCGTCTCCACCAGGCCAGGTCCTCACTGTGCGGTCGTGTGCTCAGGTCGGTCGAGGCCGGCGGGCGCCAGGGTCCTTCAGCCTTCCGCTGTGGTGGCCGACGTGCAGGGCCAGGTCCACTGCAGGGGTCTGGACGCCGCTGTTTCCCCACAGACCACATCGTCCACCCTGAAGGGGGCCATCCAGCTGGGCATTGGCTACACCGTGGGCAACCTGAGCTCCAAGCCCGAGCGCGATGTGCTCATGCAGGACTTCTACGTGGTGGAGAGCATCTTCTTCCCCAGGTGGGCCTGGCCCCACGCCACAGGCGGGCACTGTTAGGACGCTGCTGTCGTGCCCCTGTGCCCGGGGATCCGTTCTCTGCCGAAAACCGCACAGGCCTCTCCTGACATCCTGGCTCTGGGCACCGGCCCTGCATCCGCCAGGATGTTAGTTTGCTGCTGAATTGGAGGGACACAATATAATAATGGTTTTTAGAAAACATGGAAAGGAAAGGTAGTCATTTTTCTTTCACACACACACAACTGGTCGGCTCTCTCCGGCTGTCAGGCGGCTGTGCGGTGTTGGGGTCCCAGGTTCCTCTAGTTGACCACCATCCCCGATAGGCAGCTGTTGTGCTCAGCAGTCTCAGATGGCTGCCCAGGCACCTGCCATCATGTCTGCATTCCAGCAGCAGAAAGGAGAAGGGGCTGCATGCTCCTTCCCTTTAGGACTGGACCAGGAAGTGCTCCCCTCAGCTCAGTGGCCCTGTCCTGTTGGGCGGGGTGTGGTCCTTTTGGAAGGCCCTGGGGGCTGGGGCGGGAAGGCGCACAGCCGGCCCTCACAGCCCGCTCTCCCGCAGTGAAGGCAGCAACCTCACGCCGGCCCACCACTTCCAGGACTTCAGGTTCAAGACCTACGCGCCCGTCGCCTTCCGCTACTTCCGAGAGCTCTTTGGGATCCGCCCGGACGATTACCTGGTGAGCGTGTCTCCCTGCCCCGCTGCCCAGCAGATCACCGCACACTCAGCCCGGGATCACAGCGCACTCTGGCTCGGGTCGGCAGCTGGCCAGGTTCTTTGCTCACACGTGTCATCTGGGGGTGCGCTGGGGCCGGGGTCTCCCGTCAGGGCCTGCTCCCAAGCTCGCGCCGTCTGCAGGGACTCAGCTCCCCACCGGCTGTCGGCCTCCGCGGGGCAGGGGGGTGTTGGGTGTGCAGCCTGGTGGCTCTGCTGCAGAAACATGCCCAGGACCCAGGTTCCAGGTCCCCACGGCTGGCAGCAGAAACCTGCGGCACTGTTTGGAAGAGTGGGGACTCTGCCCCGACATCCACTAGTGAGGGGCGCCCACACAGACGGCTGGGGCCGCGTCTCGAATTTTATCGGAGCAGGAGTAGGGTCCTCGGAGGCCTGGGTGACCCAGGTGTGTTGCGTGGCCTGCCCACCCATCCTCCATCATCCATTACAGTCTGTCTCAGCCCAGGTAGTTAAGCCAGCCAGCCTCTTCCCCTCCCTGTGTCTCAGTTTCACCCTCTGTAAGTAGTACAGATCCTCACAAAACTGATGCACACAGTCCAGAGCCCCGTACGTGGCTGGTGCTCAGCCGTGGCCTCGCATACCCTCACTGAGACTCTGCGCGGGCCTGAGTGATGGGGTGGGGGTGGGACGTCAGGCGAGGCTGAATCCAGTTCCCCTCCTCCGGCCACAGCCTTGGCCCCCTTTGCAGGGTCCAGCACCCAGCACTGGGGCTTCCTGGGGCCTCACTCATGCTCACCACTCCTGGCACCCCCGGGCTGGCCGGGGTTAGATACCATTTTAACCTCAGGACAGCAGGACATGAGGAGGGATGTGGAGGGCCATTTCCTCCCTAAATCAGGGTGCTCCCATGTAGAGTGGCAGCTGCAGTCGGCCCTGGGCCATGGGCGGGTCACCCTGGGCCCAGAGGAGCATGGGGTACACCTGGGTTGTCTGCCTGTGACCCTGGCCTGGCTCAGAGATCTGTGCATGTTGCCTGTCTCCCCACCAACAGCCAGGAGCCCGGGAGGCCAGGTCCTGCATCCCTGACCCAGCTGCTCCTCAGGGGCGTCTGTGAGCCGCTGGTACAGAGCTGAGTACACCCCGTCTGTTTCCCTCAGCCCACCTCTTCCCTGCCGCCCAGGCTCGTCGCGACCTGCCACTCCCCTGGCCCAGGCGACGACTGTGTCTGTGGGTTCTGGGGGCCCAGCACGCCAGCCCCGGAAGGGTGGCTCCCCAGCCCGCACTGCCGTCTGCCTCCAGAGAGAGTGGAGGGCTTGCTGCCTCGGTGGGGGAGGGGGCCAGGACCCGGCGTGTGGGCTTCAGGCCTCGTGGCTGTGGGCAGAGCAGGGATGGACGGATGGCCGAGCTGGCAAGGGCTGCAGCTTGGCACGCCCCCGACACGCAGCCCTGGGCTGTTTTCTCGCTCGCTGCGGCCAACACAGCTGGGAGGCCCGTCGATGCCGCTGACATGTGTCTGAATCCAGCCACTTCCACCCTCCAGGGATGGCCTGGGCCAGGTCCCTTAAAGCACCCTCGCCCCACAGTCCAGAGGGCGCCCTTTAAAGCAGACTGCGTCACGTCCCAAATTACATCCAGCGTCCAGGGTGGGGCCTGGGCATCCCCGGGGCTCAGGGACTGTGCGCGAGACTCAGTCTCCCACTGCTTCAGGGAAAACGTGGACTGTTGGTGTGAGCCCCTCAGGGGTGGCACCGGCCTGGGTCCCTGAGCGACCAGAGGGAAGCCCTCAGCCCACGCCAGTGGATACAGAGTGTGAGGAATCTTGTTAAGTCCCTGAGATCTGGGGGTTGTTAGCATAATCTGGCCCCTGCTGACTGACACGTGATGTGGTTTCTTGATCCACTGACTCTCAGGGCTCCATTCCCTGCATGGTGTGGAGGGGTGGTGATAGAACTGCTGGTTCCGGCCCCATGAGGCTGAGGTCAGACATCAGCAGACCACGGGAGGCATGGAAACATGCTTGGGGACCAGATAATACTGGGAAAGCATCGGGTGGCTTGTAGCCAGGGGATGCAGGATGTCCCCAGTCATCCCTTGGGTTTGAGTCTGCTTCCCCTTGTAGTCCCGCAGGTCAGTAGCACACGGGAAGGGGCAGTGGGGCAGTGCTGTTGTGATCATGTGTCAGTCAGCATGGCCTAGACTTGGCTGGGTAACAAACATCCCCCTTAAAATAACAGGGGTTCGTTTCTTGCTCACACTTTGTGTCCACTGTGGGTTGGCTGGGGCTGTACTCAGATTGCTGTCACTCAGGATCTAGGTGACAAGGTAGCCCCCAGCCCAAATGCTGCCATTCTCCAGGGCAGAGGCAGACGTCCTGGGGGCGTCTCATAGCAGCGTTGAAATCCTGACCTGGAAATGACCCACCTCTTCTGCTCACAGCCCCACCTAATCCCAAAGGGGCCAGATGTGCCCAGAAGGCACCTTCCCTTGTGCCTTATGGACGGAAGATAGTCTTTGGCTCAGGGGACTGGAAGTCCCAGGGCAGCTCTGGCTTCAGGCATGGCTGGGTCTGGGAGCTGAGCTCAGGTGCCAGTCAGGGCTCTGTGTGGATCTGCTTTTCTCCGCCAGTTGGAAAGATGGCCCATGGCAGCCTGTCCTCCCAGCCCAGCCTCCTGGCATCCACATAACACGTCTTATCGAAGGGCTTGTGTGGCCCTGCTTGGGTCATGTGCCGTGTCCGGGCCGGTCACTGTGCTGGGATGCAGTCCTCTGAGCAGCCTGCAGGCCTGGGGGCCCTTAGCTCCAGTCCCCTGAGGTCTCTCGGCTGGGCGACACCAGAGCACAGGGAGAGGCAGGTGGCACCAAGGTCCTCGTGCAGTGCTGGCTGATGGGTGTCAGCACCGACCGCAGCTGTGCACCCCCCTGCCTTCCCCTGGAGGGCACCTGCGTTGCCTGCAGCCCCGAGGAGTGGTTGGCACTTGGTACACCACCCCACAGCTGAATCCCCTCGGTGCCACACCTGCTGGGTCGCTCTAGATTCTTGGCTTGGCTGCAGCCAAGGCTGGGGGCTCCTGATCTTCCAGGGTCACTTCCAGCCAGGCTGCCCCCCGGCAGAGTCAGGCTGGGCCCCGGGTCTGCAGAGCTGTCTCAGCTCAGGGCTGCCAGGACATACGGTGATAGCAGGCGCCTGGTCTCTGGGCCAAGCCACATACATCACAGCTGCCTTCTCACCGTGGGTCGGGGGCCTGGAGGTGGGGCCTACCACACGCTGGCTCCTAAGTGTTTTCTGGAGGTGGCACGGAGCTGCCGTGGCCCAGGGGCATCTCGTGGCACCCTGAGGGGTACCCTCACCCCACCCCAGCACACAGGGCAGCAATCGTGACACCCACTGGACGCAGGACGGCCCCTGCCTCTCCCGGTACCTCCTCCACCCACTGGCCAGTCCTACACTTAAACAGTCCATGTGACCTTTCAGCAAATATTTGCTCGGCATTTACCGTCCGGTGGGCTGGTCCCCTCAGCCCTATGGGGTATGTGCTATGGCCTCATCCACATATGCCAGTGGTGCTCAATTAGGATTTGGGGGTACAAGTGACAGAAAACACAATCCAAATAGTCTTAACCCCAAAAAGTACTTCATTGGCTTGTTGGCTGAAGTCAGGGTTAGCAGGCTGCAGGCCGTGCTTTTCACTCATTTACTTAACACATTGAGCACCGGATGTATACTGGGCACTGTAATAGGTGCTGGGGACCCCCAGTGAACAAAATTGCTTAAAAACTTCTTCCTCCATGGAGCTTCCTGCCTAATGGTGGGGAGGGCACGTGGGAATGATGGACAGCAGACACATCAGTGAAGGAGAGGTCAGTGGGAAGAGAGACGGAACAGGGCCAGTTGGGCACTGCTGTGAGACACACCTTCCGTCTCTGCCATTCCTGGTGCGTGGATTCCATCATAAAGATCGCCTCATGGTCCAGCGTGGCTACCATAGCTCCAGCTGTCACATCAGCATTCCAGGTGGGAAATAGGCAGAAAGGAGGAAAGAGCAGTAACAGGAGGTATTTCAGCTTCTGCCTCCTGTTCCGGGAGCCTTCCCTAAAATCCTACTCGGCAGCTTCTGCTTATGACTCATTGGCCAGAGCTGACAGCCATGGTCATACATGGCTGCGAGGAGGGAGACCAGGGAGCGAGTCCCACCAGGTGCGTCGGCTCCCCAGTACGAGTGGGTGTCTTACTGGCAGGGGAGGGGATGAACCCTAGCAGACTGGCACGGGCTGCAGGCTTAGCCGGTGGCCTCAGGCGGGTCAGTCTCCCTCTCACTGCCCCTCTTCCAGTACTCGCTGTGCAACGAGCCGCTCATCGAGCTTTCCAACCCCGGCGCCAGTGGCTCCCTCTTCTACGTCACCAGCGACGATGAGTTCATCATCAAGACCGTGATGCACAAGGAGGCCGAGTTCCTGCAGAAGCTGCTACCTGGCTACTACATGGTGAGGGCGCAGCGCCCTGGGAGGCTCCTGGGTGGGGGGCCAGGCCTTGCGCCCCTCTCCCTCCGGCCCGCCCCTCCTGCCTACCGCAGGAGCAGGCGGCTCCGAGGCTCAGGCGGACGGGTCCCCAGGGGCGCACACGGCACCACCCACCCTCCTGGGCGCCCCTCAGTGGGTCCCACGTGTGAGCAGTTACTGCCCTCTGGGCCTGGTGGCTGTCCCCCGGCACGGTGGAGCACAGGCATCGCCCCTGCCTGGCTCCCCCGCCCCCCTCCCCGCGATGCCCCCGAGTCACGGGTTCCAGAAACTGTGGCTCACGGGCCGTGTGTCTCCTTAGCCGTGACTCAGAGGCATGGGGGAGGGGGGCCCGGGCCGCCAGCTGGCGCCTCACAGAGGACCATCGGCTCGGGCGCCTTCTGTCTGCGTGTGACTCAGGGCCCGAAAGGGCACATCGGGCCCCTGGGTGGGGGTGGAAGCAGCAACCTCCGAGGCCCGGGCCCGCCAGCAGGGGTCCTGATGTGCACACTGACCTGGGTGGCTCCGCCTGGGTGCCAGTGGGGTCAGGACAGGCCCCTGCGGGCAGCTCTGCACAGACGGTGACTTCTGTGGCACCGGGTGCCACCCGGGCTCCTGAGTCAGGGTCAGCACACTCCCCATGGAGAGCCAGAGGGCGAAGGTCCTTGACCTCGTAAGCCGGAAGGCCCGGCTCCACAACTCATGAGGCTCGTGAGGCCGGCGTGGCTGAGCGCTGGTGAAACCTGGCTCACCGGCTCTGAGTGTGAATTCCCCGTGACTGACACATGGCACAAATGCTGTTTCTCCTGTTTTTTTTTTTTTTCAACTTAACAAAACCACTCTTAGCTCATGGCTGTGTGAGAATGAGCAGCCTGGAGTTGGCCCCCAGGCCAGAGTTTGCAGACCCCTGCCCTGTGCAGTGCCTGGAGGCCATGCCCCATGTTCCCCCAGGGCGGGCTGGGGTAAAGGCAGGGGCCGGGGCGGTAAGGAGCCGGCCTCGGAGGGAGCGGTCCTGGAGGGCTTCCTGAGGAGGCAGCCTCCTTCCTGAGACCCCAGGTGGGGGCGGCTCCCCACCCACTGTCTCCCCTCCCCTCCCCACCGCCCAGAACCTCAACCAGAACCCGCGGACGCTGCTGCCCAAGTTCTACGGGCTGTACTGCGTGCAGTCGGGCGGCAAGAACATCCGCGTGGCGGTGATGAACAACATTCTGCCGCGCGTGGTCAAGATGCACCTCAAGTTCGACCTCAAGGGCTCCACCTACAAGCGGCGGGCCAGCAAGAAGGAGAAGGAGAAGAGCGCCCCCACCTACAAGGACCTGGACTTCATCCAGGACATGCCCGAGGGGCTCATGCTAGACGCAGACACCTTCTCTGCGCTGGTCAAGACCCTGCAGCGGGACTGCCTGGTGAGGCCACGCGTGCGTCCCTGGCCCAGCGCAGGCCTAGGTGCCTCACCTTTCCGTGTGGGAAGCGGGGACGCAGAGATCCATGGCCCGCCTGCCAGGGTCCTCCATGCCTCTCCTGGCCCCCAGGCCCCTTTGAAAACTTGATGCCAACTCAGAAAACCGCCCAGACCTGGGCCTCAGGCCTCATGGTGTCCCTGTGCCGGGTCCCTCCACCAGCACCGGGCCGGGGCAGGTGGCAGCAGGGGGCACCTCCCCGTCTGGCCCCGGAGGCTCACCCCCGTTCCCCTTCCCTGAGATGGAGATGTGGACACCTCCCGCGTGGCTGTGGAAGCCTAGTGGGCACAGCCCCAGAGGCACAGCCAGGGGTCCCTGCCGGGTTTGGGGTGGGCGCTGGGGGCAGGGCTTGTGCCCTCCTGACCCCACTGCCCACAGGTGCTGGAGAGCTTCAAGATCATGGACTACAGCCTGCTGCTGGGCGTGCACAACCTTGACCAGCAGGAGCGGGAGCAGCGGGCCCAGGGCGCCCGTAGCACTGCAGACGAGAAGCGGCCGCTGGGCCAGAAGGCACTCTACTCCACAGCCATGGAGTCCATCCAGGGTGGCACCGCACGCGGGGAGGCCGTCGAGGCGGACGACACGTAGGTGGCGGGGCTGGTGGGGCTCCCAACTCTCGCATCTGCCCAGGCCCCTGACCGGCATGAACGGCCAGGTGGCTGGTGAGGAAGGTGACAGGCAGGCACGTGGGTCTCCCCACCCCAGCACCACAGCCATTGGGTGGGCTCTCTGGCCGGCGGCCTGGCCACTGGGGGGGGGAGCAGCATCCTGGGCCCCTGTCCCTTTGATGCCAGGAGGACCCCCAGTGTGACAGCCACAGATGTCCCCAGACACCGCCTGGTGTTCCTGGGGGCACAGTTGCCCCGGGTGGGACCTGCTGCCATGGACGGCTGTCAGGATTGTCCCTCGGCACTGTGCGCTGACCCTGTGGGGTCCGCCCACACCCTCGGCTGCACTGTACCGGTTAGTCCTCACGGGCCCTGGGGAGGAGAGTGGCGTCCCCCCACCTTCAGCTGAGGAGACGGAGGCTCAGAGGTGGTGCCCCGCCGCGGGTGTACAGCCAGCTGGTGTGGGGCTGACTGGACGCCGGCCCTGCTGCCACATTCAGGCCCTCGTCCTCGTGGATGGAGGGGGAGCGGGGCCCAGGGCAGGGGAACAGCGGGAGCTAAGTCCCCCATCAGACTGTGTTGGCGTTCTTTGGGTCTGCGCGGGGCCCAGCAGGGGATGACGGGGCGTGCACGTGAGCTCGGCGGGGTGTGGAGTGCCGTGAGCAGAGCCTGCGGGGCCTCAGCCTGGTGGGTCTGGGGTCGTGGTCACTTTGGGTCAGCTGCTGAATCGTGTGAACTCACTAACCACGCCGGGCTGGGCCCTGGCGGGCCTGGGGCTGAGTGAGGCAATTAAGTCCCCAGACTGCAGTGGGAAGCCCTTGAGGCCCTGCCTGCGGGGTGTGTGTGAGGCCAGGGGGTGTGCCCCGTGTGCCTGCCTGCGCGTGTGCATGCACCCAGGCCTTGTAGCCGGGGCTCCGCGGCAGCCGCCGGCCTTAGCTGTGGATTGGTGCCCTGGCTGGGAGAGCTGCTCCACGCCCCCCAGGCCTGCGTCCCAGGTGTCGGGATGCCCTGTCCTTCAGCCTCCCTGATGGTCCCTCCACCCCTGTCCCCTGAGTCCCAGGCCCTTCGCAGGCTGGGCCGTGGCGGTGGCTCCTGGCAGGCCAGTGCCCGCCCAGCTCTGGGCTGCTGATGGCACTCTGGGCCCCTCTCTCTCCAGGATGGGCGGGATTCCTGCCGTGAACGGCCGAGGGGAGCATCTGCTGCTACACGTCGGCATCATCGACATCCTGCAGTCCTACAGGTGGGCACCCACCTGCTGCCCCCCAGACCCGCTGCCCGCGAAGCAGCGTGCTGTCTGCTCCCAAGGTCCTTGGCCTCCTGGAAGGCTCTTGACTGGCTGCCCTCCTTCCAGGCCCCTGGCGGGAGGCGGTGGTGCTGCCCAGGTGATCCCACCTTCAGGTTTTGTCCCAGGGATGCCTGAGGACCTGGTTTGCAGGCAGGTCAAGGCCGGCATGAGGCACAGGGGCAGGGTGGGAGGTATTGCCAGTCGATCGCCCACCCAGCCCTGTCCGCTGAGCCTGAGTGCCCAGTGCTGGGCTAAGCAGAGCAGGATGGACTCCTGGCCATGAAGTGTGGTGTCCTCGGCAAGTTCCTGTGACACATAGAAACCAACTCACAGGTGGGGCCCCGGCCATGTGGTCTCAAGTGGGGACACGAGAGGGGCAGAGCCTGAGACACAGACACGACAGCCCTGCCGTGGCTTAGACCTGGGGTGATGGGCGACCTCGTTATCCGGCCCTTATCCTTTGTGACCTTACGGCAGTGAGCGTTCCTTAATCGTTGTCAGTTTTTTTACTGAGTATTGTGAGTTCATTTTGCAGAAGGCAGTCTGTATTTCCTGCACGCACCCCCCACTCCGGGACACCCACTTGGCTCTGGGTGATTTCTTCGAGTGTCCTCCTTTTTTAAACACAAAAATGGGCGCCCGCCTCTCAGACTGCTAAAGTCTGCAGCCTGTTTTTTCCCACTGGAGGCTGGCCTCCCCTGCCGCAGGGACCTCCCTCTCAGCAGGGTCAGGCAGCTTTCAGTGTGGCAAGGGATTCTGCAGAGGCCCAGCTGGAGGAGCGGGAGGGCAGCACGTGGCAGGCAGCCACGGCCTCATCCCGGGCCAGGGTGTGTCATAAGGGGGTGTGCTGAGGAAGGGTCCCTTCCTCCAGGCTGCCTGGAGGAGATGACATTCCCCCAGCCCAGGTGTGGGGTGGAGACCGGGCTCTAAGTCCAGCAGGGGATGTGGGCTCCGCCTAGGCCATGAGGGGAGGAAGGGCAGGCCCCAGTAGGCGCTGGCCGTCCGTCCCGTGGAGGGCCAAGCTTCATGCCCTTCTCACGTCCTCCCGGAACAGCAGAGGTGGGAGATGCCAGCAGGGGGTTGGGGGCAGGAGGGGAGGTGGCCTCTGTTCCTCCAGACCAGGGCTCCCCAGCCGCTCAGTGCCAGAAGCACTCCGGTCACGACGGGCACGGATGTCGCCCCGGGTCCGCTGGGGGCAGGCTCGCCCCAGGTGTGAGACCCTGGGCCCGGGAGGTTGGCTGACAGTGGGCGCTCCTCCCGCAGGTTCATCAAGAAGCTGGAGCATACCTGGAAGGCTCTCGTCCACGACGGGGTGAGGGCCTCATTCATTCATTCCCCCCTCAGTTCACAAACGTGCCTGTCCCTGGGCCAGGTGGAGGTGCCGGAGAGCTGAGAGACGCCTCCCCCTTCCTGGAGCCACGTGCGGGGGGCGGCCCGTGACCACAGCCCCGGGCCAGGGGGTCGGGGCCCAGATGGGGAAGCAGACGCAGCGGCAGGATCCCCAGCGAGGGGGCTGAGCCATTGGTGAGGGGTGCAGGAGGGCTTCCTGGAGGAGGGGCCCCGGAAGCTGAGTTGGAAGGGTTCCAGAGGTCAGCCTGACCGGGAAAGTCAGGCCAGCCAGGCAAAGAACATTCTGGAAATGAGTGACATGGAGGGTCGTGGCACTGGCCACCTCCCAGGGGGCAGCACCACGCACTCTGACCCATGGTGCCCTGTGGGGATGTGGCTTCAGCAGAAGTGCTGAAACGTGCTTTTTCCCGTGAGCACTGCGGGTGTGTGAATGCTGGCGGGTCACTTCTAAGTGCCGGGGACCGTGAGGACCAACCCCTGGGGCCAGAGCCCCAAGCAGCCCTTGGACGCCATGGAGCTGTGTTGACAGTTAGCTCAGGCCTCAGGCCTCTTGTCCCACGGTCCCTTCAAACCAGTTCGACTGAAGTGCTCAGGGCTCTCTGTGGCCTGCATCTGTAAAATCCAAAACCCTAGCAAGCCTCCCACGCCCCTCAGAGCGTTGGGAGGGTCCAGGTCGGAGCTTCTGAACATGTACCGGAAAGGTACAGAGGTACAGGTGGGCTGGCCGGCAGGAGCCTCTTTGTCGCTGTTAGAAACGCACAGCCAACGAGCGCTGTCAAGTCCTGACCAGGCTGGCCGTCACCCCCAAAATCGGATTTGTGTCGGCTCCAGGGGGCCCCAAAGGTTGATGAGAGTGGCCATCTGGGGCGAGCAGGCAGGCAGGTAGGCTGGCTCCGGGGGGCTGAGAGCGAGGGGCTTCCTGTGAGTCGCTGCGTTGCCCCAGGCTGGCCCTCTGCGGGCAGGGCTCTCACTGTCCCTGTGCATGTGAGGATGGGAAATGTAGTTTCATTCTGGGAGGCTGCGTGTCCAGGTGGGTCCTGTTATACTATAGCAGGGAGGACACTGGGCCACCTCTGGGGACGTCTGTGGGTGTCATGACTCGGAGAGCTACTGGCATTGGGAGGGTGGGGGCTGGGGAGGCTGCTCGGCCCCCCAGAGGGCCCAGGGCGGCCCCCACAGGATGACCTGGCCCCGATGTCAGCCCTGCCGCCGGGAGGCCAGGCCACTGAGGGCAGGGAGACTGGACCTGGGACAGTGGGGAGTCTGCACCGTGGGGCCCAGCTCTGCTGAGCACCAGCCTTGTGTACATCCTGCAACGTCCCGCAAGCCAGCCCCAGGCTCCCTGTTTCACAAATGAAGCAGAAGCTCCGTAAGGGGCAAAGTGTGGTTCAGGGTCACCCCACCAGTGATGCCGGGACCGTCATGTGTGCCTGGCTCAGCGTCCACTGTCAGCCCCTGCTCAGCCGTCACACCTGCACCCTACAACTCTGCTTAAAAACAGGCAGGGGCTCTGCTTTCCCTCCCACTGGTTTATTTTGATGTTTGTTTTCTTGTAGCTGTTTTATTCACATGGTCCAAAGAATTAAAAACACAGCTGGGTTTATAATGAAAACAGTTTCCCTGCCACTGTTCCCGACTGGCTGTCCTGCTGGAAGCCCAGTGTGTCGGCCCACCGCCCATCCACGTGGGCCACAGGTGCCCCACAGCGCTCACCCTGGGCCGGCACCCAAGACATGGAGGTCGTGACTGGCTGTACTCACACCCCTCCTTGCCCCGGCCCCACCTCTCTTCCCAGGACACCGTCTCTGTCCACCGGCCCAGCTTCTATGCCGAGCGCTTCTTCAAGTTCATGACCAACACGGTCTTCCGGAAGAACTCCTGTGAGCTTTCGGGGCCCCTTGGGCAGGAGGGACCCAAGGGTAGAGAGGGGTGGGCAGCCGGGTGGCCAGAGTGGGGTGAGCCCAGGGGCGAGGGCAGCTGTGTGGCCGTCCCATGCGGGGCACAGCACAGGGCCTGAGCAACACCTCATCCTGCCTGTGTGACCTCGAGCACCTCTCGGTGCCTCGGTTTCCCCATCTGTACAGAGCTGTGAGGGCAAGATGTATTTACACTGCACTCGGGGCGGGGGGCTTGGCCGAGTGCCGGCACTCAGAGGGGCTGCTCACAGCCTCGCGCCATCACCAAGGAAAGCCTGTGGGGGTGCCAAGGCGGGCGGTCGTCAGCTCAGCCAGGCATCCTCGCGGAGGGCGGACGGCAAGCAGTGGCAGCCCCCTGCCTGGGGAGGTCCCATGTCTATGTGGGGCCCTGGTACACACCCCAGCCAGGATCCCACGTGGCCGTCGTCTCCCCCACCGCCTCCAGAGGGCAGAGCTTGTCGGCCTGGGCCGCTGTGCTTCCCCTTGTTCAAGTGTCCAGCCTGAGTCTGGCATACCGTAGGCGGTCATCCGGGTCTTAGGGCTCAGGAACAGCCTTGGTCCACAGGGCCAGCAGGACTGGGTAGGCCTGAAGCCCAGTGCGCTGCAGGTGGGGCTGCCACCTGGCCAGGCCGCGTGGATCTGGGGCACCCGAGCTGGCTCGTGGAGCCAGTGCAGCTCCACGTGCTGGGACACCTTGTCAGCTGCTGGCGTGGACTGTGGTGGGAGTGTGGATGCCGTGGGAGGGGGCGTTCACCGTGACCGGCACCCCACTTCCTGGGACCCCTGCAGGTGTGGTGGCGGGGTGCCTGCTGGCCTCCGGGCACTGGCTGGCTGAGCGCCTGTTGTCTGCTGGGGGCTGTGTGGGCCATCTGGGGGCAGAGGCCATGAGGAGCGTGGTGATGTCCTGGCAGCCGGGCCTGGTGTGCAGGGTGCTGTGGGGTTCCCAGCCTCATTTGACCCTGTGATGGCAGATGAGGACACTGCGGCCCAAAGAGGCTGAGACACGTTCCCCAGGTCACACGGCCTGGAGCGGAGCTGAGGCCTGCGTGCCCCAAGGCTTTCCGTTCCCTGTCGAAGCCGTTGCTGTCCCGGGTGAGGGGCGGGCAGGGCAGCAGGCTGTGTGTCCTTGCGGCCATGGGGCGCCCCGGCCGCCCTGAGCCCCCGCCACCCTCCCTCTGCAGCCCTGAAGTCGTCGCCGTCCAAGAAGGGCCGTGGTGCTTTGCTGGCCGTCAAGCCCCTGGGGCCCACGGCCGCCTTCTCAGCCAGCCAGATCCCCAGTGAGCCAGAGGACGTGCAGTACGACCTGCGGGGGGCCCGCAGCTACCCCACGCTGGAGGACGAAGGTGACCTGGTGTGCGGGGGCACCTGCCTGGGCGCTGCAGAGGGGGCACGGGGGGCCGCAGTGGTGGCCCGGCGGGAGAGGCCTGGTCACAGTCACACGGAGCCCCCAGTCCAGGGGTGGGGAGCTGAGTGTGTCCCCTGGGGAGGTGGGAGCCTCCTGGCACAGCAGGGCTGCAAAGACCTTCAGGACCAGGCACTTGCTGGGGTTGGGCCTGATGGGCTGGGGGACAGCCACTGCGGGGGGGTGGCACCGGGCCTGGCGTGTTGGAAGATCAGCAGGGGGCCTGCGTGGCTGGGGCTGTAAGGGAGGGAGGGCGGGGTGTGGGGGCGCAGCCCCGAGCCGGGACCCTGTGGGCCATGGGGAGGGGTTTGGGTTTTAGTCGAGAGCAGTGGGAAGCTAGGGGAAGCCCTGTGTGGGAGAAATTCCAGGCTGTTTGCCCTCAAGCTGCCAGGGAAGAGGTAGTGTCGGGGTGCCATGGGTGGAGGTGGAGCCTCGGGCCCGGCTGCCGCAGGTGCCCACTGCCGCCTCCCCACAGGCCGGCCTGACCTCCTGCCCTGCACCCCGCCCTCCTTTGAGGAGGCCACCACCGCTTCCATCGCCACGACCCTGTCCTCCACATCCCTCTCCATCCCGGAGCGCTCCCCCTCAGAGACATCGGAGCAGCCCCGGTACAGGTAGCTGCTGGGTGGGCCCCCTGGAGAAAGGGAGGGGCTCGGCCTCCCGCACCTGTTCACCTGTTCCGTCCATCTCTCTGCAGGCGGCGCACACAGTCCTCCGGACAGGATGGCCGGTGAGCTGAGCCCCCTCCACCCAGAGCCCCTCTTCTGACCACATGAAGGACCCCCCTCCCCGACGGCGGCCTGTCGATCCTTGTTTCTTTTTAATTATTTTCGTTCTGAGAGATGCCAGAGGGAGCAGAGCCCCTTGGTGGGGTTTGTCTCTTGTAGCTGTTTCGTGAATGAGGACCAGACACGTGCCCAGGCCTGTCTGTCCCTGTCCTGGTGACACAGTGAGGTGCCGTGGCCTGCCCTCGGGGACACCGGGCTTGTCCACGTGGTTTGAGCTCATGGCTCTGCAGCGAGTCGGGATTCTTCCCTTAGCAAGCGTGGGTGTACGTTTGCCAGAAAGTGTATCTGCCTCTGTCCAGCCACTCCCTCCCCCCTCAGCAACCGTTTTGCTATCTGGCGTCATCCAGAGAGATTCTGCATGCCTGGCTGCCGGAATGTTCTGACCCTCTCAGGGGCCTCGGCCCCTGGAGCCCCCAGGAGC
>JAVSCE010006828.1:0-13441 GCA_032199065.1 Smutsia gigantea | reverse complement strand
GAGGTGAGTAATTGAGGTGAGGTGAGGTGATGAGAGATGAGTGACGTGAGGTGAGGTGAAGAGGGGAGAAGACATGAGGAGGTGAGAAGTTGAGGAATTGATGTGAGGTGAGGTGAGGTGAGATGTGCTGAGAAGATGATAAGGCGAGGTGAGGTGAGGAGATGAGGTTAGGTGGGTAAGTGATGTGAGGTGAGGAGGTGAGGTGAGTGAAGAGAAGTGATGTGAGTGAGGTGAGGGGAGGAAAGGGGATGTGATGGGAGGTGGTGAGGAGGTGAGGTGAGGTGAGGAATTGAGGTGAGTTGAGGTAAGGGGAAATGATTGAGGGGAGGTGAGGTCAGAAGTTGAGGAGGTGATTTGAGGTGAGGTGAGGTGAGATAAGTGAAGTGAAGTGAATGAGGAGGAGTTGCGAAGGTGAGGTGAGCTGAGGAACTGGGGTGCCATGAAGAGTGGTGTATTGAGATGAGGTCAGGTGAGGACGTGAGGTGAGGTGAGGAGATGTGAGGGGTTGAAATGAGGTGAGGATTGTGGTGAGGTGAGGTAACTGAGGTGAATTGAAGTGAGTTAAGGAGGAAGTAAGGTGACATGAGGAGGTGAGGAGGTAAGGTGAGATGAGTTGAAGGGAGGTAACATGAGGAGGTGAGGAGGTGAGCTGAGGTGACGATTGGAGGTGATATGAAGTGACGTGGGGTGAGTGAGGTGAGGTGAGTTGAGGAGGGGAGGTGATGTGAGGAAGTGAGGTGGTGAGGATTTGAGGTGAGGTGAGGTGAGTGAGTGAGTTGAGGTGAGGTGCCATTTAATGAGATGATGAGGTGAGTAGGTGAGTTTAGGTGGGTAAGGTGATGTGAGGTGAGGAGTTGAGGTGAGTGAAGTGAAGTGAAGTGAGTGAGGTGAGGTGGAGGTGATGTGATGTGAGGAGTTGTGGAGGTGAGGTGAGGTGAGGTGAGGAGAGGTGAAGAGAGGTGAGGTGAGGAGGGGTGAGAAGATGAGGTGAGGTGAGATGAGGTTAGTACTGAAGTTGATAAGGTGAGTGATTTGAATGGAGTAACCTGAAAGGTGATATGAGAGGAGGTGAGGTGGGTGAGGTGAGGTGAGTTGAGGGGGTGAGGTGATGTGAGGAGTTGAGTAGGTGAGGAGAGGTGTGGTGTATTGGTGTGAGGTGAGGTGAGGGGGGAGGTGAGGTGAGATATTATGAGGAGGTGAGGTGACATGAGGAATGTGGTGAGGTGATGTGAGTGAAGTGAAGTGAGTGAGGTCTGGAGGAGTTGAAGTCAGGTGTGGATGTGTGGAGGTGAGATATTGAGGTGAGATGTGTTGTGATGAATGAGGTGAAGTGACGAGAGCATTAAGGTTAGATGAGATGAGTGAGGTGAGGAGTTTACATGACGTGAGGTGGGCAGGTGTGGTGTGGTGAGGGGATTGAGGTGAAGTGACATGTGTAGCAGAGGAGGTGAGGTGAGGTTACAGATTGAGGTGAGTGGAGGTAAGGTGAAATCAGTGAGGTGAGGTGAGTTGAGGTGAGAAGATGAAGAGGTGATCTGATGTGAGGTTTGAGGTGAGGTGAGGGGAGAGAAGTGAAGTGAAGTGAGTGAGGTGAGGAGGAGGTGTGGAGGTGACGTGAGTTGAGGAATTTGGTTGAGGTGAAGTGAGTGAGGTGAGGTGACGAGGTGATTTGAGGTGAGGAGATGATGTGAGGCGGTGAGGTGTGTTAAGAATTGAGGTCAGATGAGGTGAGTGACATGTAGAGGAGTGAGCTGAAAAGGAGGTGAGGTGACATGAGGAGAGGTGAGCAGATTTGGGTGAGGTGAGGTGAGTTGAGGTGAGGTGACATGTTGACATGAGTAGGTGTGGTGAGGTGAGGGGTGTTGAATTGGCATGAGGTGAAATGAGGAGGTGAGTTTAGGTGAGGTGAGGATTGTGGTGTGGTGAGGTGAGTGCGGCAGAATGAAGTGAGTGAGGTAAAGACAAAGTGAGGTGCCATGAAGAGGTGAGGAGTTAATATGAGGTGAGGGGAGGTGACATGAGGAGGTGAGGAATTGAGTTGAGGTGACGAAATGTGGTGCAGTGAGGTGAGTGAGGTAAGAAGATGATAAGGTTAGGTGAGGTGATGAGGTGAAGTTAGGTGGTAAGGTAATGTGAGTTGAGATGAGGTGAGTGAAGTGAAGGGAGTGAGCTGAGGAGGAGGTGAGATGACGTGTGGAGTTGTTGAGGTGAGGTGAGTTGAGGAATTGAGGTGAGGTGAGGAGAGGTGAAGTGAGTGAGGTGAGGTGAGGTGAGGAGTGGTGACGAGGAGAGGTGAGGGGTTGTGGTTAGGTTAAGATTGAGGTGAGATGATGTGAGTGAGTTGAAGTGGAGTGAGGTGATGTGTGGTAACGTGAGGAGAAGAGGTGAGGGGAGGTGAGTGAGGTGAGGTGAGGTTAATTGAGGTGAGGAGGTAATGTGAGGAGGTGAGGTGAGGTGAGGATTGTGGTGAAGTGAGGTCAGTGAGGCGAAGTGAAGTGAATGATGTAAGGTTGAAGTGAGGTGACGTGAGGAGGTGAGGAGGTATGCTAAGGTGAGGGGAGGTGACTTGAGGAGGTGAGGAAGTGAGAGGGGGTGAGTTGAGTCAGGTGAAGGGACATGAGAAGGTGAAGAGGTGAGGTAAGGTGAGGAATTGGGGAGAGTTGAGGTAAGGTGAAATGAGTGAGGTGAGGTGAAGTGAGATGAGGAGGTGAGGTGAGGTGAGGTATGAGGTGAGGTGTGGTGAGTGAAGTGAAGTGAGTGAGGTATAGTTGAGGTGTATTGGGGAGAGGTGAGGTGAGGAGGTGAGGTGAGGTGAGGTGAGATGATGTGAGGGGATTAGAAGAGCTGAGGATTGTGGTGAGGTGAGTTTAGTGAGGTGAAGTGAAGTGAATGATGTAAGGTCGAAGTGAGGTGACGTGAGGAGGTGAAGACTTATGGTGAGGTGAGTGAGGTGAGGGGAGTTGAAGGGAGTTGACATGAGGAGTGGAGTTGTTGAGGAATTGGGGTGAAGTGAGCTGAGGTGAGGTGATTTGTGGTGAGAAGATGATAAGGTTGGTGAAGTGAGGAGGTGAGGTTAGGTGGGTAAGGTGAAGTGAGGCAAGGAGGTAAGGTGAGTGAAGTGCAGCGAGTGAGGTGAGGAGGAAGTGAGGTGATGTGAGGAGTTGTGGAAGTGAGGAGAGTTGGGGAATTGAGGTGATATGAAAAGAGGTGAAGTGAGTGAGGTGAGGTAAGTTGAGGTGAGGAGGGTTGAGGAGATGAGTTGAGGACGTGAGATGACGTTACAATTGAGGTGAGATGAGGTGAGTGAGTTGAAGTGAAGTGAGAGAGCTGAAAAAGAGTTCAGGGCACGTGAGGAGAGGAGGTGAGGTGAGTTGGGGTGGTGAGGTGACGTGAGGAGGTGAGTAGGTGAGGTGTGGTGAGGTGAGGAGGTGAGGTGAAGTGAGATGTTGTCAGGAGGTGTGGTGAAGTACGGATTGTTGTGAGGGGAGGTGAGTGAGGTGAAGTGTTGTGAGGGAGGTAAGGATGGAGTGAGGTGACATGAAGAGGTGAGTAGATAAGGTGAGGTGAGTGAGGTGAAAGGAGGTGAGGTGTTGTGACATAAGGAGGTGAGGAGGTGAGGTGAGGTGAGGAATTGTGGTGAATTGTGGTAAGTGGAATTGACTGAGTTGAGGTGAGGTGATATGAGGGGTTGATGTGAGGCGAGGTTTGAGGAGAGTTGAGAGAAGTGAAGTGAGTTAGGGGAGGAGGAGGTGTGGATGTGCGGTGAGCTGAGGAATTGGAGTGTGGTGAAGAGAGGTATAGTGAGTGAGGTGAGGTGAGGTGAGGTGAGGATTGTGGTGAGGTGAGGTGTGTTATTTGAAGTGAAGTGAGTGTGATAAGGAGGAAGAGAAGTGACGTGAGGAGTTGTGGAGGTAAAGTGAGGTGAGGTGAAGGGAGGTGAGCTGAGTAGGTGAGGAGGTGAGGACTTGAGTTGATATGAAGTGAAGTCAGGTTAGAGAGGTGAGGTTAAGTGAGCAGGGGAGTTGACATGAGGGGTTGACGTGAGGAATTGAGGTGAGGTGAGGTGTGGTGAAATGTGTGAAGTGAGGTGAGGTGAGATGTGATGAGAAGTTGATAATGTGAGTTGAGGTGAGGAGGTGAGGTTGATGGGTAATGTGACGTGAGGTGAGGAGGTGAGGTTACTTAAGGAGGTGAGGTATGGTGAGGAAAGGTGAGGTGAGGGGAGTGTAGTTAAGTGAAGGAGTGAGGTCAGGAGGAGGTGAGGTGACGTGAGGAGGTTTGGAGGTGAGGTATTGAGGTGAGATGACATATGGTGTGTAAGGTGATGAGTGTGAGGTCACATGAGATGAGTTGTGGTGAGATGATGATAAGGTGAGGTGAGGTGAGGAGGTGAGGTTGAGCGGATAAGGTGACGTGCGGTGAGGAAGTGAGGTGAGAGAAGTGAAGTGAGTGAGGTGAGGAACACGGTGAGGTGAGGTGAGTGAATTTAAAGGAGGCGAGTGAGGTCAGGAAGGTGTGCGGTGACGTCAGGAGGTATGGAGGTGTGGTAAGACGAGGAATTGAGGTGAGATGAGATGTTGTGTGTGAAGTGAATGAGGAGGTGAGGTGAGGTGTGGATTGATGTGAGGTGAGGTAAGTGAGGTGAGGAGGTGTTTACATGATGTGAGGAGGTGAGCAGGTGGGGTGAGGAGAGGTGAGGGAGGTGAAGAGACATGAGGACTTGAGGAGGTGAGGGGAGGTGAGGAATTGAGGTGAGTTGAGGTAAGCTGAAATGAGAGAGGTGAGGTGATTTGTAGTGAGAAGTGGAGCTGAGTTCAGATGAGGTGTGAGGTGAGGTGATGTGAGAAGTAAGTGCGGTGAAGAGGTGTGGGTTTGAGGTGAGCTGTGGTATTTGGGTGAGGGGAAGAGAGGTGAACTGAGTGAAGTGAGGTGAGATGATGTGAGGAGGTGATGTGAGGTGTGTATTGTGATGAGGTGAGGTAAAGTGGGTGAGGTAAAAAGGAAGTGAGATGATGGGAGGAGGTGAGGAGGTAAAGTGAGGTGAAGTGAGTGGAGGTGATGTGAGGAGGTGAGGAGGTGAGGTTAGGACTTGAGGTGAGGTGAATTCAAATGAGGTGAGTGAGTTGAGGTAGGTGAGTGAGCTGAAAAGGAGGTGAGGAGATGTGAGTAGCTGAGCAGGTGAGGAGGTGAGGTGAGGTGAAGAGTTGAGGAGAGGTGAGGTGAGTTGAAGTTTGTGAGGTGAGGTGAGTTGCATTGTGAGAAGATGGTAAGGTGAAGTGATGTGAGGAGGTGAGGTTAGGTGGGTAAAGAGAGGTGAGGTGAGGAGGTGTGGTGAGTGAACTGGAATGAAGTGAATGAGGTGAGCGGAATATGTTATGGGAGGAGATGTGGAGGTGATCGGGGTTGAGGAATTGACTTGAGGTGAGGAGAGGTGAACTGACTGAGGTGATGTGAGGTGAGGTGACGAGGGGTGAGGAGATGAAATGAGGTGAGGTTCGGTTGGGATTGAGGTTAGATGAGGTGAGAGAGTTGAAGTGAGGCGAGTGAGCGGAAAAGGAGGTGAGGTGAGGTGAGGAGGAGAGGAGGTGATGTGAGGTGAGTGAAGTGGGCTGGGATGAAGAGGTGAGGTGAGGTGAGGAGGTGAGTAGGTGACGTGAGGTGAATTGGTGTGAGGTGAGGTGAGGAGATCAGGTGAGGTGAGATGATGTGAGGGGGTGAGTTGAGGTGAGGAGAGGTGAGGTGAGGTGAGTTAAGTGAAGGGAAGGCTGGGAGGTCAGGAACAGGTGAGGTGACGTGAGGAGGTGTGGACATGAGGTATGTATGTGAGAGGAGGTGTGGTGTGTGAGCTGATGTGAGGAGGTTTGGTGAGGTGAGGATTGAGGTGAGGTGATATGAGTGAGGCGAGGAGGAGTTAAACAGATGCGAGAAGGTGAGCAGGTGAAGTGAGGTGAGTTGAGTGAGGTGAAGTGACACGAGGAGGGGAGGAGTGGAGGTGAGGTCAGCTATTTTTTTTCAGTCATCAACTTATTTTATGAAGCAAACATAACTTTTCTTTTTAGTTTATTTTGATATCATTAATCTACAATTAAATGAGTGATACTATTGTGATAACACTACCACATTCATCAGGTTCACACCCCCCAACCCCATTGCAGTCACAGTCCATCAGCTTAGTGAGAAACCATAGAGTCACTACTGGTCCTCTCTGGGTTTTACACCCCTCCCCGTGATCCCCGAACATTACATCTGCTACTCGTAATGTCCCCTCTTCCCCTTTACCCCTCCCTTCCCACCCATCGTCCCCAGGCCCTTTCCCTTTGGTAACTATTTGTCGGTTCTCGGGTTCTGTGCCTCCTGCTCTTTTGTTCCTTCAGTTTTTTTTCCGTAGTTCTTATACTCCACATATGAGTGAAATCATTTGATATTTGTCGTTTTCAGCTTGATGTATTTCACTGAGCATAATACCCTCTATCTCCATCCATGTTTTTGCAAATGGTAGGATTTGTTTTATTCTTATGGCTGAATAATATTCCATTGTATATATGAACCACATCTTCTTTATCCATTCATCTACTTATGGACACTTAGGTTGCTTCCATTTCTTGGCTATTGTAAATAGTGCTGCGATAAACATAGGGGTGCATCTGTGTTTTTCAAATTGGGCTTCTGCATTCTTAGGGTAAATTCCTAGGAGTGGAATTCCTGGGTCAAATGGTATTTCTATTTTGAGTTTTTTGAGGAAACTCCATACTGCTTTCCACAATGGTTGAACTAATTTGCATTCCCACCAGCAGTGTAGGAGGGTTCCCTTTTCTCCACATCCTCGCCAACATTTGTTGTTGTTTGTGTTTTGGATGTTGGCCATCCTCACTGGTGTGAGGTGATATCTCATTGTGGTTTTTAACTGCATTTATTTCTCTGATGATTAGGGATGTGGTGCATTTTTCATGTGCCTGTTGGCCATCTGAATTTCTTTGGAGAAGTGTCTATTCATGTCCTCTGCACATTTCTTAAATGGATTATTTGCTTTTTGTTTGTTGAGGTGCGTGAGTTCTTTATATATTTTGGATGTCAACCCATTATCGGATACGTGATTTATGAATATATTCTCCCATACTGTAGGAAGTCTTTTTGTTCTACTGCTGGTGTTCTTTGCTGTACAGAAGCTTTTCAGCTTCATATAGACCCACTTGTTCATTTTTGCTTTTGTTTCCGTTGCTCGGGGAGATATGTTCATGAAGAAGTCGCTCATGTTTAAGTCCAAGAGATTTTTGCCTATATTTTTTCTAAGAGTTTTATAGTTTCATGACTTACATTAAGGTCTTTGATCCACCTTGAGTTTACCTTTGTGAATGGGGCTAGACAGTAGTCAAATTTCATTCTCTTATATGTAGCTGTCCAGATTTTCCAACACCAGCTGCTGATGTATATCCAAGGCTCCCTTATCAAATATTAATTGACTGTATGTGTTTGGGTTGATGTTTGGATTTTCTATTCTATTCCACTGATCTATGTGTCTGTTTTTGTGCCAATACCAAATTGTCTTGATTACTGTGGCTTTGTAGTAGAGCTTGAAGTCAGGGAGCGTAATTCCCCTGTTTTATTCCTCCTTCTCAGGATTGCTTTGGCTCTTCGGGGTATTTTGTGGTGCCATATGAATTTTAGAATTATTTGTTCGAGTTCATTGAAGAAAGCTGCTGGTAGTTTGATAGGGATTGCATTGAATCTGTGGATTGCTTTGGGTAGTATAGCCATTTTGACTATATTTATTCTTCCTAACCAAGAGCATGGGATGCGTTTCCATTTGTTTGTTTCCTCTTTAATTTCTCTTAGGAATTTCGTGTAGTTTTCAGGGTACAGTTCTTTCACTTCCTTTGTTAAGTTTATTCCTAGGTATTGTATTCATTTTGATGCAATTGTGAATGGAATTGTTTTTCTGATTTCTCTTTCTGTTAGTTTATCATTAGTGTATAGGAAAGCAACAGATTTCTGTGTGTTACTTTGAATCCTGCAACTTTGCTGAATTCAGATATTAGTTCTATTAGTTTTGGAGTGGAGTCTTTATTGTTTATTATGTACGATATCATGTCATCTGCAAATAGTGACAATCTGACTTCTTCTTTATCAATCTGGATGCATTGTATGTCTTTGTTTTGTCTGATTGCTGTGGCTAGGACCTCCAGTACTATGTTGAATAACAGTGGAGAGAGTGGGCATGCCTGTCTTGTTCCCAATCTTAGATGAAAACCTTTAAGCTTCTCGCCATTAAGTATGATGTCAGCTGTGGGTTTTTCATATATGGAATTTATGATGTTGAGGTACTTGCCCACTGTACCCATTTTCTTGAGAGTTTTAATAATGAATGGATGCTGAATTGTGTCAAATGCTTTTTCAGCATCTAGGAGATGATCATGTGGCTTTTGTTTTTTTATTGACGTGGTGGATGATGTTGATGGGTTTTCGAAAGTTGTACCATCCTTGCATCCCTGGGATGAATCCCACTTGATCATGGTGTATGATCCACTTGATGTATTTTTGAATTCGGTTTGCTAATATTCTGTTGAGTATATTTGCATCCACGTTCATCAGTAATATTGGTCAATGGTTTTCTTTTTGGTGAGGTCTTTGCCTAGTTGTGGTATTAGAGTGATGCTGGCTTCAGAGAATGTGTTTGGAACTATTCCCTCTTCTTCTATTTTTGGAAAACTTTAAGGAGAATGGGTGTTATTTCTTCCCTATATGTCTGGTAGCACTCAGAGGTGAATCCATCTGGTCCGGGGTTTTGTTCTTGGGGAGTTTTTTGATTACCGCTTTTATTTCGTTGCTGGTGATTGGTCTATTTAGGTTTTCTGTTTCTTGTTTTTTCAGTCTTGGAAGGTTGTATTTTTCTAAAAAGTTGTCCATTTCTTCTAGGTTTTCCAGCTTGTTAGCATATAGAGTCTCATAATATTCTCTTATAATTCTTTGCATTTCTGTGGGATCCGTCATGATTTTACCTTTCTCATTTCTGATTCTCTTTATGTGGGTAGATTCTCTTTTTCTCTCAATGAGTCTGGCTAGGGGTTTATCTATTCTGTTTATTTTTTCAAAGAACCAGCTCTTGGTTTCATTCATTTTTTTCTATTGTTTTGTTCTTCTCAATTTTATTTATTTCTTCTCTGATCATTGTTATGTCCCTTCTTCTGGTGACTTTGTGTCTCATTTATTGTTCTTTTTCCAATTTCAGTAATTGTGTCTTTAGACTATTCATTTGGGAATGTTTTTCTTTCTTTAGATAGGCGTGGATTGCAATATAGTTTTCTCTTAGAACTGCCTTTGCTGCATCCCACAGAAGCTGTCCCTTTGTGTTGTTGTTGTCATTTGTCTCCATATACTCTCATTTCTGTTATGTTTTGGTCATTGACCCATTTATTAAATAGTAGAATGTTGATAAGTCTCCATGTATTTGTGAGCCTTTTTGTTTTCTTTCTCAAGTTTAATTCTAGTTTAATACCTTTATGATCCGAGAAGTTGGTTGGTATAATTTCAATATTTTCGATTTACTGAGGTTCTTTTTGTGGCGTAGTATGTGGTCTATTCTTGAAAATGTTCCATGTGCACTTGAGAAGAATGTGTATCCCGTTGCTTTTGGGTGTAGAGTTCTGTGGATGTCTGCTAGGTCCATCTGTTCCAGTGTGTTGTTCAGTGCCTCTGTGTCTTTACTTATTTTCTGTCTGGTTGATCTGTCCCTAGGGGTGAGTGGTGTGTTGACGTCACCTAAGATGAATGCATTGCTGTCTATTTCCTCTTTAATTCTGTTAGTATTTGTTTCAGAAATGCTGGCGCCCCTGTGTTGGGGGCATATTTATTTAAAATTGTTATATCTTCTTGTTGTATTGACCCCTTTATCATTATGTAATGTCCTTCTTTATCTCTTGCTACTTTCTTCATTTTGAAGTCTATTTTGTCTGATACAAGTACTGCAACACCTGTTTTATCTCTTTGTTATTTACACGAAATATCTTTTTCCATACCCTCACTTTTAATCTGGGGATATCTTTGCGTTTGATGTGAGTTTCTTGTAGGCAGCATATAGATAGGTCCTGCTTTTTTATCCATTCTGTTACTCTGTGTCTTTTGATTGGTGCATTCAGTTCATTTTCGTTTAGGGTGTTTATTGCAAGATATGTACTTATTGCCATTGTTGGCTTTAGATTCGTGGTTACCAAAGGTTCAGGGGTTGCTTCTTTACTATCTAACCATCTAACTCTACTTTCTTGTTAAATTGTTGTAAACAGCGTCTGGTGTTTCTTTATTTCTCTCCCTTCTTATTCTTCCTCCTCCATTCTTTATATACTAGGTGTGTTATTCTTTGTCTTTAGTGAGTTTTGGATGGTCTGCTTTCTTTGCTATGATTTTACTTTCTCTGGTGACAGCTTTTTATCCTTAGGAATGCTTCCCTCTAGAGCAGTTCCTTTAAGATGTCCTGTGGAGGTGGTTTATGGGAGGCAAATTCTCTCAGCTTTTGCTTGTCTGACAATTGTTTAATCCCTCCATCATATTTAAATGATAATCGTGTTGGATACAATATTCTTGGTTCGAGACCCTTCTGTTTCATTGCATTAAATATATCATGCCATTCTATTCTAGGCTGTAAGGTTTCTGTTGAGAAGTCTGATATTAGTCTGATGGGTTTTCCTTTCAAGGTGATCTTTTCTCTTTCTCTTGCTGCCTTTAATACTCTGTCCTTATCTTTGATTTTTGCTATTTTAATTACTATGTGTCTTGCTGTTGTCTTCCTGGGGTCCCTTGTTTGAGGAGATCTGTGGGCTTCCATGTACTGCGAGACTATTTCCTTCGCCAGCGTGGTGAAGTTTTCAGCAATTATTTCTTCAAAGACACTTTCTATCCCTTTTTCTCTCTCTTCTTCCTCTGGTACTCCTATAATGCGAATATTGTTCCTTTTGAATTGGTCACACAGTTCTCTTAATATTCTTTCATTCCTAGAGATCCTTTTATCTCTCTCTGCCTCAGCTGCTCTGTGTTCCTATTCTCTGATTTCTATTGCATTTACAGTGTCTTACATCTCCAGTCTGCTGCTGAGCCCATCAATGGATTGTCTCATTTCTGCTTTGTCTTTCCTCACTTCCCTCCCTTCTTCCCTTAGCTCTTGCATATTTCTGTGTGGATCCATCAGCATGGTTATGACTTTTATTCTGAATTCTTTTTCAGGAAGATTCTGCATTTCATTTCTTCAGATTCATTCTCAGAGGGGCTCTGAACCTTGGTAAGCTTTGTCTATATCAATTTCTTCTGTCTTGTCATGCTGGCAGGAGTGGTCGCTGGCAGCTGCCACTTATGTCAGCTGCGCTCTGGAATGGATTCTCTACACGTGCTGTAGATGTCGCTGTTGCTCCACTAATTCGCAGCTGCAGCCACACCGTTTATATAGGTAGGAATGAATGGGACGCTTTTGTTTTCTGTATAAATTTCCAGCGTGGTTGCTCCCTTCTTTCCGTCAATAGCAAAGAGGACCCAAGTTACCCAGGACTTCCAGCCTGCATTGCTGAGCCCGCCGGGGCGCTGGTTTTCCCTCACGGGGCCCCCCCGGCTCTCCAAGATCACCACAGGTGACGTGGGTTTTTCTCTTGTCAATGGGCGCTGCTGGCACTTGCAAAGGTACTGAAGTTCCCCAGGACTTCCAGCCTGCAGGGCTGAGCCTGTTGTGGTGCTGGTGTTCCCTCGCTGTGACCCCCGCATCTCCGAGACCGCTACAAATAGCGTGCACTTCTTTCTTGTCACTGGACACTGGCTGCACAGTCCTGGCACCGTCCCGGCTCAAAACCTGCACCTACTGCCTCTCCAATGTCTGATGCATGGTGCAATGTGTGTCAGTGCTCCTGGTGCTCTGGCGCAGACCACTGGGGCTGGTTATTTCGCAGACCTGCTCTTCCACTCCCTTCCGGCTCCGACTCCTCTCCTCCCGCCTCCGTGCTCATCTGGGTGCGTTTTCGGCTGCTGCTCCTTCGCAGTTCTGTTTCTTACGGGCCTCGTGCAGTGCTGAGTCCTCCCAGGTGTGCCTGCATGCTGTGCACTTTCCTGTGTGCTCTGATTTCTCTTTTAGAAATAGTTGTATTTGCTGTGTTTTTATAGATTTGTATGGTTTGGGAAGGAGATTTCTGAAGCCCTGCCCACACCGTCATCTTCCCAAGAGGTGAGATACTTAGGTGACTGAAGGTAAGGTGAAGTGATTGAGGTGAGGTAAGTTGAGGTGGGGAGATGAGGTGAGGTTAAGTGAGGTGAGGTTTGTGGTGAGGTGAGGTGAGGTGAGGTTCGAGGTGTGGTGAGTTGAGTTGAAGTGAGTAAGGTTAGGACGAAGTGTGGTTACATGAGGTCTTGAGGTAGTAAGATGAGATGAGTGAGGTGAGCGGACTTGAGGTTAGCTGACATGAGGAGGTGAGGAGGTGTGTTGAGTTGAGGAATTGAGTTGAGGTTAGGTGAGTGATGTGAGGTGAGGTGAGGAGTGTATGTGGTGTGAAGAGGTGAAGAGGTGTGGAATTGAGGTGAGGCGAGGTGAGGTTATTTGTGGTGAGATGAAAAGGTGAGGTGAAATTAGTTTGTGTGTTTAGGTGGGTAAGGTGACGTGAGGTGAGGAGGTGAAGTGAGTGTAATGAAGTGAAGTGAATGAGGTGAGGAGGTGAGGTGACATGAGGAGTTTTAGATGTGAGGTTAAGAGTAACTGAGGTGAGGTGAGAAGATGTTATGTGAGTGAGGTGAAGTGAGGTGAGGTGCAGATTGGTTAGGAGATGAATTAAGGTGAGTTGAGGTTAGGATTGGAGTTGAATGAGGTGAATGAGTTGAAGAGAAGTCAGTGAGCTGACAAGTATTTTAGGTGATGTGAGGAAGAGAGCAGGTAAGGTGAGGTGAGTGACGTGAGGTGAGTTGTGGTGAAGTGATGTGAGGAGATGAGTATGTGAGGTGAGTTTACATGAGTTGAATTGTTCTGAGGTGAGCTGAGGAGGTGAGGTGAGGTGAGGTGAGGAGATGATGTGAGGAGGTGAGGTGAGGTGAGGACTGTGGTGAGGTGAGGTGAGTTAGGTGAACTATAGTGGGTGAGGTAAGGACGAACTGATGTTACGTTCATAGGTGAGGAGATAAAGTGAGGTGAGTGAAGTGAGGGGATGTGATTTGATGTGACGTGAGGATGTTAGGAGGTGAGGTGAAGTACATGAGGTGAAGTGACGTTAGGATTGGAGAAGGTGAGGGGAGGGGAGGAATTGAGGTGTGTGGCGATAAGGTGAAAAGAGTGAGGTGAGGTGAGTTGAGAAGATGATGAAGTGAATTTAGATGAGGCTGGATGTGAGGAGAGGTGAGAGAAGTGAAGTGAATTGTATGAGGTGAGGAGGGTGTGTGGAGCTGATGTGAGCTGAGGAATTGAGGTGAGTTGAAAAGAGGTGAAGTG
>JAVSCE010006827.1:0-313352 GCA_032199065.1 Smutsia gigantea | reverse complement strand
AGCATAATACCCTCTAGCTCCATCCATGTTGTTGCAAATGGTAGGATTTGTTTTCTTCTTATGGCTGAATAATATTCCATTGTGTATATGTACCACATCTTCTTTATCCATTCATCTACTGATGGACACTTAGGTTGCTTCCATTTCTTGGCTATTGTAAATAGTGCTGCGATAAATATAGGGGTGCATCTGTCTTTTTCAAACTGGGCTGCTGCTTTCTTAGGGTAAATTCCTAGGAGTGGAATTCCTGGGTCAAATGGTATTTCTATTTTGAGTTTTTTGAGGAACCTCCATACTGCTTTTCCACAATGGTTGAACTAATTTGCATTCCCACCAGCAGTGTAGGAGGGGTTCCCTTTTCTCCACATCCTCGCCAACATTTGTTGTTGTTTGTGTTTTGGATGTTGGCTATCCTCACTGGTGTGAGGTGGTATCTCATTGTGGTTTTAATCTGTATTTCTCTGATGATTAGTGATGTGGAGCATATTTTCATGTGCCTGTTGTAGGCCCTCATTTTCTTATTTCTAGAGTCCCTACTCTGCTCACTCAAAAGCTGCTTGAAAGAAGACAGTCCCAGATTTAAAAAAAAAAAGAAAAAGTATTCTTGGAGTATAAGGTTATACTATCGCTTGGCAAAGTGCTATCCCTGAACCACACCTCCCTAAAGTCCTATTGGAGAGTCAGGGTTTGTGGGTGAGCAGTGTGCCCTTTTGATACAGGATTCCCCAGCAGGCCTTTGTGTTTGCCCTTCTGCTAGATTGTTTTCTAAGTTGCACTCATGGAAGGCTTTGGCTGAGCCTGCAGAAGTCTGGGCACTATGCCACTCAGTTTCCCGGTGTTCTCTCTGTGCAGTCAGGGGTCTTGGGAAGGTTGTCTTTGCTTTTCAGTTTTTCTGCATTTGCCCCACATCATACAGATGTTTCTGCAGTGGCCACCAAGTCTTCTGTTGCACTCTTCTGTACACTCTTTTGTAATATGACTTCACTGCTCCCTCCATCAAGAGACGACCTATTTCCCCACTCCTTGTAGAAACTGTCTTTGTGGCTTACTTTGACTAGTAACAAGTGGTGGAAGTGTTACGTCACTTACAAGGCTGCCACTTTCAACCTCTTGGGATACTGGCCTAAAACTGTCATGCCAGAAGGATCCTGGGATGAAAGATCTTGTGAGAGCCCCAGCTGATGCAACTGTGTGAGTAAAGACCCATGGAGACCAGGAGGCGAACTCTCTGTCCAGTCAGTGAGCAGAATCATAGGCATAAACTGTTTTAAGCCACTGAGTTTTGGTATGGTTTGTTAGGTGGCAGTAGATAACTGGTATATCTTAACATTTTATTTCTAAAGCCCCTTCCTATTGATCTTCTATATCTTGAAAGGCCTGGCCTTCCTATATCAAGAAAGGTCTCTTCTGCAGGAGGTCAGAGTGTATTTTTCCAGCCTTCTCAGCCAATATCCAGTTCCATATTGTCCTGAAGTTTATTTCACAAAGCTGGTCTTGGCTCTGAGGCTGTTGTATTTTAAATGCAGTCTCACTGGTGACTCACTGGTACATTCCCACTTGACTTTGCCTGGATTTCAATGGACTAATACATATGTTTTCAAAAGTTTTCAGTTAAGAAATCACAAATTTATAGACTTCTGCCTGTGGGCAAGATGCAGTAATACAGGCCAAATTTACCCTCCCACTTCACTGATACTCTCTAGTATGTTACCATCGTCCTAAATACCATACTCCTGATGTGATGTGGGCCCAGTACTTAGGACAGCTGGTCCATGCTCCCCTTAATCTGGCTTCTGTATGTCTATCTTTCATGCTTCTAATTTCATGAAGGAGGTAGAATCTGAGCAGGCACACTGCCTGTACCATCTGCCTTCAGCTGGCTTCTCCAGCCTGTCTTACTAGGTGAACCCTCCTCCTACCTCCTCCCCTAATATCACATCTGTTGTAATTTCCACTCTTGCCATATTACTTGCAGTTTGCTGAACATGCCATGCTGTATCATGCATGCCTGGGCATCTTTCCTCATGTACTGCCCTTTTCCTCGTCGGCCACACGGACACATCCTCCATTTTAAAGAATCTGTTTAACTCAAAGTCCTTCCTGCTGCTCCCAGGGTGGACTGACTCCTTCATAATGCCGGGGTCCTCTGATCTTGCAGCAATCCTTGCACCTACAGCACTTGACAATACTTGTTTGTGTTTGTCTGCCTTTCTAAACAGTAAGATTGTTGATTTTTAATTAGTGTCCGGCACAATTTGTGACACATAGTAGTTGCTTAATAAACATCTGTAGAAGGAAGCAAGCAAGAAAGGAATGAGTGTCACAAAATCTGGAACAGGGGTGGCCTAGAAGAATAGTGCATGCAAAAGCTGAGTGTTCCTTCTGAATGGTGAGAACAGTAACTTGATTTCAGGCTAACAGAGCCATTGCAGATTAGTTGGGACTCCACTAATTTTGAAGGAATGACAAGTTGGATTGTTATTTTATACCATTTATAATTGGGGTGTGTTCAGCTAACATACTGTTACAAACAAGAGCAAGCATTTCAAGTAACCTTAAACACCTGACAAGTAATCCTTTCTATGTAAACAATTGATGGACTGAATAGAAAATATTCTCCTCTGCTCATTTTGATTTCTCATAACACCTACACTGAGGAGCAATTTATTAGCATAGTTACACCAGATTCTTGAGGTAATAAAACTGAATTTCCTTTAATGTGCTTTATGATTGGGTCATACCAACCCTTGTCAGCTAGACCTAGTTAATCTGAACTAACTTAACCCGAAGTCCTGCATTGCAGAGAGCAGAGTGATTCACTCAAATGGTGTGTCTTTGGAGGTTATCTCATAAAACTGCCGGAAACTCAGGGAAAACTGATGCTGTTTTGCAAGAGGTAAAGGAAACATCACTGGTACATTTTGGCCTCTAGATTTGAACTCATAAGCTGGTGGCTTTCTACTCATAGGGAAACTGCAGCAGCAGCCTTGACTCTTAACAGACACCCCTCCCAACCTTCCCCTCAAGAAACCAAAGCCCACTTCTGTACACATATCATACCCCACAGAGCTTTCCTGTGGCAGAAGGGCCTTAAATGAAGACAAACACTGAGTGGTCACGGAGGGTCATCCTGTTAGAACAGAAGGGCATTAACTGGGGAGGAAATCTTGCTACACATGAACACACTTGCCTATTGGGAGAGCAAAGAGACCTTTAGTCCTGGGCTGTGACCCCCAAACAGGGCCTCGGGCATTTCTTCCAGCTATGACTTACCTATTCTTCGCTGAAGTTTCTTGGAGCTGGGGTTTCAAGGAGCTAATGAGGCTTTGGGAAGAGCTGAGGTGAGTGGGAAGGCTTTCCCTACCCTCAGAAAGCAATATAGGGTCTCCGGGACAGGTGATGTCTTTCCTGTGCCTCCCCAGCTGGGCAGACAGGCAGAAGAGCCAAGAATTCCAGTAGCTTCCTTCTACAAATACAACAGGTTATCTGGGAGGCCTTCACAGCTGTGCTCTGGTTCCCCACCACCACCAAGTCAGATTCCATGGAAACCCAAAAACCAAGACAGCCTGGCACCCTGAACTGAACCAGGAGACAATACTCTGAACTAGGCAGGAAAGCCCTGGTTCTGTATTTTGTAATTGTGTCCCTTCGTTGACACACTGTTTCTCATCAGTCTTTAAATTTGCCCTTTCTTTGCTTTCCTGCCATTTTTTCCTAGTTACACAAAGCTTGGGTGTAAGGCTTTCACTGCTAAAATAGCCCTTCCAGGTTGTGTTTACACAGCTTAGACTGTCCTGTAAGGCTCCGGGGTTGGCACCTCTGCAAAGGGACCTAGGAGCACACCTACGGTCTTCCTGGCTCTCTTCTGAGCAGTTATTCCTGGTTCTTTTATATATCTAAAGTATCATATACCTATGGTTCTTTTATGTATCTAAAATCATATATACAATACATATTTTATATATATTATAGACATTTTTTATTTTGTATGTGTATTATGTATTTTGAATATTTACATTTCCTGTAACATTGGCTGACTCTCCTGATTGGCTCTTCTGCTCCTCGTCTCTGAGGTGCCTCTTTTCTTCAGCAAATGGCCTTTTTCTTGCCACTCAGTGTAATGACTATTTGTTGGTCCACTATAAATAAGGCTTGTATCTCAAGCCTTTCAGGGGAGTTAAAGATGAAGATTATACTATCCTGCTGAAGACTTTATGATCTGATAGAGGAAAGTAGGAAAAACAAAGGACTGTAAAGAGCCATTATCATTCTGTTTTTTGAGCACCTGCTGTAGGTTTCGTGCTTTAAATGAAATATTTCATCTAATCTTTACAAGCCTTGCAAAATAGTAGTATCATCCCCCATTTTACTTCCTTAAGAAGCTTCCATAAGGTTACACTGCTAGTAAGTGACAGAGTTGGGATTCAAATCCGGGCTACTGTCTTCTAGAGTGTCTTCCATGAGCTTCCCTACCATGTCAAGAGGCCTCCCAGTGCAGACCATAAAAGGCAGATGCCATAAATGTGATGTGAAGTTCCAAGGAGGAGCAGAATCTGGAAAGGCTTTAGAAACATATTTGAGATAGTTGTGCTAGTTTATGATCTTTGAGCAGCAGATACCAAGATGGAATTAAATATGCAAGAGATTTATTGAGGGATATGCCTGTGGCAGACAAGGCAGAAAAGGCAGGAGAAGCTTCAGATTTCCATACGGGAAGGAAGGAGGATTGGGTAGGAAGAGTCTGGGATGGGAACACAGTTCTAAGGAAGTTCCAGCCAGGCCAAAGGGGCCTCCTCAAGCTGAAGTCTCCTGTAAAGCAGTCCCCCGTTTTGCAGGAATGGACCTGCATGAATTACTCGATCATCTGCTGGGAGCAGCCTGTGTAGCTTCACTGGCTTGAGAGGCAGAAGCTGGAGCAGTGAGCTGTGATGCTCCTCACAGCAGCCGATCCGAACAGTGTGTTTTCATGGCATCTAAGATAGGTTTAGGAAAGTTATTTACATTTCAGGAGTTGCTCTGTTGAGAATGACATTTAAGATAGCACACTGGTCTATGGAACACTAATCTCTCAAGATCCTTCATGAAAAAGCCAGGAACGTATTGCATTCTCCTTTCAGAGACTCATCATGAGCAATAATTTATGCTCTCAGAAGTTCCACTTAAATGGTCTAACCTTGGTTTAATCCAAATGTTTCTAAATGTTTTTGATCACAGAACTCTTTATATATACATATATATGCTCTGTATAATTAGTGTTCAACAAAACTGTGCTTGCTTAGAAAGTTAGGTTTGGGCCCTGTTGTGGAGGGATCTAATCTGGGGGGCATTGGTGGTTTTCAGGAGGGGTTCTGAAGAGAGGAGTCATGCACTCACAGTTGTATTAACTGGCAGTGGTGTGTAATGGGGATTAAAGCAAGAGGATAAATCAAAGCTAATCATTGATTACTTACAGCCACAACCAGCCCTGGGGGTGGCCCCAGTCTCCAGACATAACATGTGAATCATTTGAAGTCTAATTGATTTACTTCTAACCAAAGGGTCTAGGTTGGGAGGGATTGTGGGTGTGGGAAAGTGAATATTCCTATGGTCAGGATTCTCACCTGGCCCTGGTCGGCTGGCTCACTACACACGTGTGGGCAATAGGTTGTTATTGACTCTATATAAAGAGCTCCGCCCAGTGCTCGGCAGGGCACAAGTTTGCAGGAGAGCAGAGGCTGGAGTGGTGGCAGTGCCGAGGACAGAGACTGAGACGGCTGTGAGGGCAGAGACCACCTTGCTGCATGCAGACTTGCTCTGAGTGGATGGGATTCTAGTGATTGACCTGCCACCGTGGGAATAAAGTTGGGTATAACCCTTTCACTCCAAGAACGTTCCACTGTCATTTTTTTGTTCTCACTGAATTCATAGTGAACTTGTCTGGGGCTGAAACCCATCGGCAAGACAGTGGGTCACCCAGTATCAAACTGAACAACCTCCTACAGCCAGAAATAATGGCCTATTATCCCTCTGGCTTCCTCATCAGCTTCCCTTTGTACTGAATATCCAGGCGGCTGCCAGCCAAGCTGCCCTTGTGACTTTCCCAGGCCTCAGAACTTTTTCTCACCCTCCTTCCACACCAGCCCCAGGGACACAGGGCAGCCACACAGTAGATGCAGGCAGTGTGTGAGTCATGAGGCAGTCTCAGCAGTGACCCAGTGAGAAGTCTGTGGAGAGAAGCCTGCTTCCCTCTTCCCTATTTACTTTCACTGTGGAGGCTCATGTCCTCACCACAAACATACCAGGAAAATTTTTTGAAAGCAACTATCTCTGTTTGTGGGCCATGACAAGGGTGGTCCAAAGTAGTGGGCTCTTTGAATGTTCCATAAGTATGATTAGTCCCCCGTGGTGGCCAAGGCTTTGACAGTGGGGAGGCAATGTGAATGGGTAGTTAAGAGCATATGCCCTGAACACAGAGCTATGTTTAAATTTTGTCTCCGCCACTTAAAGAACTAGCTGTGTATCTGGGCCAGTTAACATCTGTAGGGTCATGTTTCTTACCTATAACAGGTCTATGTATTTTTATAGAATCTGTTTTATAGGGTTGTTTTAAGAATTAAATAAAGCATATGAGGTGTTTATAGCAGTGCCAGGCACAAAGCAAGTGCCTGATATATATTAGCTATGATTATTTTGATTGCATTTATAATTACTAGTATTATTAGATACTGGATGGGTGGTCAATGGGGATTGAGCTGAGTAAGAAATGGTTCCCACCATTAAAGAGTTTGATAAGAAAGACAAAAGGCAGAGTTTTTTTTAAACATGACATACAGGTTAATTTTACTTAAAAACTAATAAGAACCATAGATACTGAACTCTAGTTAATGGTATGCATGCTGATGTACTTAGGCATGAAGTGTACTGATGTCTGCAACTTACTTTGAAATGCATAAAAAAGGTAGGTAAGATAGACTGATGAATCAATAGATGGATACATATAGATAAGGCAAATATAGCAGAAAGGTAATCGTAGAATCTAGGTATTGATATATGGTGTTCATTATAAAATTCTTACAACTTTTCTGTATGTTTGAAATTTTTCATAATAAAATATTAGGAAAATATGTAATAAATACCAGAAGGTAAATGCCACAGAAGTTCAGAGGAGTAAAATGTACATGTAGCTGATAAGTAAAAAAAACACCGTGATGAAAGTACATCTGAGTTGGGCTTTAAAAGGATTCAGAGGGTTTAACTCTAAACAGTGGGGGCTGGGAAGCATCCTGCATGGGATGAGCAGCAGAGGAAAAGGCAGTGACACTAAGACACCGATCTGAGAATAGTCTGTGACCTGAGTTAGCACAGGTGGCAGCTGGGAAACATTACTGTGATGGAAGGCAGAGTAGGCTCTTGGTCCATCCTCCTTGTATCAGGAACTTTGTTGTAAGTATAAATGGGAGCCATTGAAGTTTCTTGAGCAGGAGCCCCTCTTCATTTTTCCTATCACTTTGGGCTAAGCTTTCCCAGAGAGGAAGGTGTGAACTCTTCCAAGAGACAAAACAATGTTTTTTCCTCAGTGTTTAACTGGAACTCTGAGCAAGACCACAGGTTGCTGGCTGGATGACAAATAGCAAAGTCCTTTTATATCAGTCTCTACATCAACCCAGAGTTACTACACTGGAAAGTCAATGGAGAGGTACTGCATGGAACTTGCCATTAATTTGTGTCCTGACTTAAGCTGTAACTCCACGATCTGCTTTAATCATCACATCTTATATTAAATACTAAATCAGAATGGAATCCACACTGCATGTGATCTGGAGAGCTGTAGAATGCTTCTTCTTTCCCCTAGTCACTGCTGGGATTTGGTAGTTTGATCAGTGGTTTTCATGCTTTCAGCCTAAGAATGACTGCCCAAAACAGTATGCACAAAACCAGGCACACTGTTCTTTATGTGCCATTTCAGGGACTTTTCACAGGTACTGTCTTGACTTTTGAGCCCATTCAATCCTAGGATGCCCCTCATCCCCAGCCATAGGTCAACTCCCCAAAGTAAAATTTTTAAGTCCCTTTATTCATCTGTGCTCTCCCTAGTTTTCATCCCAGTCCTGTCTGTGCTTCCTTCTTCCTGGTTTGTCCTCCCGCTGCTGCCCTCCCTGCCATCCCTCCCACAGTGCATTCTAGAAACTTGTTCTATGTAAACAAACTACCCTAAGCCCTCAGCATCACCACTGAAAGCTCTTTCACTCTCTCACCTTAGCAAAAATTACCTTTTCCTATGGATATTGGATCCCAGGGAAGACTGCTCATTCTCCCATGCCCTCCCAGTCAAGGTCTGGACCTGGGGGCAGGAAGGATAGCCCATCCCTTTACTCCTCCACCCTTCTATAAAATCACCTCCTTTGAGGTTCATGCCATCAGTTCTACCATCCTTTCCTTGTCATCCTTTACGACCAGCTTTCTGGTCCCTCCCCCATGTTCCCTGAGGACTTTTGCACCTGACTCAGAGTTTCCCTGTCTATCTCTTTTCCTAGCAACCTGCTGGTAACTTCAGTGTTCCTGCCAGCATCCTGTGCCTATCCCACCATTGTGGATTGGATGTGGGGGGGGAGGGCAGATGGTTTCACCAACCTAGCCTCACCTGTCATGCACCTGAGTGGACCACCTCAACTCCAGTAAACTTTGCTTCCAGTGCACCTTTCATGGCTAACTATCATGCAGAATGCTCCACTGCTAAATCTTACAGTCCAACGCCTGAGATTCTAATCATAACCACAGCTTACAGTCCTCTCCCTCTCATCTTATCTCAATAAACATTTGTTTCAAACATTTTTTTCAATCACATGAAGATCCCTAGTCCTTAGTGCCAGTATTAAACCCAGCTCTGGTCAAAGGAGGACCCCACTCCAACCTCATACTTTAGAGGGTCCCACTCTAACCCTTCTCAGATATTGTGCTTATTCCTACAGGGTGAGAAGTCTGTAGACCAATGAAATATGCCCACCAAAGCCCATGCTCATCTTCTTCATATCTGGACCAAATTCTGGATCCAGAAGGTCTGTCTGAGTTTGAGACAGGACTGCTTCTGGAGTTTGCATGGACTTCTACCCCAGAGTCCTGAGCATGGATTAAACTGCCAGTGACATACACCCATGGGGTGATCAAGGAGTGTATGTGAGGTGAGATGGAGCTTGGGTGTGGGCCGGTGGGTACCCCTTACACTGTGAAACAGAGCTGGGGCAGGAAGAGAAGGAATGTCTGTGGACAGCTGGCTCTCCCCATGTGACCTCATCTGGCACAGACAGGAGTAGGGCTGAGTCCTAATGAAGGAACCTTCAAAACTGGCCACGCTGGATTTCAAAACTGCTGTGGACTCCTGTGTATGTCCTGTTTCCCCCTTTTTTTTGGCCAGGGATATCTTTATCCCTGTTATCCTGTACCTATCTCACCCCATGTGTTTTGGGTATGTGTATGTATAGGGGAGGAAGACAGCTAGTCTCTTCAGTTTATAGGTCTTCAGAGCAAGAGAAACTGCACTGGAGTTGCTGCACTTAAGGAACTATACCTGAGAAGCCTGTTGCTGATGCAATGAAGGCCGGAGGTTTTGGGGAAGTCTTGAGAGGGATTAGTGCATTTTCCGTTTAGAAGAAATGTGAATAATGTGACCAGAAAATCAACTGTGGTGATTTAAAATACATCCACAAATTCTTTGACACGGCTTTCAAAAGTTGGAGCCTAATTTCTCCCCATTGACTATGGAGAGGTCTTAGTAACTTACTTCTAACAAGGAGAATAGGGAAGGGATGACATTGTGAATTCTTAGACTGGATCATATCAGACATTGTGTCTTCAGTCTCTCTCTCTCTCTCAGATCACATGCTCTTGGAGTAGCCAATTGCCATGTCATAAGGACACTCAAGCAACTCTACGAAGAGACCCACATGATTAGGAACTGAGGCCTCTTGGGAAGAGCAACATGAGGGAGCCATCTTGGAAGCATATCCTTTATCAAGTCAACCCTTCAGATGACTGTAGCCCCAGCTAACATCTGGACTGCAATTTCAGTGGGAGTCAGAACCACCCAGCTAAGCCATTCCTTAAATTTTTTAAAAATTAAGGTATCACTGATATATAATCTCATGAAGGTTTCACATGAGCAACATGTGGTTTCAACATTTACCCATATTATCAAGTCCCCTCCAACCCCATTGCAATCACTGTCCATCAGTGTAGTAAGATGCTATAGAGTCATTATTTGTCTTCTCTCTGCAACACTGCCTTCCCCATGACCTACCTATATCGTGAGATTATAGCCATTCCTTATTTTTTACCCACAGAAACTTTCAGATAATAAAATGTTTGTTGTTTTAAGCTTTAAGTGTTGGGGTGATTTGTTACACAGCAATAGTGACTAATACTGTCTTCACTTTTCTTGATCACTCCTCAGGATGTAACATTATTCAGCTCTCCCTTCTCCACTGACTTTTCCTTCCCCCTTTGGCTTCCAGGTAAGTGCTCCCTCATTAGTTCCTCTGCTGCTTGTTCCCTGGAACACCAGTGCTTCTTAGGCATCTACAATCTTTATTCCTATCCCATCTTTCACTGACTTTAATCACACCCATGGTTAGTCATATTAAAACTAAAAATTTCATACCAATGTCTCCTACCCAGACTTTTCTCTTAGGCTTCATACTTCCTATTGGACAACTCCATTTTAGTGGCCTCTGGCTCCTCACACTTACCTGAAATTGAATCATTTTCTCTTTCCTCACTCCTGTCCCTCTATCTGTAGCTTTTCCAACAGTGAGTGGAACCTTTGTCCTCCCAGCTGCTCAAATTAGAAGTGTTGCTCCCAACTATCCTAGATTCCTCTTCACTTGCTCCTTTCAGGACCTTTAGCATTTGACTCCAGTCACCTTTTTCTATAGGTTTTTACAGCTTTACTTAATCACTTGTGGTTTCCAAATTATTCTTGACACTTCAAACCCCCATATGGCTTTGTACATGCCTCTTTCTAGAATTTGCTTTTCCATTCTTGACCTATTGGCTTTTAATTTGCTAAGACCTACTTCCAAACTTCAATGCAGGTGTCTCCTCAGTCTGACAACGGTGCCCACAGTTCTCTGTGCTTACATTTAGCATTGTACTTGTAACTCCTGAATTCCCCAACTGTTGTGGGACAATTCTTTATGGAGCTTCTATGTCTTGTGATAGTTTTTATCTCAAACTCTCTGTTCAAAGATGTTTGCATAGCAAACAGCCTTGGAAGAGAGAGGCAGTGTCTCTCTCTGGGGCAGAGGGCAGATTTTATTTCCTGAGTATAATAATGTCACCCTCTGAAAAAAAATGTTGGGCAGGTTTGTTAGCAGCTCCTTACAAGACAGGGGGTTTCCTAAACTACAGGATTCCTCAGCTGTGACACAGACATATGGTGTACACGTCTGCCTAGAGGACTCTGCATCAGTCCTGTGGGGCATAGAAGGAAAGGAAAACTGATTTGAACACGAAGCATATGCAGCCTGCTGTGCCACAGGTAACAAAGTTCTTTGTCTCTGACCTTTGACTCTCATGTCTTCTGCCAACATCTATGAACCTACGAAACTATGGCAGGCTAACTTGCTTGCTTGCAAGTAGGGTAAAATCTTGGATCCTTCACAGTTCTTGACACCTGTATACACACTTTACCATAAGTGCTTGAGAGCTTTGCTTCCTCTGAGGGTGGCAGAAAGTAGTTGTGTAAGTGGTGCCTGCTACTAATGCTGCTTTGGTATAAAGGGCTTTGGATGTAAGTATGCAGAAATATTTACTGAACCAAACTTTGAAATAAACTGCCATGATTCTTCTCTTGGTCATTAAATATTGTAAACATTTCTTGGTTTTGTTAGAGGGTGAAGCCTCAGATCTGTACTCTGTGGTAAAGTGAAATTCTCTGGAGGTTAAAAACTCCATAGATAGTTCACAATGAATAAGCCCTCCTGCAGGTATTGGAGGTGACTGAGCAGAGACTAGGTTTTTCTGGGAGGTGATGTGTTTTGCTGCAGTTGCGATGGGATGTCTGTCTCTGCCATTAGCCTCACAACAGCATCAAACATAGCTAGAGCAGACCAGTTCCCAGTGGAGCCACGGATGTCAGACCAACCTGCCTGAGCTTGAATGCAATAATTAATCAGTGCTCTGGTGCCTGAGCTCTTAGGAGCAGAGATTCTTCCATTCTTCTAACACTTCACATGGTAATTCCAATCACTACCAGGCAAGATTGCTGGCTGTGCTTGCTCACGGGACGGAAGTCCCCCTGGCTGCAGTTCTGATGTCGTTTGATTTGGGAAGCCCTATCTAGCTATTATTTTCTTGGTGTAGGAGAAGGGTGGAACCTGGCAGCGCCTTAGCAGAGGTGTCTTTCAGAGCCAAAGGATCTGGAAAAAAAGGCTTTGCGCGTACCCTGGCTCAATGGCTATTAAAGCGCGTACTCTGGCTCAATGGCTATTAAAGACAACTTCCTCTCATATAAACCTGTCATTTTATAGATGAGGAAACGGGAACAGTGGGGTAAGTTGCTGAGATTGGCGATTGATTCCCAATTCTCAATTGACCCCATTTCCATCTCATTAGGTGGCTCGTTTTTTCTTGTTCCCTCGGCTCCCTCACCGTTCCTGCACACCCAAAGAACCTGAGTGCAACATTGTCAGCATTATTCCTAAATTTTATAGCAGGCTTCACTTATCAAGACAGATCCGGTTCTGAGCGTGTGTAAAGTCCCATTCCTGAGCGGGGCGGAGGGGGCAGAAGAGGAACCCCGAAGTCAGAGCGGGGAAGAGGGGCGGGCGCTCTGAGACGCGCTCAAATACATTCAGGGAGGGGCAGCACCAGCGAGCCTCTAGAAGAGTCCCGCCCAGCACGGCAATTACACCGCGGTGGGAGGCGGACAAGGAAGGAGTGAGGCGGTGGTGGCGCCCTGTGCCCACCTCGTTTCTCCCTGGGCCTGGAGAGATGGTCTTGCAGAAGCGCACTCTGCATTTGCTCAGAGTAGACGCGAGTAACGCCCAGTTGGCTCTTTCCAGACGCCGTATACCAGGGATAGTGTCTGCAGGGTATGGGAACCACAGCCGAGAAAGGGAGTGACAAACATGTACGTGACTGACGGGCTCCGCGGCAGCGCCCAGTTGTGCCCGTCCCGCACGGGTACGCGCCTGACGCTCCGCCCCCGCCCGTGACGAGCCCGCAGGGGCCCCCGTCTCATTCCCCGCCCGCACAGCCCCCACCGCGCTGCCTCCGTCGTTCCCCGCCCTCTCGCCTTTGGGGTTGTCCTCGTTGCTGCCTGACCCAGGGTCCGCCAGATTCTGCCTTTCCGGCCCTGGCCGATGGACGGAGGCAGTTCACGCTCGGGGCGGGAGTGTCCTTGGTCCAAGTGGCCGTTCCGGAGCGGGTTGGAGTGGCCTACGGACGGCGCTGCGGGGACAGGCGCGGCGGACAGCTCCGAGGCCAGCGGTGGGGTCCTGGCGCGGGGAGGACAGGGTTGCGGCGGGCGGAACGGTGTCTCCTTCACTTCGCCCTCCACGCGCGGCCGCTCCAGCCGGACTTCGAGCGAACCAAGCGGCCTCAGTTGCCAGCCGACTGGCGGCGGCGGCCCCCTCGGGTGACCACTAGGTACCGTCGTGCCCGCCTCACTCCGACCTGGGAGTCTAGGCCCCGGCGGCCACGCCAGGACGGCTGAGCCGGACTCGTGGTCGGCCCTGACTCCCTAAGATGGCCGCGCCAACCCCCCGGGCCCCCTATTCTCTCGGAGACCCCTCTTCTCTGACCACCTGTGTCCTCTGCTGACGGCACTTCTTGTTTCTTCCTCAGATCACCTTTTCCCGCGGCCTCGCCATGACGACCTTCGGACAGAGCTGCCCGCGGTGTAAGTAGGATCTGTGCGGGATGGGGTGCCGGTGTCCGGGGAGTCGAAGCCTGTGGACCAAAAAACCGCAGCTTCTTTCCGCCCCATCTCTCCAAGGGCTCGGAAAGCCGCCCTTTTCCGTAGCTACTGCACGGTCAGCACTCCGTGGCTCTGCGAAGGAGGCGACCAGATTTGGGGCTGCTGTATTTTGGGTAGGACTAGGCCTGGGGAATTAGTCTTGGCCGTGTTCACCTTAAGCTTTTGGACTTTCCTTTGATTAACTCAGAAGCAAGAGGTTATTAATTGTTGGTCTTTGGAGGATTGGATTAGTCAGCTTTCTGGAGGAAGTAGTAACCCCCCTTGTGAGAGCGCAAGGTCATCATTTGCGCTCTTAAGGGCGTGGACGTACTTTGTAGAATGAATGAGCTGGTGTAACGTGCTCAGATTGCTTGCCCTTAAGCAACGCAACATTGGCCCAGGAGTTGTCATATTAATACATTTAAAGTGCCATTTGATGTATCGTTAATGTAGACACGAGTGAAACGTAGATGGGCGTATTCTAAGTTCCGATACTAAAATTCTCCAAGTGTTATTTATCTTTCACTTTCTACTCCAGAATGGTGGTTTAGACGTCAGTGAAGGTTCTAAGGGATATACTGGGGAGAGGGTCTTGTCTTAGGTTTTGATTGTATCTCATTTGATTAAATCGACCCTTTCCAGTGAATTGTGGCAGATACATCTGTATGCTATGCATAGATGTATATGTGTATATGTGTTTGACTACTTGTACTAGTCCAGTCCTAGGAGGTCCAACCTATAAGGCACTACATAAATTTAGGAATTCAAAGTCTGTTTTTCTATTTTGGAAGGAATTTCTCAAGTTTGTGTGGCCACTTAATTGTTGTTATCCATTTTAGAAATATGTCTTTGTTGGTGATTACAGTTTTGTTGTAGTTTGTGGTGTTATCAAACACACTCCAACAAGTTGGACTGCTTGAGTTTAAAGATGGCAGTGGGTCATCTTTTAGTAATTGGACAGAAAGTGGGAGAACAAGAATATTAACACTGGAATGTTTCTTCCAATGTATTTCTTCCAGCAATGTGTATTCCTCCATCATATGCCGACCTTGGCAAAGCTGCCAGAGATATTTTCAACAAAGGATTTGGTAAGAACTTCTAAAAAAATTTTAGATTAGAGGTGAACATGTGTGTTTGGATTGCTTAGGGAAATTACTTTCTTCAAATTGTGAATACCTTGCTGCATTAATTCTTTTATTAGATACATTTTAGCTAAAATTTGTTAAATTAGTACTGTAAACAGTCCACATTTCCCACCACCCCTTCCTTCACATTTTTTTCAAACCATCATTCAAGGATTTTACCTGTAAGAGAAAACAGCTGGGCTTTCATTTCCCTCAGATACAGCTTAGGTCTTGGTTGACTAGAATTATGATGTATTACTGTTCTGCTTTTGTGGTGATGACTCCAAATAGGTTATGGATTTTTTTCAGGGGAATTTGGGTTTTCTTAAAGATTTTATTCCATACACAAACACCCCTACTTTACATTGTCATTTTTCCAGTTACGATTATTAATCACAAGGGGAGATACCTCTTTGGAACAGATGTTCTAAGTTTCTGCCTTATGAACTTGGCTATTCTGAGATTTAAGTTGGTTTTCTGATCCGATATATAGGTTTAAAAATGGTTTTGGAAGCATTGTGTGTGTGTGTGTGTGTGTGTGTGTGTGTGTGTCATATATTCACCAAAACACTAGGGAAAGCTGCATAGAGCTTTTCTGTCCTTTCTGTGTCAGTTCATATAGAATAGCTTAAGTTTTTTTCATTTAAAATTTGTATATCAGCACACATTTTTATACCCCTCTGAATATGTGAAAAATTTTTTTAGCTTATAATGTGTTATTGGTAAGTAGCTTTTATGCAAAAGAATCACTTTGTTATTTTCTCTCTACTTGAAGGTTTTGGGTTGGTGAAACTGGATGTGAAAACGAAGTCATGCAGTGGTGTGGTGAGTGTTAGATTATCTAATAAGTTCTGATGAGCCTTTATATAATTTTTCAACCCATGAAACAGTCATAACTGAAAGACACCTGTCCATTTTAAAGAAGAGACCGAAGTTAATTTTGTCTTAAGGGATTTGCATGTAACTTGATTTATTTTGACATTGGATGTGACTTCTCATTTTTGTAGTCTTTTGCCGTATTACTTGCTGTGTATGCACAAGGAACTTAGGCAAGACACTGATCATTTGGGACTCTGTTTACTCAGTAAGAGTATAAGCTGGAAGGCAGGGAAACTGTATACTTTTTTGTAACCCTTTCTTTTAATGCCTAAAAATCATTAAGCATTCTGAGCATAAAAATACACAGGAACTCTTGATGCCAGTGTACTAATGGTCATACTCTAGCAGCCCTCTTTGGAGAAGATTCCCACCTGCATTTTGTGAATTTAGAGTCCTGATCTTAAAGAGGTCAATATTTTGGTGTTTGAATGTCTTGATTTTGCTTAACAAACTCCTCCCTCAAAGGGAGTAAAATTTGTTTAGTTTTTTTTCTTCCTCAAAAAGTTTTTGAGATTGTTTTGGGGATGGATATAATGTGTGAATATTGAATATTATTGATTATTTTGAAAAATTCTTGTTGTAGTTAACTCCCTTAGTGCATGTAACTATTTAAAATATGTTATTTATTTTTGTTACTTACTAAAATTCATCCTGTAGTTTTTTAATGCCCAGACTTGGATTTCTGGGGTTCCATTTGGTTGCACCTGTCATTTGGTTTCTTTGCTCTAAAAAGAAGTCTGACTGTGCGGTGTGGTTGGACTTATTTGATTCAAGGTAAAAAGTTACAGGGCAGTGACTTAGGTGGGTTTGTTTTTTTTTGTGTTCTTAAGCTGTTGAGGCCCCTACACTTGCTGTGTATTTGTTGAAACACAAAAGGCCTCCTTAAAAAAAAAAGTAAAGGACTCAATTCTTGTGTTTAAAAAGCTTATTGGCTGGCTAGAGAGACAAACTAAACTTTAAACACTCAGACATAGATCTTATACTAGATAAATAAAAATCTTTGTTGGAAAAGAAAGGTTTATTGTGTACAGGTTTAAGGAATGTTTATGGAAATAGGTTTAAGATCATGAAGGATGTATAGGAGTTGGGTTAGATATATAGCATGTTTTTGTTTCCATTTAATGTATATAATTCATCAAGTGTGGTACTGATATTATGTGCCTGACCCCAAATAAGTCCCACTGATGGCTGGTTCTGTTTTCTCACTTGAATAGCAGAGATGTCCAGGCCACCCCAGAATGCAGACACCTAAATGTCTTCGTGATGGAGCGAAGGGTGTAAGCTCTGCCAGTGGTGGCATCTGGCCCAATTTCAGTCCCTAAGTGTGATCTTGGTTTTGTGTCTTGAGGATTCCTTGGCATGTATATAGGCTGGCTCTTAATTACGTGGACTGACGGATGGCAGTGGGTGGGGCCTCAAGTCACTAGTCAGTGTCATTCATGGTTAAAAATAGCTGCTGATACACATTCCCCATTCCAAGTATCTGCTAGAACATGCTCCATGTATATATTTTTAAAAATGCTCTCCTTTTATGTGGGCCACATGAAAATGTGCAAAGCTTTCACAGTGCCAGTCTAGTTTAGTACTTCAGAGGTAGGTTTTTTTACTACAATTGAGGAAACTGAGACCCAGAAAAGTGAAGTGTCTTCCTCAGTGTTACTTGTTTAGTAAATGACAGCCAGAACTGAATGCCACAACTCCTCTAACTTTATATTCAGTGTGCTTTCGTAATGTAATCTGTGCTTTTTAGTGTGGGCGTTGAGTGCCAAACTTTGATTTGAAATTCCTATTAATGAATGCATCTAATTTCAGAGATTGTAATTAAGACCAAAGGATTTGAGTCTGTTGCACTGCAGAGTAGTAGTTATGCAAATGTTCGGCTTTCTAAGTGAAGGATGATTGGCCTTTTTCCCTATTGATACAGCTTTTGATAATTCCTCACACTGCAGGTGTCAATTTCAGGCTAAAGTTCACCCTTAGTTCAGGTCAGTTGTCTTCTGTAGGCTGGGCTTTCCAGTGACCAAAAGGTATAGCCATCATTAGCAGTCAGATTGTGAATCAAAACCCTCAGAGAGCATTTTGATGATTTATCTTGAAGATTTCAGTTGTCTGCCTATATACTGAGCTTTGAAAGATTATTAGCTTTTTGGATTTATTTGTAGTCATTTGTAAGGTTAAGGTATGCCCTCTTCCATATTATGCTTTCCTCTTAATCGTTGTGCAATTAGCAATTGGCAAGTTACTTATATTTGCTTCAGACAAGATTATATAATGCACCTCAAATTGGTCCCCATATTAGATTATTTTTTCTGATATCTATTATATATAATATAGCTGATATTATGCATGATATAAACCAGTTGAGTGTATCTCCTATAATTTTCTCCCCTTTTTTTTTCTTTTTTTAATGAGACTGTGAAAGATACTTGAAAATAGAATATTGGCACTGAAGAATTAAATTTTTTTTTTTGTCGCGTGGATTCCTACAGTGGAGTGCTTTCCCTTTAAGGATTTTCAGAAAAACAGTTCATTATGAATATTGTATCAGTTATTGTAAACTCTGATTTTAATTTTAATATTAGGGATCTGTGATAAACCATAATAATTTTTGTGTTTTTTATATATATGTGTGTGTGTGTGTATATATATACATATATATATGTATATATATATACATATATATATATGCATATATATATATGTATATGTATATATATATACATATATATATATATGTATATATATATATGCATATATATATATGAAGGATTTTTTTTTTGGTATCATTAATCTACAATTACATGAGCAATATTATGGTTACTAGACTCTGCCCATCATCAAATCCCCACCACATACCCCATTACAGTCACTGTCCATCAGCGTAGTAAGGTACTATAGAATCACTACTTGTCTTCTCTGTGTTGCACAGCCCTCCCTGTGCCCCCTGCCTACATTATGTCTGTTAGTCATAATGCCCCTTTTTTTCCCTTATCCCTCCCTTCCCACCCATCCTCCCCTGTTCCTTTCCCTTTGGTAACTGTTAGTACATTCTTGGGTTCTGTGAGTCTGCTGCTGTTTTGTTCCTTCAGTTTTTTTCTTTGTTCTTATACTCCACATATGAGTGAAATCATTTGATACTTGTCTTTTTCGGCTTGGCTTATTTCACTGAGCATAATACCCTCTAGCTCCATCCTTGTTGTTGCAAATGGTAGGATTTGTTTTCTTCTTATGGCTGAATAATATTCCATTGTGTATATGTACCACATCTTCTTTATCCATTCATCTACTGATGGACACTTAGGTTGCTTCCATTTCTTGGCTATTGTAAATAGTGCTGCAATAAACATAGGGGTGCATCTGTCCTTTTCAAACTGGGCTGCTGCATTCTTAGGGTAAATTCCTAGGAGTGGAATTCCTGGGTCAAGTGGTATTTCTATTTTGAGTTTTTTGAGGAACCTCCATACTGCTCTCCCGATGGTTGAACTAACTTACATTCCCACCAGCAGTGTAGGAGGGTTCCCCTTTCTCCACATCCTCGCCAACATTTGTTGTTGTTTGTGTTTTGGATGGTGGCCGTCCTTACTGGTGTGAGGTGAATATCTCACTGTGGTTTTAATGTGCATTTCTCTGATGATTAGCGATGTGGAGCATCTTTTCATGTGTCTGTTGGCCATCTGAATTTCTTCTTTGAAGAAGTGTCTGTTCACATACTCTGCCCATTCTTTAATTGGCTTATTTGCTTTTTGTTTGTTGAGGTGCGTGAGCTCTTTATATATTTTGGATGTCAACCCTTTATCGGATTTGTCATTTATGAATATATTCTCCCATACTGTAGGATTTCTTTTTGTTCTACTGATGGTGTCCTTTGCTGTACAGAAGCTTTTCAGCTTGATATAGTCCCACTTGTTCATTTTTGCTTTTGTTTCCCTTGCCCGGGGAGATATGTTCATGAAGAAGTTGCTCATGTTTATGTCCAAGAGATTTTTGCCTATGTTTTTTCTAAGAGTTTTATGGTTTCATGACTTACATTCAGGTCTTTGATCCATTTTGAATTTACTTTTGTGTATGGGTTAGACAATGATCCAGCTTCATTCTCTTACGTGTAGCTGTCCAGTTCTGCCAAGTCCAGCCATGAAGAGGCTGTCATTTCTCCATTGTATATCCATGGCTTCTGTATGGTATATTAATTGACCATATATGTTTGGGTTAATATTTGTACTCTATTCTGTTCCACTGGTCTGTGGGTCTGTTTCTGTGCCAGTACCAAATTGTCTTGATTACAGTGGCTTTGTAGTAGAGCTTGAAGTTGGGAGGCGAGATCCCCCCAGCTTTATTCTTCCTTCTCAGGATTGCTTTGTCTATTCGGGGGTCTTTTGTGGTTCCATATGAATTTTAGAACTATTTGTTCCAGTTTGTTAAAGAATGCTGTTGGTATTTTGATAGGGATTGCATTGAATCTGTAGATTGCTTTAGGCAGGATGGCCATTTTGACTATACTAATTCTTCCTAGCCAAGAGCATCAATGAATTATCATTTGTTAGTGTCCTCTTTAATTTTTCTTAAGACTGTCTTGTAGTTTTCAGGGTATAGGTCTTTCACTTCCTTGGTTAGGTTTATTCCTAGATATTTTATTCTTTTTGATGTAATTGTGAATGGAATTGCTTTCCTGATTTCTCTTTCTGCTAGTTCATTGTTAGTATATAAGAATGCAACAGATTTCTGTGTATTAATTTTGTATCCTGCAACTTTACTGAATTCAGATATTCTAGTAGTTTTGGAGTGGATTCTTTAGGGTTTTATATGTACAATATCATGTTATCTGCAAATAGTGACATTTCGACGACTTCTTTGCCAATCTGGATGCCTTGTATGTCTTTGTTTTGTCTGATTGCCGTAGCTAGGACCTCCAGTACTGTGTTGAGTGAATTTTTTTAGTGTTTTATTCAATATTGGGTAGATTGGATTCAGTGCCAGAACATCCACACCTCACCCCACAAAGTGATTTTTGAATCCCAAATAAAATCACCTGATTTAGCAGAAGTTTCCTTAAAAAGGTATACAGTTTGTTATTCACTTGAGAATTAGATACAGGCTAACTTCTGATTAGTTCCTTGGAAATGTCAGCTGTAAGTAGGGTGACAGTAATTTACAGGCTTATTTGTCATTCTTACCTATACTCATAGAGAGTAGCAGAGGGTTGGAGTGTTCAGGAAGCTAGAAAAAAGAGGATTAGTGAAATTACAGTTGACCCTTGAACAACACAGGTTTGAACTGTACTGGTCCACTTGTGTGTGGGTTTTTTTTTCAAAAAATATATTGGAAAATTTTTTGGAGTTCTGTGACAATTCGAATTTTTTTTTCCCTAGCTTACTTTATTATAAGAATGCAGTATAGAATACGTACAGCATACAAAATTTCTTAATGGACTGTGTGTTATTAGTAAGGCTTGCAGTCCACAGTAGGGTATCAGTATAAGCTTTTGGGGAATCAAAAGTTACATTTGGATTTTTGACTGTGCTGCCCCCCACCCCACCCCCTGCCATTGTCAAGGGTCAACCATACTGTTCAGTGGGGTTTTTTTGTTTGTTTAAGTTAGGCAGTGGGTTCTTTTATGCTTATGAGAAAGTTCATAAATTACCTATTGTCTTATTAGGAATTCTCAACATCTGGTTCATCTAATACAGACACTGGTAAAGTTACTGGGACCTTGGAGACCAAATATAAATGGTGTGAGTATGGTCTGACTTTCACAGAAAAATGGAACACTGATAACACTCTGGGAACAGAAATAGCAATTGAAGACCAGGTAAAATTCTGAAAATGTGCTTTAATATTAATTTTATTTTTGTTTTTCAAAAAGGAAATAGAGCTGAAAACGATTTTTTTTTCTTTCAAAATAGATTTGTCAAGGCTTGAAACTTACATTTGATACCACCTTTTCACCAAACACGGGGTAGGCATGGACAGACATTTTTATTTGCTTTAAATTTAAAAGCATTTCTCTTCTGCGTATTTAGGGAGGATTCACATTTACTGTTTGATAGTTTATTCAGCTGCCTTGTGGTAGTGAATTTCTGTTTTTGCCTTTGGAGCATGAATACTGTGTTGCTATTGCTGGCTTGCTGTCAGATATTTGCCTCTTCATTATGGCAGTAACTTGGGTAATGAACATGTTTCTAATAGGTTTTTGTGACCCATAGCTAGTTGTGCAAAGCAGTCTTCCTATGGTGGTGGCAGTCCATTTACCCCATGCCCCCTTGTCTTGGAGTTCATTGAGCTGTATTTTTTTATTTTATGATTATCCTACTACTACTTTTACTCCCCAGTTATACTGCAGTTCATTTAAATCTGTTTTATGCCCTCTGTGCAGAAGTTACATGTTTAAGTTGTTCCCTGTGCTGCCAGTTTTAAGTCAGTTTATTCTTTTTTCAGAAAGAAAAGTGGTAAAATCAAGTCTTCTTACAAGAGGGAGTGTATAAACCTTGGTTGTGATGTTGACTTTGATTTTGCGGGGCCTGCAATCCATGGTTCAGCTGTCTTTGGTTATGAGGGCTGGCTTGCCGGGTACCAGATGACCTTTGACAGTGCCAAATCAAAGCTGACAAGGAATAACTTTGCTGTGGGCTACAGAACTGGAGACTTCCAGCTACACACTAATGTGTAAGTATTTTTTTTCTGTGGAATATTATGATGTAGGACTTAAGGGTGATATTGATATCTTCTGTCATCTCTCTGAATCTAGGTACAACCTAGATGATTTCTCTTAATATAAAAAGATTGTCTTTGGGCATTATCTAGGGTCCCTCTCAAAAGCGTATAGTAAAAAATGTTGGTTTGGAGGACTTAATAGTATGGGTAACTGTTGAACCATGGTGTTGTATATTTGAAACCAATGTAAGACTATCAGTGATGCTTTAATAAAAAAAAAATGTTGGTCTGACTCGGTGCTGAGAGAGTGAATTGTTCATTTTGTATGAGGCTTGGTATGCTTTTGATTTTTGGAAGAGGGTAAGACATTGCCAAACTCTACCAGTGTATTCATTTGACATCATTGTCTATGATGTGTGAGGCGGTAATTTGATATAATTGCCTATAATGTATGGTGTTTTTACCTAACCCAAATACATGTGGGAGACACTTAAAAAGAATATTTTTCCCTTATAAAAGTAGTGAATTCTGCGTAACACAAATACAAAGAAACCCATAATTTCCCATAATTTCACCACCTAGATATGTAATTTTTATGTTTTGTTGTTTCTTTTTTTATATGTATGTATATATAAAATAATACTTAAAAGTCTGGTTTATACCCCTTTCTCCCTACTTTAATATATGTGGTCATTTTCCTGTAGCATTACATATGCTGCAATGTGATTGTTACTGTGGTAATTCCACTCCATGGATGTACTATGACGTATTTGACTAGTCCTTGTTTTTGGATATAGGTTGGGAAAAGAGCCTTTACAACTTTCTCAAGTTTTCAGTAGAACATTAGAGACCCATATATATGAGCAGTTGTTTTTATTTAGAACTAATGCTACATCATTAGCCTAGTGCCTAAGATGTTATTACATTAACTATTCTAAATTTTACTAATTTAAAATATCTTAAAGCAATGATGGGACAGAATTTGGAGGATCAATCTATCAGAAAGTATGTGAAGATCTTGACACTTCAGTAAACCTTGCTTGGACATCAGGTACCAACTGTACTCGCTTTGGCATTGCAGCTAAATATCAGTTGGACCCTACTGCTTCCATTTCTGTGAGTACTGCTTTGGGCTTAGGATGGGGTTTTGGTTGTGGGAATTAGTCTTTGGGTATATTGAATTGTGTTGAAAATTTGAACTGTGGTTCACACAATCCCTAGTTTATACCCAGGTTGGGATTAGAATTTGGAATGCTGCTTTATCAATGAAGACAGTGTTAGAGAAGTTTGATATTCAGGCCATAGGAGTTTAACATCAAAAGCTGCTGAATTAGTATAGATAATAGTCCTGAGCCTGTCTAAGCTCCAGGAAGCCAGTGTTTTGGGTCCTGGGCAGTTCTCCTTTCTGTTGGGGAGTAGTAGCAATTTGTTACTTTGTCATTCTGTGGGGAATAGTACTTGGTTACTTTGACTTTGTCTTTTTATGGTTTACAAAATATCTTCATATTTGATCTGAGAGGTCAGTGTTACACTTGCCATTTGCAGATAAAGAAACCAAAGCTAGGAGAGAGAAAGGACTTAGCACTGCTAAGGAGAGAGGGAAGATGGGGTAGACCAGGATGAGACTGCATGTCTTGAGTTCCCTCTTGAATAGGCTAACCATCCAGCTCATCCTGCTTTACTTGGGACTATGCCAGCTTTAGCACTAAGTCCTGCATCCCAAAGACTCCCTCCTTCCTGCCCCCACCCATCCAGGGTTAGCTGGGTCCTATGACCAACCACCCTAGTCCTATCCTTAGGCTCTTTTTGGTATTCCTTTCCTCAGTCATAATGGGTTGAGGTAGGGAGTGCAGTGTGGTATAAAGGTATATAAAGGGGCTTGCTCCAATTTTAGGCAGGTGAGCAGCTGTTCGTGTGTCAGTTTGTGTTGTACTATATTGGGAATGAAAGAAAGTTAAACCTATGAGAGTTACTTCTGTTACATAAAGTGATCTTCATTCTTGAGAACTGTATGTTTTGATAATTTAGGCAGTTGAGTCTAGCCCCATTCTTGTTTGACCTTAGCACAGTTATAATCAGCGAGAAGGAGTAGCACCCAGAAAGCTTTTCCCATTGGCAAGGCAGTGATTGTGTTTTTCCCTTCTGTTTCTAACTGCACTGCAGCAACTAAGACCTTAGGATTCACACAACACTGTTCTCTAGTAGCTACTTTGTTCTGCTTTTCAAATGTATGTCTGTGACACCAGCACAGATTTAATGCCAGCTGAAGATGCAGCTCTCTTAGCCTAAAATGGAAAGGCATCTTGGGGCCTGTGAGCCATTGAGTGACTCCTGGGGATTATCCAGCATTTCCCACCTGAGTAGTGCTGTGTTGTCCCAGTTGAGCATCCCTCCATCACAGTTTCATGGTTAACTCCTATTCTAAAATAATAGGAGCTTATATCCAGTTATGAGGCTCTTGGTTTGTTGGGCACAAGATGGTCACTAGTGGGGCATTTCTTCCTTAGACAAATAACTCGTATTATTGGTGGCTCATGAAGACTTGGCTGTAGTGTCAAGTGAATTCATGCACCGTTTATGTGACTTTTGCCTGTGGTCACATCATTTTTCTCTCTGGGTTGGGCTGTTTTGATTTTACACATTAAAAAAAAGAGTGTAGACATCAAATCATTTCCAAATCTATTTTGAAACCAGAGGCTATATGTTACCTTTTTTACTACCATAGCACTCAAAATGCTGAAGAGCAGTTACCTAGCTGGACAGCTTAGGCCCTGGAGATTTGTTAAGGTGCCCCATTTACAGCCATAGGCACCTGGTGTGGCTTAATGATACTAGTGGAGGAGAATGGCTCTTTTCTTTACCATGTTTTGCTTTCTGGAGTCCGTTCCAGCTCTTGAAGTTTGTGACTAAATACTAAGGTAATAGAGTTTTGCAAGGAGGGCAAGGCCTGGATTGGTAAATGATGCCGCATTGGAACCTCTTCTCAGACACGGTCTAGTTACATAGAGCCAGGACCCACAGGCATTAACCAAAATTGAGAATGTGAGGTAAAGGATTTTTAGTTGATCTGTTTCTTCAGGGGAAGTGCTTGTCATTTGGAGATTTGGAACATTCATGGTTCTGAATCTTTAGGAAGACCCCTGAAAGTAGTAATGTGTGTGACAAAATAATGAATTTAAACTTCACATACCCCACTTTGAGGCTGGTGTGTGCCACAGCCAGTGAACCTGGTGGACTTTCTGTTAGTCACATTTGGGCATGGTTTTACCGTGCTAGATTAGACTCAACAAGGACAATTTTTATGAGAGAGCTGCTTAGACTTTTGTGCCACATGGACAGTTTGGAGTCTGTAGACACATCCCAGTAGATAGGAGTGTTGTGTCCTATGACAATATGGTTTTTGAGTTTAATGGCTAAGAATTAAGTGGTACCTGGCTTTTGTTGGCTTAATAATAATACTAAATTTTACTATCTCATGTGAATAAAAAAGCTGGACACTTCATGATTGTATGACAGGGAAACCTGCAGGGGCTTTATCTTTACTCGGAAGTGTTTCTTACAGTTGTTTCTACATTTTAGGCAAAAGTCAACAACTCTAGTTTAATTGGAGTGGGCTATACTCAGACACTGAGGCCTGGTAAGTATTCCTGATAATAGGATTGTTCTGATAATCTTTTAACTAGTTTTTGCTTCTCAGCTTATTTTGCAAAACTTGCAAGCACACAGAGCACATTGAACATAGTAACTTTTGTCACAGTTTCGTATGTATTCCTCTTTGCTTTTTTTGTCTTTGCTAGGTTGTTTGGAAGTTGCAGCTATATCATGACATTTCCCTAAATATTCAGCATGCATCCCCTCAGAATAAGAACCTTTTACTGTTCTGCATAATCACAAAACATTATTCCACCTAAAAAAGTTATCAGTGATACCATATTATTATTTAATACCCGTTCTTTATTCACTTTCCTCACTTGTACCTAAAAATGTCTTGTAATATTTCTATCTCCAGTTACAGTTCACTCATTGCTTTGGTGGTTTAGTCTTTAAAATCTCATTTACTTTGTGTAGTATTTTGAGCCTTGCTGTGTTTTCTTCTCAAGCTTCAGTGTGTGTGTGAATCACCTGGGGAATCTTGTGAAGGTGCAAATTCTGATCCCACTGATCTGGAATGAGGGAGGGGTTCTGTCTTTCTAACAGGCTCCTCTGTGATGTCAGTGTCACTGGTTTTTGAACCACTATTTGAATAGCAACGTTCTAAAGCACTTGGAACTTTTTCCTCCTCCAAATATGTATTTTCCCCCAGATTTGTTACTTTTGACTATCCTGAAACCTAAAGAAATGAATGGCACCATGAATACCCATAGACCTTTCCCAGCATCCACCAATTACTACCATTTACCAAGTTTTCATGCATAATCCTTTTTTTCTCCACATGCCCTTATGAATTACCTAAATGTATCTTTTGCAGACATGTAGATACATCAGCCCTAGCATGTATTTCCTAAGAGTGAGACTTTGTTCGTTACTACAATACCATTGTCACAGCTAAGACAGTTAACATTAGTTGAATACCGATATGTAGTGTATATATTCAGATTTCCCCATTTCTCTCTTGTAGTTTTTCCTTTCCAGAATCCAGTTATGATTTTCTTTTAGTTTGAAGAGTGTATTGATCATTATTGTATTTTCTAGAACACTTTGAACTTAACATTTTTAAGCTCTTTTGACTTGATGGTTTACGAAGGACAGTGCCAACATTCCCTGTGGTATCTCAGATACTCCCAAGTGCCCTCTGGTGGCTGTCTCTAGTAGATCAGTTTTGAAGAAGAAAAGTGACAGGCAGGCTCTGGGATGATTATTAAAGACTGTAGACTCTTGTGCAGTGTTTCCGGCATGTCGTGGTTGTCCTCTTGTTTACAGGTGTGAAGCTTACACTGTCTGCGCTGGTAGACGGGAAGAGCATTAATGCTGGAGGCCACAAACTTGGGCTTGCCCTGGAGTTGGAGGCTTAATCTAGCCAAAAGAAATCTCTGGGAATGGATGTCAGAAGATTTGGCCTTAATATTATTTCCAGTGTGACCAGCAGGCTTTCCTCCCACAAAGAAGGTGATCAAAACAAAGGATGATCTAAACAAGAGCTGTATTTTAAATATTTAGACAGTTACTTGTTAGCTGGTTTCTAGTTGAATTGGTTATCTAGTTACCAATGCTGCAGTCGTGCAGTCACCTATACATTATTTAAATGTATTTAACTGTTAAATCTGCTACCCACCAATAATGAAATAGACCTTTATGAAAACTGTGCAATTGTGTGCATGTTTTTATGTTCCTTTTAACATGGAATTTTGCCATTGAATGAGATGGATCAGTGGAAGTTTTAAGAGGAGGTTAAAAAAATTGTGTTAAATTCAACCATCATTAGAATTACTTTTCATATTCCTAAACATTACAGATTATGAATAAATAAGTATATGTAATTAGTGACTCGATGTATTTGCAGAGTTATAAATTTGCCAGCTAAGGTCGAATCTCTCTGGTATCTAGCTAATACTTATTTTTCTTGGGAGCATTTTGCCCTTTACCTAACTTTGTGCCACAAAGTCCTCTGTGTCCCTATAGCAACTCCCATGAGCTTTTTAGACTATAATAAGAGGATACATGCCTTTACATCTTCAGTTTGTAAGTTTGTGCAACATCACACTGAATTGTTGTTAACCTAAGGTTGCACTGGAGAGTAAGCGATTAAGTTAGTTAAATGAAGGGATAGTGCTGAAAGTTAAAGTATACATGTCCCCTTGCAGGCCACTGCAGTGGGAAATGAGCCAGGCCCTAATAGGTGGAATGGGGCTACATGTAGGGAAATGGAGTAAGGTTTGTATAGAAAGTCACTTGCCAGAGGGATTGTGAGGAGAGTATACAGGCCCAGGGAGAGGTCATTACTCATTTCTGTCTAGTCAGACACTGAAAAGTTTGGGCTTACGTTTGAGAACAGAGGCAGTGCCTTCAGGCTTTGTGGCCATTAGCCTTCACCTGGACTTGGGCTGAATGATAGAAATTAACAGGTGATTTCCAGTTGGAAAAGTAGGACAGAGCAATTTTTTTGATGGGAAGAGATAGTTTGAAGGATATGATCAAAGGTTAGAGAAGGGGGAGATCTGTTCAACAGATTTGTAACATTAGACCTAAGATACAGTTTGAAACCTGAGAAAGAACAAGTAAGAAAATGTGGTATACCTTGAGGCTGACTACCCAAAAAGTGACACATTTTGAACATTTCCAGGTCAGAAGAACCTGATGAGATGAGAAAACCTAACAAACTTTCACGTATTTTGGTGTTGCTGGTCTAAGGGACTGGCTGGAATGGCCCACGTGAACAACACACACATGCTTGATAAGCAGAAAGTTGGACCTGGAACCAGTTTGAGTCAGGGCCTCTTGCTAGGTAAGAGGAAAAACAGGAAGATGTCTGCGCAGACTAGGTATGAAAGCACCTCGTGTGTGTTTGGGATACATGAGAAAAGTGTGAAGTAGAGTGGCAGACAACTCGCAAACTGCTGGAGTGCTCAGCAGTGAGGAGACTGGTCATAGGACTGGGGGCATCTGAACCCCTTTGATGGCTGCTGCCCTTCAGCTAACTGGTGACCCACCCTCATGCTGTGGCTGGGGTTCAACAGGTCCAATACTTTTTGGATTGGGGGGATGGCCATATGGTGTGGCACGAGTAAGTTACCAGTTTGTCAGAGACCTATTTACAGTAAAGTGGACCTACTCACCCATGTGCATCTTAAGCTTTCGTGAATGGGAGAGAAAGGTAAGTTTACAGAGGATTATTAAAGGCACCAGGAGTGGGCTCTTGAGGCTCCTGTGGCCTTGGATGTACCAGCTTTCAGGTGTACACCATAGGCCTGACCAGGTGGTGGCAAACCCTAAGTATTATAGGCTGATGCCACTTCTGTCTGAAGTGTGTTAGTGTAAAGAAAATAGATCTGAGCCTGGTGTTCACCTGTGGAATGGAGACAAGATCTTCTACAGCATTGGGGAGATTTAAATAAAAGTGAAGCACCTGGCTCCCTTTCCATCTCTGCTTATAGATGTTGGTGCTGGAAAGCCTAACTTTCCCTTCATCTTTCTCTGGGAAACTTGTTAAAAATTGCTGTACTGATGGTCGTTTACTGTATTATATATAGGCCTGTCTGCTTCACATTTCTCTGGCCAATGATCCTACCCGATCCCTCACCTCCTTCCAGGGTGCCAGGGGGAGGACAGATACATACTTAAGTCAACATTGAAGTCTTAAGGGCTAAGTCAAGTGGCCTGATTCGCAGAGGTGATGTCTACTGACCAGGGCCTCCACTGCAGAGGTGAGGCTGAGCTGACAGTTCTGTGAAAACAAATGGCCAGCAGAACTGGCATAACCTACAGAAGGGGCAACTCTGGACCCCTGGCAAGGCCTCTTTCCTGTTTTCAGGTCCCAGACAAGGTTTACCCACCAGTCCCAGCTTTATAGGAATTTCATTCACTTGCCCCTCTGAGGAAGGGAGGAGGAAGAACAAGGAGAGCTCTGTCCCAGCATCTGTGGAGTGGAGGCAAACCTGAGTTGCTGGCGTCTCTGACCAGTGGCATGTGGCTCGGTCAATTCAGACGTTATATCCTGCCTCCAGTCAGCTGGAGGCTGTTGTGGTCTGGCCATAGCCTTGGTGCCCTGCGACCCTCAGTGCTGTGCCAGGGAGATGAACGCCTGACCTCAAGGATCCTTTTTTGCTGAAGAGCTGCCCTAGCAGTACTGGCCTTTCCCTCCCTATCCCACTTCCCAGTGTCCCACTTTGCTATGACTGGGGAGTCTCAGAAGACTGTGAATCAGGCCCCACTTTATTGTAGGATTTAAAACGGTCAACGGCAGGGGCTCTGAGGTCCCCTCCCTGAAGGCCACTCGCTAGGGACCAGCCTTAGATCTTGAAGGCTAATGTGAGGCCATCACCCAGTGGCAGGAGGCTAATGTGGACCCTGGCGTCCCGCAAGATGCGCTCGTTCAGGTCTCGCACGCACTGTGCCTCTGTATCCCGCGGTTGGGGCTGCAACACCTCCCCGCGCCACAGGACCTGCGGGGGCGCGGCATTATGGAGCGCCGGGCCTCAGGGAGGCTAGCAGGCTGGGCAGGACTAGAACAGAACAGCCTGGCGCCTGGGCCCGAATACCTCGAGGTGGGGCTTATGTGAGTATGCTGGGTGGGGCTTTGGGGCACGGGGCGGGGCTCAGGGCAGAGCCAGGGTGGAAGATGGGGACCCAGCCCTAGGGAGTCCTTTCTTCTCCATTTCTTACACTGAGGACAGCGAGGACACCTCCAGGTCGCAGCAGCTGCAGGCACCGCTCATAGTAGGCGGCACAGTGCTCCTTGTCTGCATCCACCACAGCCATGTCGTATGTGCCAGCCTCATCAGCGGCCAGGAGCTCATCTTGCGGGGGAGGGAGGGGCAGATGCTGCTGAGTCTGCAGACCCCAGCTGCTGGAAGCCTGTCCAGGCTGGCCCAGGCGCTGGGACCACTCAGGGCCTCTGGTAGCCTTGAGGGCGCCAGCCCTGCCACCCTGCATGTGGCTGCATACCGTGAAACCGGGTGGTGGGGGGCTGGGGTGACCCATGCCCGTCTGGCGGAACTGGTCACTAGCTTGGGCCCAGTGGCCCCCTTTGGGAAATGGTGCCAAAGCCCTTTCCACTCCGTTGCTCACCCAGGGTCTCCAGGGCGGGTTTCAACCGAAGGTCAATCTTGTGCTCCTCCTCAGCCTGTGGACGGAGTGGAGTCAGAGCCAGCATATCCCTTGTGGAACTGGGAGTGCGGGGCTCCAGGGACCTGATAGGGCCTCAGGTGTGTGGGACACTCACCTGCCTCCACAGGGGCCTCCCCAGCTCCGGTGGCCCAGCGTTCACCTCGCAGGTAACCACGCGCCCGGCTGGGGGCAGCGCCAGGGCCAACGCTAGGGCTGAGTAGCCTGTGAAAGTGCCTGAAGACAGACAGGGACACGGTCAGGCTAGGGCCAGAGTGGAGGGGGAGGCTAGCCCAGTGACTGTCCCCGAGGGATCCTGGCCGCGCCCTACCCAGGTCCAGCGCCTTCTTGGCCTTGATGAGCCGCGCCAGGTTGGCCAGAAGCTGGGCCTGTTCACAGGTCATCATGGAATCCCCCTGAGGCTGCTCCAGGGTCAGCTGTGTGTGGAGGTAGAGGGTCTCACCAGCTCTGCCAGTCACCCAGGCCCGCCCCGGGCTCAGACCCCCAGCGCGGACTGTGGGCGTGGCCTGGTGGAGGGCGGGGACCGGCCTCAGGGAATTCCCACCGCGGCCCCGTAGGTCTGAGAAGCCCGGAAACCGAGACCGCCGCCACCCAGCCCAAGGTCACACGAGAGCACGTGGGGCACCGCCCGGCCCTACTGACCAGCCGCAGGCTCCGCAGCGCCGGGTGCTCCCGCATGGAGCGGCTCAGCAGATACTGCCACAGGGGGCTGTCCTCAGGGGGCAGCAGGCGCTTCTCTCGCCGGGATAGCCATGGAGGGCACCGTCGCCCTGCCGGGGAGAGGGTGCTGGCTCAGGGCCTGGGACTCTAGGGCGCTAGGGGTGCGCTTCGGCCGCAGCCAGCCTCGTGGATTCACGGGCGCCGCTCCCGCGCCCGCCGTTGCCCGCGGGAGTCTCTGCGGAGGGTGCCGCAGGTCTGGCCCTACTCACCCAGGAAGAGCCCAGTGGCGAAGGCGGCGCCCAGCGCGGCCGAGCCCAGGGCCAGAGCGGCGGGCAGAGAGAGCCGGGGCACGGGCTGGGTCATGGTGCTGGTAGGAGGCGGCGGCGTCCAGGTCGCTTATGCTGGGGCTACAGGGATCCGCGGACCCTCCAGGCTCCGCCTTGTTCAGGCACTGCCTGCGGAGCCGCGGCCTCGATTGCCATCTCGCGGCCACACGGTCTCACTGCAAACCCTACTCGACAGAGCCGGGCGCCATCTGGTAACCGCGCTCGGAACTGCGCCCGGCGAGGACAGCCCTGCTGCATCTGGGGTCTGGGATCTCCAGAAGAAGCCTGCGGTCTAGGGGCCTGGGTTAGGAAGGAAGTATTTGATGCGCTACCCGCTTATGCTTCTTCTTCATCTTCTGAGACCCTCGGGCATATCTCGGTCGGTGGGCGGTTGGTGTTAACAGGATAGTAAGGAGTACAAAATGATAGAAATGTAAAGGAACCCCAAGAGGAACTGAATCAGAGGAGGCCTCTTGGTGGAGGGACCAAGGGTGTCAGGTTGAAGGAGTGAAGGACTTGATTTTGGGGGACACAAATACAGCTGGGGCTCAGGAGGCCTGGGCCAGGTCTGGTTGATGGGGCGTTGAGACAGTGTCCTTAGAATCTTGCCCTTGGGTGCCAGATAGACATGGGTGTGAGGTCTGGGCCCATCAGTTCCTCTGAGCCTCAGTTTCCTCTGTGTAAAGTGGGGGGCCGCAGTCTTACTGTAAATGGCACCAGATCCCACAGCCTTGCACACAAGTAGGTGCTCAATAAATGGCAGCTACTGTTTACCATCATAGGATGCAGGGAAGACATCTTGTAGAGGAAAGAGACCAGAGGGCAAGTGGGGCCCCTTGTAGGGGCTGCCCTGCAGGGACACTATACAGCAAGCACTGATCGAATACCTATTGTTAAACTGCGGGAGGGGAAAGACACTGTCCTGGCTTCGTGTTCTTAATGAAGCTGGGTTCGAAGGCTGCAGGACACAGAGCTGGTGAGCAACCCCAGCTTCCCAATTTCCTATTCTGTAAAATGGGGTTAATAGTTTTGACCTCCTAGTGGATGAAATGAGAAAATCAGGAGGAGGATTTACACACGGCCCGGCACTTAGTGGGCTCTCTCTGCTAGGTTTAAGAGGAGTCAAAGTCCAAAGGGCAGAAGGTCATCCGGCCGCTGCTGTGTCTGTTCCCTGCGGTAGCTTCTCGGGCAGCCAGTTTGGTAACCACACTGGCCAGACTAGAGCTCCACCCTGGGGCTTCCCGGGAAGGCTCAGCGCGAGCAAGTCCCGGCGGCAGGCTGGTTCGGAGTGGTGTCAGTGACAAAGCGGCTTGGCTGAGGCTGAAGACCAGGGCGAGCTGGAGAGACTGGAAGCCCCAGACTGATCCCAGCCGCCGGAATCCTGGGCTTTGGGAGGCGACGCAGTAGAAGGTCCAGCTCCCGGCAGAGGTTTTGGCAGCGGAGGGCAAGGCCTTGAATTGGAGGTGGGAGGTGAAATCGGCCGGCCGCCCCGCGGCCCGGGCGCGGGGGAGGAGCCTGCTGTCCCTGGGTTGGGCCTGTGTTCTGAGTGGCCCTACCTGGGGCCGCCCCAACTCCTCCCAGTTTCCTGTCGCCAGGCGGGCGACCTCGCTGCGAGAAGGTTCTTCCCTTGCCTTGACCCTCTGCGTCCTGCTTGGCCCTGTCAGTGTTGCTCGGACCCGACTGTGAGTCTTACTCGCGAGAGTAAGGACTGAGGAGGCAGGTTTCTCCTTCTCCAGAGCTGAGCACACAGCAGGTGCTAAATAAATGCTCTCTGAGTAATGTGCTGAAAGTGTCCATCTAGCCAAAAAAAGTAGCAGTTGAGGGCCTTTTACTGAGCAGTAGGCACTGTACTCAGCGTCCCTGTGGCACTGATAGTAATCCTATTTTCCTGAGAAGGAAACCAAAGCTCAGAGACCACCTCCCTGCACTCACTCCCCAGGCCCTGCTCTTGCTTTCTTGAAACACACCTGTGAGCTCTTCTGACCTACTGGGGCCCAGCAGGAACCAGGCTCCTAGGAAGTTCTTTCCTGGCAACTCTGCTGGGGCCCCTCCACCAGGCCAGCTGATAGATAGCCCTGGGCTCACTCAGTAGGGGCTGCAGACCCTCGCTGTCCCCCTGTCTGGGGGTCTGGGTTTGAGCAGGCCCCAAGCACATCCCAGAACCTCCCTTTCCCCAGCCTGGCTTCAGGCTGGAGCCCAAGGAGGTTGGGAGCGGGTGGGGAGGGAAGGCATGTCACCATATATCCCCGTCAGATTAAAAAACTAATTTGAAAAGATTAATGTATTCTATTCTTGTTACGCTGGCTCTGATACCTCTGGGCCTGCGGCCGCTCTGCCTCCTGATTATTGAATTTTTATGGCCTGGTAATTAATTGCAGATTCCCTGTTTTGTTCTATTTCTTTTTCTCTGACATTTTAATTTCAACAAAAAGCAGTGGTCTCCATGCAGGTTCTCTCTGGAGATCCTAATGGTCTATAAAACAGAATGACTTATAGACGTGGCACCCACTTCAGTTGGCGAGCGATTGTTTGAAACCTTGCTGATCACGCAAAATTTAATTTTTCCACCTCCCTCCCCCGTTTGCTACTCCATTCTTGTCTCTTCCATTGCAGCACCAGCATCTCAGCTCACAATGATGGGGGCAAGTGTTGCCTCTGGACTGGTTACAGGGCCTTTTCCTAGAAGGCTAGGGGGCTAAAGACAAAGCAGGTTTTGATTCTTCTCAGAGGTGGCCCTGGTGGTGGTGGTGGTGGGAGCTGGACCTCCCCAGAGGGCCCTGTGGTTGTAGGTAGCTGCCCACAGGGGAGCATGGGGAAGAAGGGGAGGACCATTTCTCCCTCAGTTGCTCTTTTGGTCAAATGTGGCTGTCCCATTAGGCACCAAGGAACATCTGGGCTCGTGAGGGCAGAGAAAACGGGTGTGGGTGCCTGTACGTGGCCTTAAGTACACACGAGAAATCAGGGGTTTGACTCTTGATAAAATCTTAGCCAAACCAGTCACTGGGAATAGCTGTCCCCCAAAAATGGGTTTGGAAGAGGCCTCTGAGTTTCTATTTGAATGCCCCCAACTTCTGCTTCTCCCAGCCCTGCTAACATCACCAGGCTGCGCCCCTCTCCCAGTACCCCCAGGACTGGATGGGGCAGGGGCAAAAGAGTAAGGTCATAGGGTCAAGTTGGGCCTAAGGGATTGGGCCTCAAATCTTTTGAGGGGCCAGGTAGGTAGGTGAGGAGAGGACAAGATGGGGCAGCAGGGGACTGCAGTGCTCCAAAGCTCATGCCCCATCAGAAGGCACGGCAGCCACTCAGTTCTTTCCTGTGCTGCCATGTGGGAAGATGGGCACAATGTGGCCAGAGCTTCTGATTTTTCAAGAGAGGCTGGAAATCTGGCTTTTAATGTGAAACCTCACAATTTCAAACATTTGGATTAGACTTTTTTTAAAGCACTGTGTCATCTGATCTGGCCCATGGGACAACTGTGTCCTCGGATCTGGAGAAGTTAGGACATGGAAGTGGAGTCCTTCGGGGCCAGAAGGGTCTCCGTGGCTAGTGGTTGCCCCCTCCCCTCCACCCCAGGAATCCTCTTCCTACTGTTAGGGTCCTTTGGTCCTGGCCTCACACTCAGCGACTCTTCCCAGCAGCTGCAGGCTGCCAGAGGGACCGCTGGGCCTCTCTCCAGGGCTTGCCTTCTGGGTCTCCTCTCCACAGAGTAATGAGCAGCCTGGATCTGACCACACCTGGGTGAGGTCTGCCCTGAGAGGTTGGCATCTTTTGGCCTAAGACTCTGGGAGACGATGCCCTGACTCCAAGCACGGAGGGGGTTGTTTTGGGTCCAGTGAATGCATAAAGACAGAACATGAGGCGGGCCCACAGCCTGCTCCTGCCTTCTCTGGGCTGCGATACTGTGGAGCTGGCGCTGGCAATGCCTCAGCCTCCATTACCACAGTTTCCTTATCCAGACAGGTCAAGTGGGAAAGGGAACAGCAGGGGCTCCAGAGTCCGACAGACCTGTGCTCAGGCACTGGCCCCACCGTTCACTTTGTGTCTGTGTGAGCTCCCAGCTGCTTGACGAGAATCGGGGGATGATACTTCTGTCTCAGTTTTCTACTGCTGCATAATGAACTACCACAATCTTAGTGGCTTAAAACAACACCCATTTGCCACCTCACAGTTCTGTAGGTCAGCAGTCCAGTGAGACACGGCTGATTCTCTGCTCAGGGTCTCATCAAGCTGCGGTCAAGGCGTCCTCGGGGCTGTACTTCTGCCCTGGGCTCCAGGCCCTCTTCCATGCTCCCTGGTGGTCGGTAGAATTCGGTTTCCCCTCACGAGGCTACATCTCTAAGTCCAGCAAAGGTGCTTGGGGTTGTTCTGGCACTTCACTCTGCCTTCCTCTTCTGCTTTTCAGGGCTCATGTGATTACACTGGGCCCACCCAGATCATCTGGGATAATCTCCCTGTTAGAAGGTGAACTGGTTGGTAACCTTAGTTACATTGGCCAGGTCCCCTTGCCATCTAACAACCACAGGAATGACTTTGGTTGTGGAGATCATAGAGGGAGTGAGGACAAAATTCTGCCTGCCACAACCCCTGGTGGGTGGCTTGGGTGTGTGTCTCATGGTGCTACCTGTTTGGTTCTTCCTTTCTTGCCTGGGGATGGCTGGGGTGTCATGGCCACTCCTTGGCATCATTGCTTCTGCTGGACGCCTTGGCTGATCCTCAGGAGCCTTCAAATAATCAAGACTTCATTAGGCCCTTTTGAGAATAGGCAAAGAAAGTCTCTCTGCAGCTCTTATCTCTCCACATTGTGACACCGGCCTATATTGTGTCCTTTCTTCCCAAAAAGCAGGCAGACATACTTCCCAGGCTCCCCTGCAGCATGGGACCTAACTCCTGCCATCAGATGTGCTGCACAAGACTTGAGTGGACACGTGGGCAGTGTGAGGCGGCTGTACCCTGAAGGAGACTGGCACCCTGGCAAGTGTGGCAGAGGTGGAGGTACCTGTTTATGCTGGGGTGGGTGTAGTGGAGTCTCTACCCAGAGGGGGGCTGTGGTGGTAGCTGTGTTTGAACTCAAACAGTCCCATGAAGTGAGTGGGGTGGGCTTCTGGCCCTGCAGTTCCTGGCTATGTATCCTCCAGACCTGATTCTCTGGTCCTTTGGAGGTGCAGAAGTGTGGCTTGCAACAGAGTGGCATTTACTGTTTGCAATGAAGTAGTTGCTGTTGTTTGCAACAAAGTCAAATCTGCTGTTTGCCACAGAGAAGCTTCTATGGTTTATACTTAAGAGTCTTGCTTGGCAATAGGCTCCTCTGTGGGACTGATTCTCCCACCTCCAACTGACTCTGTTACCATCATCTACTTTCAGAACCATTCCTCCTCTTTCTGCTTGTCAACAGTAGCCTGATATTGTTCAGGCAACATTGTACCCAACTCTGGGGGATGAACTGTGATCATCTCAGGCCATCACAACTATCCTAATCCTTAGTTTAAGACATCTGCTTTCTCATCCTGAAGCTCATTTCTGGCCAGGAATAAAGGGGTGCTTCTTAAAATTTCCTTTATGATAATAAGTAACCCCCTTTTCTTGTTTAGCTGCTTATCTTGAATGGGGCTCTATAAAGATGAATTTCTTGGAACCATAGCAGCCATCTTATCACCATGAGGCAACAAGGTTAAGGATAAAAAATACAGTGAGGATGATGAGAGGAAAGATGGAACGTTGGTCCCTGAACACGTTCTCTAGCCGCTGAAATTACACCAGAAACTATTTACCTCCAGACTCCTTGTTACATGAGAAAACAGAGCGCTTTGTATTTAAGCAATGACTACTTGTATATTCCTTTGCTTGAAGCTCCAAGCATTCCTAACTGACACAGGCCCCCAGGCAGTGTGGCCTGTGCCCACACAGGTGGTGTAGAGTTGGTACTGAGATAACCCTGTTGGCTTTTTCTTCAGGCTAGAGAGACAGATTCCATACTGAACTTGAAATCATGCCCTCCGAAAGCTAGGCCTCATTTCCCTCTGGGGTGCGCTTTCTCACAGGAGATGCCCCATCCCACAGGCTCTGGGAAACCCAGCCCCTCCCCCAGCTGATGAGTCCAGATGCCAGCACTGGACACCCCCCCACAGCCCTGCTGCAGACTGAGGCATGTCATCCAGCCTCCCCAGTCCCTGGTGAGAGGCACAGCTGCCGTACTTTACAGGGGAAATGACTTATCCAAGGCGTCCTCAGAGCCAGGATGTGGGGATTGGCTCCGATTGCAGGCGCCATAGCTGATGCATGCCCACAGCCTGGTGGTCTCCAGGGAGTCTCTGTATTTGCCTCAGCAGGGGCACAGGGGCCATGGATGACCACATGGGGTAGGAGCTTTTATGTGGTGAGCTGGGGACAGGGTCAGGGAAAGAATGTCCTCCCAGCGTAGTAGTCAGTTTTCTGCTGTAAAAGTGCTGGTGACAGTCCTGATCTCAGTGGCTTTCAAATAACCACTCACCTTTGTTGCTGTTGGCCCAGCAGGTCTGCTGGGGTGCTTCTGCTTCAGGCTGTGGGTCCAGAACGTTCTGAGACCAGTGGCTGCCTGGGGATTCTGTCTCCCCATGAACAGCCCTGGTGCAGGAGGCCAGCACATAAGTGCTTCTACAAGGTTCTTCCTCAGTCACGTTGGCTGATGTTCAGTGGCCACAGCAAGTCACTTGGCTAAGCCCCGAGTATGGGACAAGTGTGTGTAATCAGAGGGTGTGGACGTGTACCCCTTATAGGAGCCTGAGTGATAGGATCAGCAGTCCAGTCTACACCCAGGTCCCAAGGGGCTCAGGGTGTCCCCAGACCTGTGGGTGAGAGGACCCCATTGGGCAGCACCGCAGCAGGGCAGGTGGGCCTGTGGTCACTGCCTGGTGCTGGGCATTAAGGTTCTCCAATCTGTTTTACAAATCAAAAGGTTCTTCCCAGAGGCAGGAGCTGAAGCTCTGGGAGTTAAAATGTTCCCTGATGTTGCAGGGCAGCCCCGGCTTCTGCCCAGCTTTGGGAAATGGGCAGAGGAGGTGCCGATGGGGCAGGCAGCCCAGAGCACCTGCCTCCCCAGGAAGGACAAACTCTCAGCCCCTTTCTTTTCTTCACCCCACCCCCATGCCAGCATATGCCCATGACCCCCAGAGAGGCCAGCAAATATGCCGGGGACTCAAGGATACAGACGGCTTTGCATGGGAGCCCTCTCAGTGCTTGTTTACATCTGGCAGCCCCTAAGCTGGCCTGGGGACATATTTTGTTTACCTTGATCAGTGTTTAGTTTGTTTGAATGGAGCCCACACTAAGCAATCAGAAAATTTCACAAAGAATTCAGATTTGATTTTCATTTCTTTTGAAAAAGTAGATGAGACAACACTGGGCCCATTTTGCTATACAGCAGGCTGGACGGGTCATGTACCCTTGCCCCAGTCCTCATCACCTGCTGCTGCCTCAGACCCGACAGATGTCACTCATATTCCATCTGGCCTTTGTGCTGCTGGCACCTGCGCTGTGACCTCTGATTTAGTCCCCTCCCCCGAAGGCCAGGGAGGAGAGAACCTGCTCCAGGAACACAGCCAGTCAGGGGCCTTTATTTCTTTTTCTCTCTTCCTGAATAAGAACTTCATCTGGATCCCAGAGAGCTGTCCCAAACAAGGAGCCCAGTCTCTGCTGGCTCAGCTTGAGGTCCTCCCCCTGGAGGCAAAGCTGTTTCTGTCCTGGCTGAAGCTCAGATGCCATTGGCATTGCTGCTCTCAGACCACAGTCACTTTCAGGGGAAAATCCAGACTAAGATGAAGTTTTGGGAGATGTTTAAGGGACCCAGGTCCCTGAGCTAAATAGGAAATCCCCCTCAATATGTAAAAATGGGATACCAACTGCTGGTACTTATATAGCACCTGCTGTATGCCAGCTACTTGTAATTTCATATTAACTCACTTAATTCTCACATTAACCCTGTGAGGGGAAAAGTATCATTTTCAATCCCTAGCTTACAGATGAGAAAGCTGAAACAAGAAAGGTTAAGAAACTTTCCCAAAGTTGCACAGCTCTGAGTAGAGTTGGGATTTGAACCCAGATCATCTCAGGGCTTACAGTTCTTAACCACTGAAATATCCTAGAGGAAATGCCTCTTGGATGCCTGCTTTTCCAGTAATGTCTCACTTCACCCTCAGACTTGTCCAACAAGGCAGGGTTGGGTTTGGCTGTGAGTGACAGAAAAACCCAAAAGAACAATGACTTAACCAAGAGAGAATTTGATTTCTATTTTATATAGATGCAACCTGGAGGTGGAAAGGAGCTTCCAGGCTCAACAGGGACTCAGGCTTCTATTCTCTTGTGCTGTCATCCTCATTATATGATTTCTCCTCATTGAACAAGTTGACAGCTTAAGCTCCAGCCATCACACCTTTACTCCATGTTCAGAAAAAAGGAATGGACAAAACAGGACTCCCCTTCTTCCTTTAAGGACATTTCCTGAAAGTTTCACAGGATATTTATCAGGACAAGGGCATCCCTTTGATGGGTACTTAGTCTACATAGCCACACTTCAGCCTAGAAATAGTCTTTATTCTAGCGGGTTAAATGTTCAGTGAAAAATCAGTTCTTTCATTAAACTTAAAAGGCAGAATGGATACTGGGAACATTTAGCATCATTGCTACATTTTACAGATGAAGAAACGGAGGCTCAGAGAGGTGAATGACATGCTGCAAGTCACACAGCCAGGAAGAGGTGGACCTGGATCTTCTGTCCCTGGGCCTTTTGGGCAGGTGGGGTGGCAAAGAAACTTTCTACCAATTTCTTGGTGGGGGAGAGGACTATGGGTATGTGCATTCCCCTCTTCCCAGGCCCCAGAAATACTCAGAGTCCAGGTCCTGCCAGCCAGACCCCTCATGCCTTCACGCACTGGCAGCCTCTCTGGGCCCAGATCTGTCATCCCAGCACCAACTATGCCCCAGGCCTGCCTCCATCCATCCCACTAATGCCGGCATCGGCTGTACTCGGGCACGTTCTTGAGAGCACTGAATAATTCAGGCCTGTGTAAGGGGATAATGAATTTACTGACAACCCAGTGTGGTCTCGGTACTTACATTTCAAGAAATACTGACTTCCCAGGCCTGCTCAGCAGGCTTGAGACGTCCACATGCCAAGAAACCATTGCCTCTGCCTGCCTCGTGGGGTTCAGGCCTGATTGAATGAAAACCTTACTTTGGTCTCATTGGTTCTTCAATTGTTTGGGCAAGTGGGAAGTCTGGGGGCGGGGCGGGGCCTGATTGGAACTTTGGGGTGAGGTGGATGAGGAATCACAGTGCCTGGAAACGCAGAGTTGGGAAGGAACCCAGTGATCCCTTTTTTATGAACAGGGAAATTGAGGTCGCAGAGGGGACAGGCCTGGGCTCCTGCACACTGTGTTCTGTGGCTGGGAATCCTGGGGATGACCTGGGCCTTGGGAGGAGAATTGCCTGTTTTCCCTCTAACCTGCTGGTTTCCTCACTCCCCAGCTGCTGGAGGATTGCTGCTAATGGCTCACAGCTGCCCCTCCACTGGAGCCGTGCCCTCAGCCAAACAAGAGCCACCCCGCTCAGAAGGCCGCACACCGTCCTGTTCAGCTCGCACAGACTGGCCAATGATTGGCTGATGCCGTGGTACAGAAGGTGACCCCGAGTCTCAAGGTAGGACCGACTCCAGGATGCTGGCAAGCTCCAGAGCCCTCAGTGGGACCAGGTTGTGGCTAGACCGCAGCTGAGACTATTCTGACTTAGCTTTTGCTCCTTCCCTCATTCACCTTCTCAGAGCAACCCCCACCCACCCCCACCACCTGCCACCAAGTAAATCATCTGATTAGGAGTCCTGACTCAGGCTCTGCTTCTGGGGAACCCACTTAAGGCACCTGCATTACCTGGTCTGAGCCCTCCCTTCTGGGGACCCCCCACCACTCCCCCCAGAGTGATAAGAGCAGCTCTGAGCCACGAATCGTTGGCCCTGGCTCTGCTGTGTGACTGCGAGAAAATCATTGCTCTGCCCTGGGCCTCAGTTTCTCCATTTGTGTGGTTGGAGTAGGAGATTTTCTCAGGTCCCTTCCAGCTCTGAAGGCCAGTGATATGACTTGAGGTGCTGGAAGCCTTCCCCTGCCCCTGCCTAGCCCCACATGTGCATGGAGTCCTACACTGGGGCATCACCTTCTCTCTGAAGTCTTTCAAGGTGCAGAAGCACCTGAGGTTAGAATGAGTTTCACATTAGGTGAAATGCTGCAGAGCAGAACCTCTCAAGGTAGGATCCTTGGATCATCTGCAATGGAATCTGAATGTGGTGTTTATTATTATTTCCCTTCTTTTGAATGTGGTACATGATGTTTGGAGCTGCAGCAGCTATCTTTCAGCCATGAGGAAATAGCATGAGATATAAACAACAAACTAAGGATGGTGAAGCAGAAATATAGAGACTGATTTTCAGTGGCATTTCTGAATCATTGCACAAAGCCTGAAAACTCCTACCTGTAGGATCTCAGTGTGTGAAATGACTATTGTTATTGTTCGAGCTTTACTGGTTGACTTTACTGTTCTTCGCAGCCCAAACATTCTAAACATATCAACCTTGAAAAATAATAATAATCACTTAAAGTAGGGATTGTTATTGGCTCAGAGAGGTTAAGTGATGAAGCTCGGATCACATAGCCAGTGAGTGACAGCACCCCTTTGGGCTGATGCTTTCACTTTGGAAAGAATCACTGATCATTGATAAGAGTGTAATTCCTGTCTTCTCCACTGCATGTGTCCCATTGTAGTCTGACCTCTGGGAGTCATCCCTCTCCTTTGCCATTCTGGTCTTTGGTCCCTTTCTCCTCCTACTCTGCCCGACCCTACGTCTCACCTTAAAGACCTGGGAAAGGTCTCCTTGTGGGGAGGGTAAAAGGAGGGAACTGTTATTCCTTCATGGAGATTTCCTAATTAGTGTGGTCAGATTCTGGTACCAAAGACTGAACCCATTTTGGAGATAATTCTTGTTTCCAAACACTCTTAGACCCTTGTGGGGGATTACAGCAAGAAAGAGAGAAAGCTCAGAGACACCAAAATAGACTGATACAGGGAGGGGAGGAGAGGAAGAGAGAGGCAAAGGTAGAGTAGGAGGAGGGTGAGAGGAAGGGAGAAGAGAAGGATCTAGGTTTTAGAGATAAATGTGACAAGCATGGCAGTGAATCTCAGCTCAGGCACAAACTACGCTCCCCTCTCCCCCACCCTCAGCTTCTCCACCCTGTGACCTGAGTAGGCTAGAGCACCTCCCCTGTAGCGAGGTTACCAAGGACAGATGGCTCAGTGCTAAACTGTAGCAGATGCTTGGTAAATAGGTGCCCCTGCCCCCCAACACACACCTGTCTGATGGTCTTGGTGCTCTGAGGGTGGAGGCAGGACTGGAGGGGATGATGATATCACCTTGGGTAAACCTTTGTTCAGCCTCTTCTGAAGGTCAGAGGCCTCCCAGAGAGAAAAGAACAGTGTGTGTGTGGGCTCGAGCCCCTCAGTGCCCTAGATTAGGCACTGAGGGTGATCAGACACCTGGCTATTTCCCTTGACAAAAAAGCAACCTTCTCAGAATAATAGCATAACCAGAAATGCATTGTCTCCTTCCCAATAGAGTGGAGTGGGTGGAGGTAGGGAGAAGAGTTTTAAAGACTCATAAGGAGGCAAAGAATTGGTGAGCACAGCTGGAGTTAGCAGGGGGAAAGTGACTGCTCCAGACCCTGAGACCGAGCCCCCAGACCTCAGGGGTTTGTTGTTTGTGTGGGAGGGCCTCATGTCTGCCCCAGATAGTGGAGAAGGTAGGGACAGAAATGCCCTCAGACTAAGAACAACAAGAAGGGTGTCTCTCAGGCACCCAAAACACCTGAGCTTCCCTTCTGCTCTTTGGGTGCTGGGTAGAGAGGAGCCCAGGAATGTCTGGCTCATGTGGTATCTGGGCAGAGTTTGGTTCTCCAGGGCCTGGCACAGAGCTGAATGAGCAGGCCTGTGTCTCCAGCAGGCCTAGAGACTGCAGTGAGGATGGAAGAGGTGGGCAGTATTCTAACATCAGCTGGAAGATTCAAGACAGGGGCAGGAGGGACGGGGCTCCTCTCCCTGGTGCACACCCTGCTAACTTGGCTGACTCCTGCTTGGGAGTTCAGGCAAGCTGTTTCCAGGGAGCCTTTCCACATCCCCCAGGCCAGGTATTCCTCCAGCCAAGCTGGTGTGGTGTTTTTAAAACCTGTGCATGAATTCTTAGACACTCCTTTCATCAGAACGTAGAATCTATGCCCCTTGCCTTGAACCTGGAGGTGGCGGGGGGGGCTCCCCTGTGAACAGAATGTTGTGGAAGTGACACTCTATGACTTCTGAGGCTGGTTAGAAAAGGCCAAATAGCTTCTCCCAGATTCTCTCTTGGGAGCTTGCTCCAGGAGCTGTCAGCTACCCTGTAAGATGTCCATCTCCCCTGAGGCTGCCATGTGCAGAGACCACATGAAGTGGGAGAGATGCCTGAGGGGCCCCAGCTCCTCCAGCTCCAGCTGTTTGAATCTTCCCAGTCCAGATGTCAGAATGTGCATGAGGAAGCCTTTGAGATGATCCTAGCTCCAGCCGCCAAATGCTTGTCATGCATGACACACCCAGAGTCCAGGCAGCCTCCAGATTCATGAGCTGAATAGATGATTGTGTATGAACATCCTAGGGCTGCCTACATAACAAATGACCACAATCTGGGTGAAGCAATGGAAATTTATTGTCTCACAGCTCTGGAGGCTAGAGTCCAAAGTCAAAGTGTTAGCTGGTTGGTTCCTTCTGAGGGCCCTGCGGGAGAATCTGCTCCATACCTCTTTCCTAGCATCTTGTTGTGGCAATGCTTGGCATTCCTTGGCTTGTGGATGCATCACTCCAGTCTCTGCCTCCCTCTTTGCATTGTATTCCTCCTGTGTCTTTGTTTAAAATTTACCTCTTCTTTTAATGATACCAGTCATTTGATTTTGGGCCTACCTACCCCAGTATGACCTCTTCTTAGCTCATTATATCTGTAATGACGCTATTTCTCAAATATGATCACATTCTGAAGTAGTGAAGGTTAGGACTTCAATATATCTTTTGTGGGGATATAATTCAACCTATAACATATAGTTATCATTTTAAGCCACAGTTCTGGAGTGATTTGTTATGCAGCAGTAGTTACTCAGAATACTAGAATAAGGGATGGCTAGGAAACAACTAAAACATCAGTGATTTCCTCATCACTGGGAGGGATGTATAATGGGAGACAGGCAATATTCAGAGATAGTAGTTGGGAATTTTCCATGATTATTAAAAAACACGAATCCTCAAATTCAAGAATTCCAATGAATCTCAAACAGGATAAATAAAGAGAAGTCCATACATAGATACATCACAGTCAAGCTGAAGAATACCAAAGACAAAGAGATGTTAAAAGTACCTGAACCATCCTCACTTCAGTTAATGGAAGACCCTATAAGGAGATGGAAAAATTTGCCAGAGCGTTCCTCCAGGAGGCTACTGTACATGGTTAGAATAATTGATTTTCTAAGTAGCTTGGGATTGGGGTGGGGGCTAGATTCTCCCTCCAAAACATGTATGGTCCAATAACAGCATGTGCTTGAATAGTAACATTCTGACAAGTAAACATTCTAACAAGTAAAATTAGCTTCCCTAATGCCTTCTAATGCAGGAAAGAGCTTGGATTTTGCTTTGTAAGGTATTTCTCCTCCTTAAATAAATATTGGATATTTACTTAAAGAGAATCAACTCTATTATTAGAGTGTTTCTGGCCTCTCTATATCTCAGCATGGCATTGTTTGCTAATACCTACCTCTTCAGACCACACTGATTAACCGTGGGGTTCAGTCACCTGCTTAAGTGTCTGACTTCTCCATAGATTGTAGGCAACCCTGAAAGCAGACAACAGGCTTTGTCTTGTTCTCCCCTGAAACCCCAGCACAGTTCTTGGCATGCAGTAAGTGCTTAATAGTTATTTTCTGAAAGCATGGATGTTGAAAAAGGGACAAAGGGATTTAAAATCTAGATGTGATTAAAGATTTATAAATAAGTCAGCTGTAAAACATTTAATGATGCTAGAAAAAATATTTTTGAAATTCTGTTCAGTTAATGAAAGAGCCTATAAGAAAATAAAGGGATAACAAGAGGCCAGAAACAAATTGGAAACATCAGCACAGAGAAGTAATTGCTGAAACTGCTGCATACCTTGAGGACATTTACCTCACTGGGCAGCCTACAACTTCTACACCTTGACCTGCTGTGGTACAAGAAAGAAGCAAAGGATTATAAAAATGACCAAGCAGATTTGAAGAAGAACCAAATATAGGTTGTATAAATTTAAATATATCATATGAAATGAAAAACTTAATGCTACCATTAAATAGAACAGACACAGCTATAGAAGGAGTTAGTAAACTAGAAGATAGATCTGAAAAAATCATACATATTCCAGCACAGAAAGAAAAATGGAAAATATGAAAAAGAAGTTAAGAGACATGGAGGATGGAATGAAAAGCTCTAACATATGTTCAATTGGGTTTTTGGAAAGTGATTGTAGGTATAATGGGAGAGGGACAATATTCAGAGATAGTAGCCGGGAATTTTCCATGATCAAAAAACATGAGTCCTTAGATTCAAGAATTCCAGTGAATCCCAAACAGGATAAATAAAGAGAAGTCCATACATAGATACATCACAGTCAAACTGAAGAATACCAAAGACAAAAATATTTTAAAAGTACCAGAAAGAAAATTTTTTGTTGTTGACAACTTATATAATCAGAAGAACTTAGACTAATGCTGATTAGTTAAAATAATATCAATAGGAACAATGAAAGGCAGAAGAATAAATGGTCTTTACAAAATCACACCAACTAAGGACTATATACTGCAGTCCCTAATAAGACGGGAATAATCTCCTAAAAGATAACTTTTTATCTTTTAGGAATAAGTGTAGATCCTAGGTATATACTCAAGAGAATTGAAAATATATGTCCACACAAAAGCTTATACATGAATGTTCATAAGATCATTATTCACAATAGTGAAAAAGTGGAAACAACCCATATGTCTATCCACTTATGAGTGGATAAACAAGTATGTCATATTCATTCAATAGAGTATTACTTGCCATAAAAATGACATATGCTACAACATGAATGAACCTTGAAAATATTATGTTAAGTATAAGAAGCCAGACACAAAAGGCCAAAAATTATATTATTTCCTTTATATGAAACATCCAGAATAGGCAAATCCATAAAGAAAAAAGGTACATTTGTACATTTGTAGCTGCCAGAGGCTGTGGTGAGGAAGGGGAATGTGGAGTGGCATCTAATGGACAAGGTGTTTTTTTTTGTTTGGGATGCTGGTGATGAAATGTTCTGGAACTAGATAGTGGTGATGTTTGTAAAACCCTGTAAGTATACTGAAACCACCAAATTATACATTTTCAAATGGATTTCATGGCATGTAAATTATATCTCAATAAAAATATAAAAAAGAAGAAAAAGGATGGGAATAAAGGCATTTTCATTTATACTAAAACTGAGTGAATTTATAAACAGCAGATGCCCCATTAAAGGAGTTTCTGAAGGATGAACTTGAGAAGAAAAATGATCTCAGGAAGAAAGTCTGAGCTACAAGAAGAAATGATAAATTGAGAAAATAATAAAAATATGGGTAGATCTAAACAAACACACTGTCCAAACAATGTCTATTCCATGGGGTTAAAAAAAGGATGAAGCTAAAACTATGGGCCTTAAGTAAATGGAATTAGATCTTTCAAAGTACTTTGCATTGTTCAGGAGAAGTATAAGATATTGATTAGCTTTAGACTATGTTAAGTAATTGTTTCAAAATGCTGAGTTCCCAATAAAATATAAGAAATAAATGCCTATCTCCTCTACTTGTCAGTGGGGAAAAAATGGGATGAGTAAAAAACCTCAATCAATGCAAAACAATACAGCAAAGAAAATGAAAAGAAATCCTTAGGAAGAGAATACATTAAAAACACATGGAAAAAATAAAGATCATAGTAATAAAGCAAAATATATTTATAGTCTCAGTGAATATGAATAGAACTCTCCAGTTAAGACACATAGACCATCAGATTGGATTAAAAAAAGAAGAGCCAAATGATACTTACATGAGACACATCTAAAACATGAAGACAGAGTTTTAAAAAACTGTAAGTAAAACAGTGAAAGAATACCAGAAAAATACTAATGAAAATAAATTGGTGTACTTACATTAAAATCATACAAAATAGATTTCAAGGCAAAATAGGCTTTAGAGATATAGAAGGTCAATATGTAAAATTTAAATTTACCAGGAGAAAATAATAATTCTAAATTCATGGATACCTAATAATATAAGTCCTCTATTAGATACATGATTTGAAAATGTTTTCTCCCATTCTGTGGGTTGTCTTTTCACTTTATTGATCTTCTTACAAGCACAAATTTTTCAGTTTTGATGAGGTTCATTTCATCCATTTTTTCTTTTATTGCTCATGCTTTTGGAATCATATCCAAGAATACTTTGCCAAATCCGAGATTATGAAGATTTATCCCTATGTTTTCTTCTAAGAGTTTTATAGTTTTGGCTCTTACTTTTAGGTCTTTAATCCATTTTGAATTAATTTTTACATATGGTGTGAGATAGGGGTTCAACTTCATTCTTTTACATGTGGATCTAGTTGTCCCCGTATCGCTCCTAGAAAAGACTATTCTCTCTCCATTGAATGGTCTCGGCACCCTTATTGAAAGTCAGTTAACCACAGGTACATGGGTATTTCTGGACTCTGAATTCTAGTCCATTGATCTGTATATCCCATACTATATTGATTACTATTGCTTTTAGTAAGTTTTGAAATCAGTAAGTATGAGTTACTGTACTCTGTTTTTCTTTTTAAAGATTCTTTTGGCTATTTCCAGTCCCTTGTAATTCCATGTGAATTTTAGAATCAGCTTGTCAATTTCTACAAAGATGTCAGCTGGGATTCTGATAGGGATCACACTGAATCTGTACTCCAATCTTACATCACTTTTTGGGTTGAGCACAGCTCCGATCCGCTGGCCCATCACGGCCTCCTGTCCAGGCTGGCCTGGTGTGCTCTGGTGTGTGTGCCCTTAAGCAGTCACCTCAGCATGGGTGTCACCGGGAATGGATGAGGTAAGAATGTAGATGGCTGAGATAGGAACTCAAGTCCTTGAGAACCTTCCGAGGTTGTTGCCACAAGTGTATACTGGATGATCTTAGGTTGGATCCCCCGAGAGGCAGACCTTGAGGTGAGAATGCAAGTGGAAATCAGTATGTGGGAATAAGTCCTAGGAAGTGCTAGGAGAGGTTGGGAAGTGGGCCAGGGAGGGCAAGGAAGTCAGGAGAGTATGCAGGTCACTGAACAGTGCAGGTTAAATGAGCAGGTTAATGCTGTGGGCATGTGGGGCTCAATCCTGTTGGGTACCTCTGGGAGAGGCTATAGAACAGGGTTTCTCAACCTCGGCACTACAACTGATAATTATTGGTCCTATGTATCATAGGTGTTTAGCAGCATCTTGGCCTCTACCCACTAGATGCCAGTAGCAACCATCCCACCAAAATGTCTCCAGACATTGCCAGATGTCCCCTGTGGGGGTAAGATCATACCTTGTTGAGAACCACTGGTGTAGAACATGTCTCAGAATTGTCCCATCTAAGAAGGGAGGGAGCTAGGGTATTTATAGACCAACTCCCATTTTTCATGGTTTTAGGGCTGTTCTTGGGGGTGTCATTCTCTGGCACTCTGGCCTGTCTGGCTCTCTGGCGATGATCTTAGGCCAGAGAAAGCTCTCAGGCAGGGCTTTAGGTTCCCATTGTAAGAAGCCACCAGCATGCATGGAAATAATGAGGTCTGAGGGGATGTGGGCATCCTTTGGGGACCCTGATTCCTCCCCACATCTACAGCTTAGCCTGGAAGCCCATGTTCCTGGGCTTTGCAGCTTCCAGTGACTACATGGTGTTGAAACTGACCCACCCTGGAGCAAGACATTGGCCCTCAGCTCACTTCCCAGGTACCCCCTCTGTGCAGGGCTGGCCAAGCTCCTGCAGGATGAGGAAAGATGGCCTACAAAGAATTTTAGACTGAAAAGCTCTTAAGTGATCTTGTTTTCCTAGTTAGAAGGTATTGGAGGGAAAGGAGTGCTCACATATTTCTCCTTCTCTCCCCATCTCAACTCAACAAAATGAGACTCAGCTCACTGAAGGGTCTACTGAACATGAGGGTCTGCAGCCTCTAAGGATCTTCTCTCTTTTTGGTAAGCTGTGTAGCTTTCTTTGGGCAAGGCACACTTCTTCTCTGGACCTCAGTCTCCCTTCTGTAAAAAACAGGGATGTGCTGGAGTGGACCAGGTGACCTTGAAATGTCCTTCCATCTTGAGTGGCTGCTGAGAGCCCAGGGAGGCAGTGATGAGTCGCCAGGGAGCTGGAGCCTGGAGGCGGCTGGAAAATGTGACTTTGTGACAGCTCGGCTCCTATTGGCGTTGCTGGCCTCTGATCTCTGAGCACTTCCACCATGTGCCCGACGCTGCAGGCTGGTCACAGCCCCGCGCGGCCCCTCGCTCACTCAGGAACATCTGCTACAGCATTTACCACATTCATAGATTAGCTTTGAGAATCGGGCAGGTGTTTTCCACCCAAGCCAAAAAACATCAAAATCAGATTGCTCTCCAAACCTTTCTGCACAGGCAATCGAGTTAGAATGACTCATACGGTCTAACAGATAATAAAACACACATAACATTTGCTTTAAGGTACAGGCGGGGGTATTTTGTCCCGCGCTTAGGAGAAACAAAAACTCACTCTATTTGGGAATAGGGTAATTGAATACAGATGGGAGGAGGTAAATGAAAGAATTTAGCAAATATCTCAGTGGAATAGCTAATGGGAATGAGACAGAATAGGAAATTAAAAATTATTCGAAGCAGATGGACCATTCTTTGAGTTTTTAAAAATTTATTAGGGCCGCGAAAAAATGTGTCTGTTTATTTTCTACGGCCATGAAATTAATGACTTGGTGAGTTTTGCTTGTGCAATTTTATGACCGCCATGTCATCTGTCATAATTTGGGTGCTGTTTGATATGGATTTATGAATGTCCCCACCTCCCGCCCCTCCCTGATTTATTAATGTGGGTCATTCGTGAGTTAGGCTGTCCTCTGTGGAAGGAACCACGCTGAAGGTAGCATAACCCCACAGGCCCTGGGCAAAGGGCCTTGGGGGATTCTTGGCCCAGAGGTGAGTGGAATAGCTGTGGAGGGTCACGCTGGGGCTGTGGGAAAAGGACAGGCCTGACCTGACTGAACTTCCTCTGCAGGGATGACCAGCCTGCCTGGGGCTGGGGAGGAGGTGCCCAGGAAAGGCTTCTTGCAGCCACTTGGAGGTGGGAAGCCGGCCCAGGCTGCTGTGCGGGGCTGGGGTGGGTGCCATTGCTGCAGCGTCTACCCTGCAGAAGGGCCACCTGGCTCCCTGTCCCTTCATCCCCTGTAGCTGGGCTCTCCTGCCCCCACACCTGAAGCTTAGGAAAGGAGCAGAGAATCCACACTGACTGTAAATCTGTTTGTGCCTAGCTAGGTGCTGAGGACTTAAGTGCATTCTCTAGATGGTAGTTGAAATAGGCTTCACAGCCTGCAGACTTGGATCTGGTTTTGCTCGGATTCTTCTTGGCTGTGTAGCTTTGGGCTATCCTACTTTCTCTGAGCCTCAGTTTCTTCCTCTGTAAAGTTGGAATAGAAATACCTAAAATTAAGGGTATTTTAAGGGTCAAAGGAGATAATTAACATTTGTGGCACATGACAAAATGCTAATAAATGATAATTATTATTCTTAATAATCAGCCTGTCAGTATCCTGAGGTGGATATTATTATTTCCACCCGACAGATGGAGAAATTGAGGCTCAGAGAAGTTAAATAATTTGCCCGAGGTCACACAGTTAAAGTGATGGAGCTGGGCTTTCCACACAGATTTGCTCTTTTCTCTACAACTCCGGGGCCCAGCCTGTTCTGGACTGGGAAACCCCAGGCCCCTGGAGGCACTTAAGGGCGACAGACTCATGGCCCTGTTCTCTGGCTCCTCTGGGTGGGCCTGGCCTAATTCCCTCCCTAACCTGGGGGTCTGTCACAGACTCAGTCCTGGTGACCAGTCCCTTCTGGTGCTTGGGCTCCTGGTGGGGACAGAGAGCCTCTGAGCAGTCCCACTGTTGGGGTCAGCTGGGTGTCTGACTAGGTGTGGGCGGGAGATCTGCTCAGCTGCAGGATGAGATGCGTCCCAGTCCCCAGCCCACCCTGGATCCAGCTCTCAGAGAATCCTGGTGGCAGGGTTTTCAGTGCGTGCGGCTTGAGGCCACCTCGGGCCAGGGAGTTTACTGATGGCAAATCCCTGCCTCAGCCAAATGCCCTGGCCTATGGGCTTTGACCTCAACACAGGCTGTGAGTAGCTTTGAGTCCCATCTGAGTTCTTCTCTTTAGCCCCAGCCATTCCCAAAAGTCCAGCCCCTCGTGCCTCTCTCAGCACCTCCAAATTAGTAACAGTAATAACCCCTATTTACCAAACACCTGTGTTGGCCCAGGCACTACACAGAGCCCTTGTTCATGCAATCCGCCATTTATTCTTTCACTGGGTGTTTGTTGAGTGCCTTCTATGTGGTGGACCCTGCTCCGGCACTAGGGATCCAGCAGGGAGCAAACTATGTGGTCCCTGCCCTCACTGAACTTACATTCCAGTGGCGGGGGGTGGTGGTAGGCTGGCAATAAACACATTACTCTCTAATATATTAGGCAGTAGTAAGGATTTCAAAGAAAATTAAAGCAGGACAAAGGATAGAGATGAATGGAAGGGTAGGTGGGAGTGAGTAGTGTCTATTTCAGATAAGTTTGGTTATGGAAGGCCTCTCTGGCAAGGTAGCCCTTTGAGCTGAGACCTGAAGGAAGTGAGCAATGCATATGGATATCCAGGCAAAGAGTTTCCTGAGGACTGGCAAGTGCAAAGGCCCTGAGGTGGGAAGATGGTTAGAGAGTTTGAGGAACAGCAAGAAGGCTGGAACAGAATAAATGAGGAGAGTAATTTTTTTTTAAATAATTTATTTTGGCATCATTAATCTACAATTACATGTGCAATATTATAGTTATTAAACTACCCCCTTCATCAGGTCCCCCCCACCAACCCCTTTACAGTCACTGTCCATCAGCATAGTGAGATGCTATAGAATCACTACTTGTCTTCTCTGAGTTGTACAGCCCTCCCCGTGCCCCCCCCAACATTACATCTGCTAATCGTAATGCCCCTTTTTCCTCCTTATCCCTCCCTTCCCACCCATCTTCCCCCTTCCCCAGTCCCTTTCCCTTTGGTAACTATTAGTCTGTTCTTGGGTTCTGTGAGTCTGCTGCTGTTTTGTTCCTTCAGTTTTTTTCTTTGTTCTTATGCTCCACATATGAGGGAAATCATTTGATACTTATCTTTTTCGGCTTGGCTTATTTCACTGAGCATAATACCCTCTAGCTCCATCCATGTTGTTGCAAATGGTAGGATTTGTTTTCTTCTTACGGCTGAATAGTATTCCATTGTGTATATGTACCACCTCTTTATCCATTCATCTACTGATGGACACAAGTCCCTTCCATTTCTTGGCTATTGTAAATAGTGCTGCGATAAACATAGGGGTGCATATGTCTTTTTCAAACTGGGCTGCTGCATTCTTAGGGTAAATTCCTAGGAGTGGGATTCCTGGGTCAAATAGTATTTCTATTTTGAGTTTTTTAAGGAACCTCCATACTGCTTTCCACAATGGTTGAACTGATTTGCATTCCCACCAGCAGTGTAGGAGGGTTCCCTTTTCTCCACATCCTCGCCAACATTTGTTGTTGTTTGTGTTTTGGTTGTTGGCCATCCTCACTGGTGTGAGGTGAGATAGCTCATTATGGTTTTAATCTGCATTTCTCTGATGATTAGTGATGTGGAGCATCTTTTCGTGTGCCTGTTGGCCATCTGAATTTCCTTTGGAGAAGTGTCTATTCATGTCCTCTGCCCATTTCTTAATTGGATTATTTGCTTTTTGCTTGTTAAGGTGCCTGAGTTCTTTATATATTTTGGATGTCAATCCCTTATCGGATACGTCATTTATGAATATATTCTCCCATACTGTAGGATGTCTTTTTGTTCTACTGATGGTGTCCTTTGCTGTACAGAAGCTTTTCAGCTTGATATAGTCCCACTTGTTCATTTTTGCTTTTGTTTTCCTTGCCCGGGGAGATATGTTCATGAAGAAGTTGCTCATGTTTATGTCCAAGAGATTTTTGCCTATGTTTTTTTCTAAGAGTTTTATGGTTTCATGACTTACATTCAGGTCTTTGATCCACCTTGAGTTTACCTTTGTGTATGGGGCTAGACAGTAGTCCAGTTTCATTCTCTTACATGTAGCTGTCCAGTTTTTCCAACACCAGCTGCTGAAGAGGCTGTCATCTCCCCATTGTATATCCAAGGCACTTTTATCAAATATTAATTGACTGTATATGTTGGGTTAATGTTTGGATTTTCTATTCTGTTCCACTGGTCTGTGGGTCTGTTTTTGTGCCAATACCAAATTGTCTTGATTACTGTGGCTTTGTAGTAGAGCTTGAAATCAGGGAGCATAATTCCCCGTTTTATTCCTCCTTCTCAGGATTGCTTTGGCTATTTGGGGTCTTTTGTGGTTCCATATGAATTTTAGAATTATTTGTTCCAGTTCATTGAAGAAAGCTGTTGGTAGTTTGATAGGGATTGCGTTGAATCTGTAGATTGCTTTAGGTAGTATAGCCATTTTGACAATATTTATTCTTCCTAGCCAAGAGCATGGGATGAATTTCCATTTGTTAGTGGAGGAGAGTAATTTTAAAGCACATTATCTCATTTAATCTTTACCATAGTTCCCACTACTTCTCTGGATATTACAATTGGGTGACACAGCAGTGTTGGGACCAAGAGTCCAGAGGTGTGGTAAGGGCTGGAGAAGACTGCAAGTCAGTTTACAGCTCCCGAGATGTCTGGGCATGTAGGCAGGGTCTGTTCCTATGGCCAGAGGTCTGTGGTGGCCGTAGCTATAAGAATTCTTTAAGACCGGAGTGCTGGGCTCTGACAGGGCAAGATGGATGAGAGCTCTGGGCTTAGTACCTGGCTGAGTTTCTTGAGCAGTTTTCATCCAGATGGCCTCTGGGAAGATAAAGTTTAAGAAGACTGATTCCCTGGAAAGGGAGGACTGGGAGGAAGAAAGGGCTCCTGGCTGGCCTGCCCAGAGTGGAAACATCTCTTATCTTCAAATAAAGGAAACCACTATTTTGAAAGGTGTGACTGCCCAGGCTAAGCAGCCTGTGTGATTTTCAGGCCTTGGGAGTTGGGTGGGAGGGACCGGGCTCTGAGAGCGCAGGGCTTTCCTGCCCGGGAGGAGGGCAGAGTGGGTGGCTCTCATCCCTCCCAGAAGGGGCACCTGCAGTTCATTCTTGAGTTCATTCTCCTCAGCCCAGGCCAGGATCCCTCCATCTCCTGCTTCTTCTTTTCACTTACGAATGACCTAAGGATTCCCCGTGGACCCCACGTGCTCACAGCTTCATGCCTCCAGGCTTCTGCTCATGCTGAGCCTAGGCTTGAAGACCATGATTCTGTGATGAGGTAGCCAGTGAGGTGGCAGTGTGTGTGGGTGCATGTGTGTGGTAAGTGATACATGGAATCTGTATCATTACAGGAAAACTGGCATAAAAGTTACAGAGTTGCACAGGTCTTCCGGGAAAGGAAGGCTCAAAAGTCTAACTCTCTGTAAGATTTGAAGGTATAAGAACTTTTGGAATGTGTATGTGATAAAGACCTAATGGCAATGTTCTGAAATTGATTGTGGTGTTGGTTGCACATTCCTGTGACTGTACCAGAAATCACTGAATTGTGTATTTCAAATGGGTGAATTGTGTGACATGTAAATTATATCTCAATAAAGCAGTTATTAAAACCACAACAAAAAGACCCAGTGGCAGGGAAGGTGATGGAGGTCCCCGAGTGAAAAGCACCACGGGACAGGCTTGAGACCAGTGTTCCAGCTGGTGGGAGGGGAGGTGTTCCTGGGCGGGGCAAAAAAGGCAGCAGAAACCAAACCCAGCTTTGGTCTGGTTGTCTTGGTTTGTGCCCTGGGATTTTGAGTGTGGCTGGCAAATTAATATTACTTAAAAAATATTTTTAGAAAATTTCAAACAGATAGAGACACCAAAGGATTCTTTAAGGAAATGTAAAGCAGAACATTTTCAAATATACAACCAGGAAGAAAATAGTATTATAAGTAAGCCCCAGTGTTCCCAATACCAAATTATCAACTCATGGCCATTTTTTTCACCCACATCTCCATTCACTCCCTTCCCTGGTTATTTTGAAGCAAACCCCTTGCACTGCATCATTTCATCTGAAAGTTATTACACCTAAAATAATTAATAGTGATTTCTTAAGATCATCAAATACCCAGTCATTATCTAACTTTCTGAACATTTTATGAATGGCATTCTTTAAAAAAGATTTAGTTTGAGTCAGAATCTAAATAAAACCTGCACATTGTGATTAGTTGATATATCTCTAAGTTTTTCTCTGTCTTCTCTTTTTTCTAAGTCTTTTTCAATCCCTAAATTCCTTCTCTATTTTTTTTTCTTTAAGTTGATTTGTTGAAGAAGCTGGATTATTCTTCAGAAGAGTTTCTCACAGCCTGAATTTTCTGTGTGTTTAGCAAACTGAGTTTCCTATAAATTGGAAGTTAGATCTAGAGGTTGCTCAGATTCACGTTTTTTTGTTTTTGTTTTTGTTTTTGTTTCTGTTTTTGGCGAGGCTCCCTCAGTGGGGTGGTGTACTCTTCCATCAGGAGATACATAATGTCTGGTTGTCTCCTGTTTTGTGAGGTTAGGGACCAATAATACTCAGTGCTTAGATCCATAAACTCACAAGGGGCTGCAAAAACTGTCAGTCCTTCATTTGCTAGAAGAGAAACTTCTCCTTGGCTACTCATTGTTACCCAATAGTATAGTTCATGTAGGAAAGGCAGGATAAGGCTGGATTTGTCCTTTTATTTGACAGTCTTCAAAAGAACAAGTTAGTTTCCTGTCATCCTGGATTTGTTTGTTTGCTTTGGGTATCATTATGAATTCATAGATTTAAACATATTTGATGTATTTCAATCCATTACAGTTGGTTTTACTTTTGATGCTCCACCTTGCCCAACTTTGTCCACTGTGAGCACTTCATTTGGCTCCTGAGTCCTTTTAACAGCAAACTAGTGGTCTTTGGAGGGTCCTTGATAGCTGGTGTGACACGGCTCATCTTGTACAATTCCTGCCTGAGAACAGGAGTCAGCCATTTCCTGTGAGTAAACCTAGGCCCATTCCAAGGGAGGGACGTCTGCTCACATCATGTGCACCCTTTGGCCCAGGCACTGTATGACCCTGGACAATGCGTGACCTGAAGAGCTAAACCCAGCCCCACTGCTGTGGACAGAGCAAGTGACAGAGGTCTCAGCATAAACAGTACGTCCTCAAGAAGGCCCTCCCTGCTGTCCCAGACCACACCAGCAACCTTTCTTTTACCTTTCCTATTTTACTTGTTTTTCTAACAGTTGGCGTTCTTAGTCCTAAGCACAGAAACTGCCTCTGGTAATTTAAATGGAAAAGAGGTTTGTTAGGATGTCGGTTTGGCTATATTGACAGATAAATAAAGATAGATGGTTTATTTCTCTCTTGTAAAAATATAAGGCGATAGGCAGTTGGGGCAAGGGAGGCTGTAGTGTGACTCTGCTCCTCAGAGTTGTCCAAGAACCTGGGCTCCTTCCATCTCCTTGCTCCACACCTTCCAGGACAGCACTGTGCAGTAGAACTTTTGGTGAAGATGGAAATGTTCTTCATGTGTGCTGTTCAGTACAATAGCCACTAGCCTCATGCGACTACTGAGCATTTGAAATGTGGCAAGAGTGACTGAAGAAGTGAGTTTTAAAATTTTATTTCATTTTAATTAATTTAAGTAGGCCCATGTGGCTAATGGCTCCAGTATCAGACAGCATATCTCTAGAGTATTGCCCTTATCTGCCTGGCTGAAAGGGACCCCACCAATCCACCTTGGAGATTTCAGGGGAGGGAGGAGAAAGGGGAGGGCAAGCTGCATCCTTCTGAGGACACGTATCACTTCCTCTTACATCCCAGTGGTTGGAACTTCATCAATGGCCATGTCTAGCTGCAAAGGAGTCTGGGAAATGAGGTCTCTAGTCGGAGAGATGTGTGTCCAGTGGTTGCTGCTACTAAAAGGAAGGAGAGAATAGATATTGGTGGACAATTGAAGACAAGGAAACTGAGTAGCTCCAGACTGTTGCCAGGAGTCAGGAGGTGAGAAAGGCAGATAATCAGGCTTTGAGGTTTCCAAGGAAGACATAAAGCTCAAAATTCTCTGATGCTGATCCTGCATCTTGCTCACCATGTGTCCCCAGCAGTAAGCACTCAGGGGTTCCTATTGCCACTCTGAATCTTAGAGCTACATGCCTGAGTTCCACAGATAGCTGTACATCCATTTCATCATTTAATCCTCAAAAAAAATTTAGGAGAAAGGAACTGTCACTATTCGCCTCCAGCCTGAGCCTGTGTCCTCACATCACCTTCTCCTTGAGTCTGCCTTCTCCTCGTCTTGTCTGTCTCAAATCTCCCCTCTGCTTCTCTGTTCAAGATCCTTGATGTATTCACATCCTTAGCCATATAAAACAATACAAATTCTGGGATAGAACATAGACTTATCCTTTTGGGGTCACCCTTCATCCCATTGCAGCCTAATTCACATATCTGGTAGGTAGGCTTCTGGGTTGCACAATTCTAGGGACATGGTGTTTAACAGAGGGGACTGGTTGGTGATGGCAGAGCTGGGATATGAATCCAGGCCAGACTGATACCAAAGCCTACTGTTTCCTTCTAGAGTTTAACCTCAAAATGTGTGAGAGTGAGAGCAGTCAGCCTATATCCACGCTGAAGGCTGGATCTGAAGGGCACGTCCCTGGGAGCCCTTTACCTTCCAGACCGCAGGTTTTCTTCTTGGTCTTTCCTCCCCCCTAGTAGGACCTCTGTGTCCTGGTGAGGTGCCCAGTGCCTCTAAAAGAGCTTTCCTTACATCTGTAAAGTGCCTTACCCTTTATAAAGCAATTTCACATAGTATGAAATGGAGGACTTTTTTTTTTTGAATTGGCTCCACTTACTGTTCTTGATTCAAAAAGCAGAGGAGTTGAGTTCTTTATTATTTTTTTAAGGAAAAACAGCCCTTGGATTCAGTTGATTTTAGTGTATGATCCTTGCTTGATTTCTTTCTGGAGTCAGTAGCCTTTGATAGAAAAAATACCTGTGCTCCTGCAGCCTGAGGAAATGAAAAGACATCAAGAGGTTTGAGAAGCCCAAGGCAGGAAGAAGCCAGCCCAGTGTGGGGCCTGCTCCCCAGGGCAGAGGGTTGTGGAAAAGCTGCCCAAAGGCCTTGAGCTTCTGCGAGGAGGCTGGGCCTGGGATTTTAACGGCTGGCGCCATACTGGGCAGGGGCTGTGGGGACTGGCCCTGGCCGGTGACAGCTGCTCTTCTCCAAGCCGGCACCTGAGCCCTCAAGAACACTCTGTCTTTCACTGCATAGCTCTTACATTTCTACACTCAGAGCCCACATAAACATACACACATGTGCACACACACACCTGCAAACAGGTACACTTACGAATAATTCATAGCACTTATTAGGTACTTAATACATACCAGCACCATTTGATCAAGTGCTTTTATTCGTGTATTCATTTACTCCTTAGGACAATGCTGTGAGATAGGTAATATTATTTTTCCCATTTAACAGACGTAGAAGCTGGGACACAAAGAGGCTAAGTAACCTGCCTGAGTTGGATTTAAACTTGGTCCATCTGGGCCTAGAGTCCACATTGCTTCACCCAGGCCTCTGCCTACTCTGTTGTGACACACACGTGTGCACACACATGCACACATGCTGACATGCATCAGCCTTCGCATAGGCACACAGACCTACATGTGCACATGTGGACGAACACACCTGCACACACATGTTCTGCCACTCACAATGCTGCCAGACCCATTTGTGTGCAAATGTGCCCTGACACACACTTACCTGCTGACCTCACATGCTGCCCCTCCCAGGGACAGGTTTTCTTCTGAAACCAATGACTGAGGCCAGGCCGGGGGTCGGGGTCAGAATAGGGGCAGGGTGTCTGCTGACAAAGTGATGGAAAGCAGGAAAGTCACAAATAAGCAAACAGCACAGCCTGGACATGGCCTCGCCGAGTGTTTCCTGAATGTCCAGGGACATGTTTATTTTTCCACCACTGTCCAGAATTGGCCCCAAGTCTTTCCCCTCCCAAATGGCTGTCTGGATGGAGCCATGGTGCTGCGGGTCTGGTTCTCTCAGGGCTGCTGTTTACAAATGTCTCTCTTCTCTAACAGAGACTGGAAGGCTCTCATGAGGTGGGCCCGGCTGTGTTTCAGCCTCAGCCCCCAAAAGCCTGGGTGCCCTGCTGCCGCCTCTCTGACCTCACATCCTCCAGCCTCTCTAGCCTTCCTGCCTTTGCTCAAGCTTTCCTCTGCCTGGGATGCGCGGTTCCTGTTCCCTAGGTAAATCCTACCCTCCTTCCTGGACCTCACTCAAATGACACCTCCTTCAGGAAGTCGTCTAAAATTCAAGATGTAAGAAATCTTTCCTTCCCCTGGCACTTTTTAAAAAAAGAGTTAAAAAAATTTTAATTATGGTAAAATACAGATAACATAAAATTGACCATCTTAACCATTCTTTTTTTTAAACATAATTAATAATTAATTAATTTAAAAAATTAAAGTATCATTGATATACAATCTTATGAAGGTTTCACGTGAACAACATTGTGGTTTCAACATTCACCCATATTATCAAGTCCTCACCCCCCACTGCAGTCACTGTCTATCAGTGTAGTGAAATGCTATAGGGTCATTACCGGTCTTCTCTGTGCTGTCATCTTAACCATTCTTAAGTGTAAAGTTCAGTAGTAAATACATTCAATTGTTGTACACTACCCCCACAGTTCATCCACAGAGCTCATCTTGCAAATTTGAAATTTAGTACCCATTAAACAATAACTCCGCATGCCCTCCTCCCCTTAGTCCCTGGAAACCCGCTTCTACTATCTGTCTCTATGATTTTGACTGTGTTCGATAGCTCACATAAGTGGAATCATATAGTATGTGTCTTTTTGTGACTGGCTTATTTCACTTAGCATAATATCCTTATTGTTCATGCATGATGTAATGTGTGTCAGAATTTCTTTCCTTTTAGAGGCTGAATAACACTCCACTGCATGCACATACCCCGTTTTGTTCAGCCAGTCACCCATCAATGGACATTTGGGTTGTTTTCACCTTTTGACTATTGTGAATAATGCTGCTGTGAACATGGGAGTACAAATAACCCTTAGCACTCTGTTCTTTTAATACAGTATGTCTGTCCATCCACTTGCTGATGGAAACATCTGGGTCATTTCCAGTTTTTGACTGTTGCAAATAAAATTCTATAAACATTTGTCTACAAATCTTCATTTGGACCCATGCTTTCAGTTCTCATGGGCAAATATGTGGGACTGGGCTGGATCATATGCTATGTATGTTCAACTTTCTGAAGAGACTATCAACTATTTTCCATGGTACTATTTTACATTCCTAGGAGCAGTGTATGAGATTTCCAATTCTTTTACATCCTCACCAATACCAAAACAAAAGTTTGTACTTGGTATGGTCAATCTTCTTAATTTGAATTATTTATTCTAATAGGTATCTAGTGGTATCTCAATTGTGTTTTTAATTTGCATTTCCCTATTGCCAATTATTTGCCATTTGTGTATCTTCTTTGAGAAAGTGTCTGTTAAACTCTTTTGCTGATTATTTTTTATATTGAATTGTTTCTTGTTATTGAATTTTGAGAGTTCCTTATTTATTTTGGATAGATGTCACCTCTCACATAGGTGGTTTGTACATATTTCTCCCAACGTATAACTTGTCTTTTCATTCTCTTAGCAGTGCTTTTGAAGAGTAAAAAATTTTAATTTTGGTGAAATTCAATTTTTCATTTTCTCCTTTATGTATCATGCTTTTGATGTTGTAGCTAAGAAATTTTTGCCTAACTTAAGATAACAAAGATTTCTAGAAATTTTGTAGTTTTAGGTTTTACATGGAAAGTCTATGATCCATTTTGATCTGGCTTTTTGCTTATGGTATGAGGTATGGTTTGAACTTTGTTTTTTATGTACATATGTCCAATTGTTTCAGCATCATTTGTTGAAAAGACTATCATTTTTCACTGAATTGCCTTTGCATCTTTGTTGAAAATTAATTGTCTATATATGTGTGGTCTTTTTCTGTTCCATTGGTCTATTTGTCTATATTGATGCCAGTATCACACTATTTATTAACTGTAGCTTTATAATAGATGTTGAAATCAGGTAGTGTTAGACCTCCAACTTTGTTCTTTTTCAAAGTTTGTGTTGGTTATTCTAAGTCTTTTGTATTTCCACATGAATTTTGGAATTATCTTGTCAATTTTTACAAAAAAGCCTGCTAGGATTTTGATTAGGATTGCTTTGATGCTGCATACCAGTTTGAGGAGGAGTGACATCCTAACCATCTCCTGGTCTATGAACATGGTATATCTCTCCATTTATTTAGATCTTGTTTATTTTCTCTCAGTAATGGTTTATAGTTTTCAGTGTACAAGCCTAACACATCTTTTGTCAGATTTATCCCTAAAAGTTCCAATTTTTGATGGTATTGTAAATGATTTTTAAATTTTTGTGAAGCTTTATTGAGGTGTAATTGACAAATAAAATTGGAAGATATTTAAAGTGTACATTTTGATGATTTGATATGTGTATACACTGTGAAAGGATTCCTCTCACCAAGTAAATTAACATGCACATCACCTCACATAATTATCTTTGTTTTTAAATAAGAATATTTAGGTTCCACTCTGTTCGCAAATTTCAGTTATACAATACAGTGTTATCAACCATAGTGACCATGTTATACCTTAGATCCTCAGACCTTATTCATCTTATAACTGAAAGTTTGTACTCTTTTATGAACCTTTCCCTATTTCACTCACCCCAAAGCCCCTTGCAAGCACTTTTCTACTTTGTTTCTATGAATTTGACTTTTTTAAGATTCCACATATAAGTGGTACTATGTAGTTTTTGTCTTTCTCTGTCTGACTTATTTCACTTAGCATAATGCCCTCAAGTTCCATCCATGTTATTGCAAATGGCAGGATTTCCTTCCTTCTCTTGGCTGAATAATATTCCAGTGTGTGTGTATCATGTTTTCTTTATCCATTTACTCACTGATGGACACCTGGGTTGTTTCCATATCTTGGCTATTGTGAATAATGCTGCAATGAACATGGGAGTACAGATATCTCTTTGTTATCCTTTTCTCATTTCCTTTGGATATGTACTGATAAGTGGGATTGCTAGATCATAGGGTAGTTCTATTTAAAAATTTTTGAGGAGCCTGAACCCTGTTTTCCACAGTGACTGCACCATTTACATTCCCACCAATAGTACACTAGTGTTCCCTTTTCTCACATCTTTGTCAACACTTCTTCTCTCTTATCTTTTTGATGATAGCCTGATTTCCATTAGAATGGAATTTGAATTTCCAATTTTTTGTTGCTAATATATAGAAATACAGTTGAGTTTTGGAAATTGATCTTGTTTCCCTCAATCTTGCTAAACTCACTAGTCTTAGTAGGTTTTTGTAGATGCCAGTGGGCTTTCTGCATAGATGATTATGTCATTTACAGATAAAGACAATTTGCTGCTTCTCCAATCTGGATGCCTTCTTAAAAACCTTCTCCAGAACCTCTAATACAATGCTTAAGAGGAGTGACAAGAGCAGACATCATTATCTTGTTCTGGATCTTAGGGAAAAGCATTAATTCTCTCACCATTAAGTATGATGCTAACTGTGAACTTCCCATAGTGCCCTTTATCAGGTTGAGGATGTTTCCTTCTATTTCCATTTTCTTGAGCATTTTCATCATGAATGGCCAAATTATTTTTCTGCATTTGTTGAGATAAACAACTGGCTTTTATCCCCTTATTCTATTAATATGGTATCTCATATTAATTGATTTTTGGATTAAATCAATTAAATTAATAAAAGTTAAATCAACTTTGCATCCCTGGAATAAACTCTACCTAGTCATAACATAATCCCCCTTTTATATATTCTTGGATTCAATTTGCTAAAATGTTGTTACAAATTTTTGCATCAAGGTTCATGAGGGATATTGGTCAATAGTTTTCTTTTTTAATAATGGATTTGTCTAGTTTTGGTAGAGTAATGCTAGCCTCATAGAATGAGCTCAGAAGTATTCTCTTCAATTTCCTGGAAGAGTATGTAGAATTGATAGTTATTTCTTACTTAAATGTTTGATAGAATTCATCAGTGAAGTCCTCTGTGCCTGGGAAGGTTTATAACTACAAATTCAATTTCTATAATCGATACAGGAATATTCAGGATATCTATTTCTTTTTGAGTGAGCTTTAGTAGTTTGATGAAAAGTTTTGGCCATTATTTCTTCTTTACCCTCTTCTTTCTTTTGGTGGTTCTAGTCACTTATATATGTATTTGTGTATTATATATATATTATATATATGTTTGTGTATTATATGTATATATTATATATATATGTATTATATATATGTGTGTATATATATATGTAGGCTGCTTGAGTTGTGCTACTGTTTGCTGATGATGTGTTCAGTTTTATTTCTCTAGAGGTTGATATGGGTCTTTTTTATGTCTTCCATGTTTCTACTTAACATGTTTCCTCTTTCCTCTAGCTTTTGAATATATAGATACAGTTAAAACAACTATTCTAATGTTCTTGTCTACTAATTCTAATATGTGCATCAGTTCCAGTTCCAGGTTTTTATTGATTGATTTTTCTCCTCTTTACAGGTTGCACTTTCCTACTTCTTTTCATGGGTGGTAATTTTTGATGTGCTACACATCTTGAATTTTACTTTGTTGAGTACTTTGTATGCTTATAAATCTTTTTGAGCTTTGTTTTGGATGCCATTAAATTACTTGAAACAGTTTGATCCTTTGTAGTCTTTATTTTAAGATGTGTAAGGTGGAAGTAGCATAATGTTAGTCTAGTGCTAATTTTGCCCCACTATTGAGACAAGACCCTTCTAAGTACTCTCTACTCAATGCCTAGTGAAAAATGAAGGTTTCTAGTTTGGCTGGTGGAAACAGGAAATATTCTTGACCCTCTTATCTTTTCTGGTTGTTCTTTCTCAGGCCTCAGATAGCATCCTCATGCACCATGCACTGGTTAATACTGTGCTGAGGTCTCAAGGCAGGAACTTCCTGTCTTGGAGATTGTCTCTCTGTGCAGCTCTCTTCTGTCCAGGACTCTGTCCTGCAAATACCAGATGCCTTGATTTCCTCAGAGACCATCTAAGCTCCATCTCCTTAACTTATCTCCTAACTGAGCTCTGCCTGGGATTCCACCCCCCCCCTTTGCTGCTTCCTGGAAACTCTGTCAAAGCAGTAAGTTAGGAAAAGTGTATGGCTTTCTTGGATGTTTTCCCATCTTTGTTGCTTGATGTTCAGTGCTTCTCATGTATTTTGTACTATGTTTTAGTTGTTTGAGGTGGGAATGTAAATTCAGTCTCTGTTAATCCACCTTGGCTGGAGGTGGAAGGTAGTTGGTACTCTTTTGTTTTCAGCAACAGTGCCATTAAGCTGGGAGGCAAACAGTCCTGGGGGAGGCTGAGCTGGATTCTGGGGTTGGCTGGAAGGAGAAGAGTCAGCTTATGTGAGAGGGTGTGCATCTCTGTACCTCTAGCTGTGGATCTGTCATCCCTGATTGCACATCTGTCTGCACGTCTGTTTGCATGTCTGAATGCATTCTAATGGAGTCTGGGAAGCTGTCTATGGCCACCCCCTGGGACAGGGTCCTTTCTTCCATCTGCTCAGGTGAACTCCAGGCTGCCAAGTTTCTGGATGTCCCATGCCAGAGTCCTTCAGGCCTGAGCTGGCCTGTGGACAGCCTGCAGATGAGCTAAGCAGACATTTGCTTTTTGTGGTTCTGATTGGGAAGACAGGGTGGGAGCTGAATGGTTTTCTGTTTTTAGCCAGCTGGGGCTGATCTAAAGGCCCTGTCTTTCCTTTGCCTTCCCCAGTGATCCCACAGGCCCAGGCTGACCCTTCTGTGGTTGCCAGATGTGCTGGTCTCTCTGGGCATAGGAGGGGTCTGGTTGTAGCTCTCAGCGCAGCCCAGATCTTGGAGGAGTAGCACCTACTTGGAGGAGTATGACCATGGTGGTCTTTCACATGGGCCTGCCGGGGAGCCAGTGTCATCATACTTCCAGGAGGTCCGGTCTTGACCAGAACTCAGTACCTGTCCTCTTTCGCTCCCCTCAGCTGTGCCATGCATGGGCAAGGCTCGCCATGGCTTAAGTCCCCTCCATACATCCCGCTCATTCAGAGGCCTTTTTCCTAAGGGTGGACAACAGCACATGAAGCTGTGCCTGTAATAAGCAGCCAACTTCCTATGATTCTTGGAATAGAAGAAATAAGTACTGTTTAAAATCAAATTAAATTTGGTTCAAGATGTATAAACAGCCCAAGAATTCTAGAACTTATGCAGACTGAAAAAGGGAGAGATTTAATCAAATTAAATATATTTATCCCTAATGACAGGGATAAATTCAGCTACCTGAAAAAATCTCTATTCCAGGGAAATCCCAAAGGTCCACAAGCGGACACGTACATGTTCCCAGTGGCATTGTTTATGGTGGTGTGAAACTGGCTGATGTTTTGTCTGAAGTAGGATGAGCACCAGCTGCAGGGGAGGCCTTAACAAGCAGTGGCTCTTGTTCCGTAATGGCCTTTGGTTGAGCTCCTCCTGTGATGGGTAGGTCAGAGTGATATGTTATGTTGCTGGGAAGTTCAAATTATGCCAGAATTATATCTTCCTGCAGAGGATCATCGTGGACTTGGTATCTTGGGGGTGGGGATATGCATTTGGTAGAAACATTGTGTATTTGTTCATTCACTCAAAAGAACAGTTATGGGGAACACTTTTGGAGATGCAGGGTTTTCTGCGTACAATCCTCCGAGGGAAATAGATATTAAACAAATAAGCATATTACGTTGATGATTCTGGCAATAAAGAAAAATAACAGCATTTGTATGGTAGAACTAAGGCTCATGGGGGATAAAGGAAAATCCTTCTGAAAAAGGAATCGTGGAGTGAAACCTGAGGGTTGAGTAGAACTAGGCAGGGGAAGGAGTGGGGCAGTGTGTTCTCGGTGGGGTGGGGTGGGCATGAGGATTGAGGACTGTGAGGTGGGCAACAGTGTGGCCCCTTTAGGGAACCGCCCTGCCTGGCTGGGGTGAGGTGTGTCAGAGCAGGAGCAAGTGGAGGAGTGGAGCCTGGGGACATGCAGAGCCTACTTCTTGGTAAGGTGACTGCATAATTTGTCATCCAGACTAGGACAACTTTGAGACTGAAAGAGGTACTGCTGCTAATACAGTTGGGATAACAGGTCACCCTATTTGTAGGTCAAAGTAAAGAGTTTGAGTTTTATTCTCAAGAATCACTAGGGGCCTCGAGGAAAGGGAGATGTGACCTGATTTACACCTGGAGGGCCTGAGATGGGGGCTGTAGAACTCAGAAACTTCCTATCATCCCTCCCATCTTGAGAAAGGTTTGGGAAATATCAGAAGTCTGGGAGTGAGAGAGACACCAGGAACCCAGAAATGACCTGTGGCCTTCTTGCAGGACCGGTGATGAGCCAGTCCCTGGCGCTGTGTAGCAATCCCCTGTCTCCCGCCAGCTTCCTGACAGATGCCCGTCCCAGCACGTGAATCTTCCCCCAGTCAGATAGTAGGAGACAGTAATACCAACTTTCCCATGGGTGCCACGGACTCCATGGGGAAGGGGGAGTTTCTTGGTCCTGCCCCAGCTGCAGCGGGAAGTGGGAAGGAACAGCCCTCTTATAATAGCCTTGATCAATATGACTGTCAAAACTCTTAGAAAGCAAGGGTATGAGATGTATGAGTAAGATGACATGGGTCCTATTTTAATGCCCACAGTCTCCAGCATCCTGGTTTCCACCTTCCTGTGGAGTTATTCCCTCCCCTCACTCACTCAGTACATTGTGTGCCTCCAGCAGAATCTGCGGCTGGCTCTGAATCTCACATGTAGGTGAGTGATCATGGTGTCATTCCCTCCCATGCACACGTAGATCCAAAGCCCAGGTCCAGAGGACAATACACAAATTCCCGCCTCCTGGGAGCTTGGGGTGGACAAAATCCAGAGAAGATGGTAGTTTAGGAAGGAACTAAATTTCTAAACTCCCCAAAGCTGTCTATGCACATATCCAGCAAAACAGTTTTTCTCCAATGGGGACCTAGGTCTCTTCCATGAGAATAAGAGGCAGCCAAGGGTAAGGGCTGGGTGTGGCGGGCACTGTCCATGGCAAACCCGACAGCCATGTCTCCTCTCCTTCCCTGTTAACAATGTGCTTCATGCAGTCAGCGACTGGAGAGTCTTGATCTTTGGGAAGTTGGGACCCATGGTCATCTCCATCCCCAGGAGATGAATTATGATTGGTTTAAATCAGCTAAGGCAACTCATTCCCTTAGCTGATGATTAGTCTAGGTGGGGGAGGGATATGAGATCCAGTTCTGGCCAATGAGATGCACGGGAAGTCTGCTGGGAAGGCTTCTCTTCCCAAATGAAAAGGCAAAGGCTTGGTTGGAGAATTCCTGTTTTTTCTTCTCTCTAAGCCCTGTCCCTCCGTGGACTGAAGACATGCTTGGTGGAGCAGCAGCTGCTTTGGAACCAGAGTGCAAGAAGCTAGAATTCAAAGATGATGAGTGGAAAGATAGAAAGAGTCTGGGTTCTTGAAGTTGTTGTTGAGCTGCCCAGCCTGGATGACCTGCCTATGGCCCTGTTATGTGAGACAAAAAACCTGTCCTTGTTTAAGCTGCTGTAGCCAGGTACTCTGCAGTGACTCCCAACCATGTGAGGCAGCTGAGGCTTCCAGTTTGAGGAACCCCTGTCCCCGTCCTTAAAGGAGGACCTGAGGGCACAAAGGAATGAGTGCTCCCAAGATTCGTGAACCCTAGCTTGGCTTCTTCCTCAGGAGGTTGAGGTTAACTTCACTGGGTCTTGATTTCCTCATTTGCATAGTGTAGCCAAGAAATAGTACTTGCCTTAGAAGGTTGTTGGGAAGGATATGAGAAAATAAATGGGGTAATGAGAAAGAAATCCAGGAGATCCCTGGGTGTAAAGTAGCAGTTCAATGAAAGTCAGCCCCCTTCCCACTGTGGAAGTTAACAGGGAGCCTCCCATCCAACCCTGACTTCAAGTTGCACACACACGCATTGTGCATGTCGCTCTTACTGCCGGGAGAGGATGTTGCATTATGGAACCTTGAATTTTAAATTAAGTGTCAAATATAATTTGGCCACACTAAGAATTAATTATGTGACTGCCCTTACAAAAACCAGGGAGCTCAGCTCTGCGTGTGAAATTGGTGTCTGCCCATCAGGGAGGTGACCTCCCGGGTAACCCAGGGATGGTGCTTGGTGCTTTCCACAGTCAGGGCACTTCCCACCTGGGGCCCCTAGGAGCAGGGGTCCTTGAGGAGTGGCTGGGGAGTGGGGCTGAGCAGCGGCAAAGAAACTGTTGCCAGGAGTTATCCCCTGTGAGGGCTGGCCCCGCCCCAGGCTAGCTCCACCCTCCATGGCCTGTGCACATCTGTCAGCTGCAGACACACATGTGGCTGGTGTCAGTCCTTCCCCTTTAAGGGAAGGGAAGCGTTTCCTGAAAGGGTTGGGGAGGGGGTGGGGTGAAGATGGAGACATGTGGCCAGAAGGGAGGCCACATTTGTTTTGATGACAAACCAAGGACAAAAAGCTCAGTCTGGAGCATTCTTCAGGGATGTGCTTCCTCCTAACGATGGAGAAAGCCGCTCTCTCTGGCCTCCAGGGCCCAGGGCATGTTTTGAGAGGAAGACAGAGAACAGGGAGCGAGCAGCTGGGCATGGGCATCCAGAACCCAACCAAAGTCAGCAGCCCCCACTCCCACCCCAGTCTCCCCTTCTCTGAGGAGTCTGCGTTTAATTTTCTGGTCAGAGAGAAAAGGAGGAGGGAGAGGATGACGAAGAAGAGAAGAAAGGAGCGAGTTGAAGTTCTAATGCAGTCGGCTGGGATCTGTCACTCAGCACACAGCCCGCTGATGACTCAGGGCAGCCCCAGCTGTAAGCAGCCCATGATTTATGGACACCGAGTGAACTCCTGCGGCAGAAACCAGCCTTGAGATCAGAGCCGCAATAGGGCCCTTTTTTTGGCAGGAGACAGGGCCTGCATTTTTCTCATTCATGCCAAACTGCTTTGCACGGCAATTAGCTCTGTCCTCATTTAGTCTCCAGTCCCAAAGGGTAATGAAAGTCATATATCATCTTCAAGACTGGTAATTATTGAGCTCGCTTACAGGTAGGCTTTGTAACTGTGAGAAGGGCCTGTCGGCCCAGTAGTTATTACTCTTCCAATGAGTAAGCAAAGTGGGGGGCAGGGGAGGTAAGGAGGGAAGTAGGGGGGAAAAACAACTTTCCTGAGAGACTGCCCAACCCCAGCCCAGGATTTCTGACATACCTTCTGCAAATGTGCTCATCAGAGGGGAAACATCTTTATTCCATGGAGCCATTTTTCACGCCCTAACAAACCAGTCTGGGAGAGCTGAGAGTGGGAGGAGAGGCCTGTGGAGGGGGCAGGCTGGGGTCTGCTCTGGAGGGTGGAAAAGAGGCTGAGAGGGGCAGTGGGGACGAGAGCACGGGAGGACAGCAGAGCAGAAATGGAAGACAGAATCCCCCCGGCCTAACCTCGGTCCAGAACATTCCCCTGTTATTCTTGGACCTGCTGGGTGGATGGTGAGGGAGATGGTCAGGACCGGGACTGGGATTAGCTCTGTCTGCTGCTTCAGGGCATGTAGTGTGTAAGGCTAATGCTGGAAAGGTTTTCTTCTGAGCTCTTTGCCTTTATTTAGTCGTCATGCTGCTAAGTGAACATACTGTCTGGATTATAGTCTGTACCAGCAGTTTCCATGGCTGTGGAGTTAACTACTCACTTAAAAAGTATAATGAGTTTTTAGAAAAACTAGGCATAAATACTAGCTTGGGTTGCTGATTTTTAAACAGATAATGCAGTTAAAGCAGAAGCTAAAGAAATACAAATATTTAAGAACTGCTGGATGCCATACTCAGCATGCGAGCAATATTTATTGAATGCCTGCTCAGTAAAGGTGTCAGACACTGTTTTGTGTACGGGAATACAGCAGCTCAAGATGGACAAGGTGCTTGCCCTCATAGAGCTTCTCGTTTGGCAATCCATCATTACCTATGTTCATGGTTTGTTTTCTACCCTGACTTAAATGGCAGTAACAGCTGACAACCTTGAGTTGAGTTATAAACACAGCTATCATCTATTTAGTGTTTACTATGTGCCAGGTACTGCGCTGAGAGCTTTGTGTTCACATTTCTCATTGAATCCTCACAACCCCTATGAGGCTGGCCCTGGCGCCTTCCCCATTTTATAGATGGGTTAGATTACATGTCCAAGTTCACAGAGCTAGTTAGGATTGGACCCATACCATCTGGCTTCAGAGTCCGTTTTCTGCACGATGACACCATACTTTCCTCAATTCATTCTGAACCATTTAAATTTCTAGTTAATGACATTGGTGTATTGCTCTGTTTTGGCATCAAAAGCCATCGTGGACAGATTTTCCTCTTCTGCCACCAGCAGCCCTCCCACTCTGAGCCTGTCTGCATGGTGAACTCATTGATCTCAAACCACATTGGAGGAGGACTCTTAGGTTGACCTGTAAGTCCTTGCACTTAGCACCAGCTGCTCTGCAATCCTTCCTTGATCGCGGGAGGAACAGTGTGTGCTAATGTCCCAAATTCATTCAGGGACATCACGTTGGCAGCTTAAAACTGACCGTGGGAGAAATAGTTACACTACGGAAAATGGCAAATGCTGCAAGGCAGGTTTTTGTTGGTTTGTTTCCTAAAGAGCTGGTTATTAAACATTTATTAGCACACCATTGGGGAGGACCCCAGGGAAAAGGGAAACCTGAGGCTGTAGCTTGTGGTAACTTCTTCCCAGTACAGGAAAGTGCAGAGAGTACGGAAAGGGAGCCTGGAGACCTGAGCACTCAACCTGACCTGGCTTTGCTGCTGAGGGATCCTGACTTGAGCTCTTTGTCATTTCCATCAGGTGGCCTCTCAGATGCCACCATAGCCACAGGTTTGGGTATAAAACTACTTTCATGAGGAGTCTGGAGCCCCAGAATGAATCTTGATTGAGTTTATTTAAGGTTTTGTTCACAAGTATATAGCAGTTCTGCCATCTGTGTCTGTTATGGTCTAGGGCTGAGGGTGTATGTGCAACACACACACTGTTGTGAGCTGCACAGGGCACAGGGGCCCTCCTTCTGCTTTCTCTTTCATTCTCCACCGCTTTGGAACCAGACAGATGAGGGCCAGAAAGCCACCTCCTCCCCGCTCTGTGACCTTGGACAAGTTGCTTAGCTTCTCTGTGCCTCAGTTTCCTCCTGTGACATGAGCATAATCAAGTGTCTGTTCATAGAGTGCTGTGAGGAGTGAATGGGCTGATGCACAGTGGTCGCTGGGCACTCGCTTGACACGTAGGCAGTGCCCAGGACCTCCTCGGTGTTCCTGCCATTTCTTCCCTGCATTGTCTCTTTCCCTGTGGGGAAAGGTGCCCCACACCCATCCCAGATGCCAGGGCCCCTGTGCAGGAGGCCAGGGCTGAGGCAGAGGGGCTGTCGTTACCTCCCAGGAGTTGGCCTCCGTGGGCACCTCCAGCCCCCAGGATCTATGCAAGCCCTTTTGTGTTCCTTAAGCTCCCAACACTGGAAGGAGGGTATGAACCAGGCATCTCATGTTGCCAGGTGTGGAGGCGCCAGCTGTAGGGGCACGACCCTGGACTCGGCAGGCAGGTCGGCTGGAAGGAGGCCAAACAGGCTGTGGGACTGTGCAGTTCAGTCACCTTGAGACCATCTGCCCTCTGCTCACATGGTTCAGAATTGCCCTTCTGTGTGGCCAGCTTCTGGTCCTTGTAGGAGGGAGAACTGGCCCTCTCCCTGTGTGTCTGGTGGTGACTGTCTGTGGGCTGGCTGCCACCTGCCTGCTGCCTGCTGTGCTGTTGCTCCCTGGCCCCGGCTCTGGGAGATTTTGGTTCTCTATTCTCCTGCCTCTCCCTGCTCCGGGCAACTCCCCATGGTCTCTAAGCATGTGCATGGGATATTCTCTTTTTCCATCTTTCAGCTGCTCCTGTCCCCTGATCCTGGGGGGCAGACTGATTTGCCAGAAGGATGCATGCTCCGTGCTCCTCATCCTCTTTCCTGATCCTCCGTCTGACCTTCTCTCCAGCTGACCCTGCAGTCTGCCTTCCACTCCTCCCTGTCCTGGGTTTGCTGCTGTTTACTTTCTCAATTTCCCATTCCTGTTAACCTACTGTCCCATCCCCACTTACCAGGGTCTGGCCTTATGATACTTTCTGGACCTTTAACTTAAAGCTTTCCGAGAGTAGGTTGAATACACTGAGCCTTGAGCAGGAGGCGCTGAGCGGAATCAGGACCACCTCCAGCAAAGTCAAGACCCAAAGCTCCCTCCCTAGGTTCTGCTGCTTTCTGTGGTGAAATCACCCTGTCTGCCCAGCTTCTCTGCACAGCCGGGGCATGGCTGCCAAAGCTGTGGGCTCACATCAGTGCCCATGGAGGATGAAGGATATGTCTCCCTGGTCTAGTTAAGGAATCTGGGGCAGGACCATTGTCCAAGCTTTGCACAAGTGCTCAATGCTGGATGCATCACTGTTCTGAGCAGATAGGGTACTGGGATGGGCCAGGCACAGGCCACCTGTCCACTCTTGTGTATGGTATGGTTAGATAAAGCCCAGAAGAAGGGAGATGATACGCCAAGCAAGTGTGACTGTGCTGTAGGCAGAGACCGGCTGCCCTGACATTCCAGCACCAGCAACACATGCAAACAAAGCCATTTGGGGCTGCAGGTTCAGACACAGAGGATGTTGCCCCATCGGGGATGGTCTAGGGAGAGCCACAGTCATGTTTGAAGCTAGAGGATGATCTTATTTTTAAATTTTTTAAATTTTTTGTGAACTAGAAGAGATTACTGCAGAAATTTGGCCAAGGTCCCAATTGGGTGGCTCCAACTTGAGGCTGGGCGAAGGTTCCCAGCCCAGGTGAGAGGAGGAGAGAGAGTAAGGGGAGTATGTCTGGGCCTGGGGCCTCCGAGCTTCGAGATGGTATTGTGAGCCAGGCTGCAGGAGAGGCCTGTGCAGGGCTCCACATCAGGGCCTTTACCATTGTCCTCTGTCGCTATGTAGAACTTCTTGAACTGTTGATTCCCAAAATGGCACCAACGACTCATCTAGTAATATACCTGTCTCCTTCCCTAGGAAGTGGGCCGTAGGAAAGCCCAGAATAAAGGACACCTATGATAATGTAGAGCACTTACCCAGAAGGAATTGGGATCAGGATAAGGAGAGGAAATTAACACAAATTTTGAATTCATGGGTGGAGGTCAAAATGGGAGTCATAGAACAGAAAGCATTTTCTGTTCCAACTTTGCTGTCCTAGGGCTATGAAAAGAGGGTATGGGTGGAGTGCCCTGTGGGGTGGGTCTTGCCTGTGGCTACAACTCCTGTACTCTTAATATTTCTTGCTCCTTGGTGGGCCACAGTAGGTTTCTGAAGCCAGAATGGGTTGGAGGAAGGACTGTTCATGTTAGGGTCAAGGCCAGGGTTTCAAACTGGGATAAAATGTGGCTAGAGAGGGGGCTGGTTTGGGGAGGAGGTTGATGTAGCAAAGAGTACTAACTGAGTTGCCAGTGGGTCCCAGCCCTAGACTTGTCTCATGCCCACGGGCCTCTGAGAGCCTCCTGGCCGTCTTGCCCCTACTGTTTGGGGTATTAGTGCTGCATAGCAAACCACTTCACGCCATTTTCTTATGTCACAGATTCTGTGGGTCAGGAATTGGGATGGGCACAGTGAGAATGGTTTGTCCCTGGGACCTCAGCTGGGCCGACTCAAAATCTCTGGGAATCATCTGGAAAAGTCTTCTTTCACGTGTTCGGTGGTTGATGCTGGCTGTCAGCTGGAACTTGGCTGGGCTGCAGGTCAGAAACTGCCATGGCCTCTCCATGTGAACTTCCTGCACAGGCTACTCGGGCTTCCTCTCAGTGTGGGGGGTGAATTCTAGGAACAAGCATCCCTGGAGAGCCAGCAGAAGCTGCATGGCCTTTTCTCTTTAACCTCAGAGGTCATGCAGTGACAGTTCTGTCACATTCTATTCATGGAAGCAGTCACAGCCTGGCTCAGATTGAACAGGAAAGGAATTAGCTTCTGCTTCCTGGGGACAGGCGAGGTTATACTATAAGAAGAGCTAATGGAATGGTAGATGTTGTGGCCACCACTGAAAGCCCAGCCAGCCACACCTTTAGGAAGTCCACCTGCCACACCTACAAATCTAGGAAGATGAGGTCCAGTGATGCACAGAGATCCTCACACCCACTTCACAGAGGGAAAAACTGAGGCTGTAAAAGTCATTGCATTGAAAAAGGGCCCTAAAAGTCCAACATCCACTCAATTTAGGGATTCATTCTACAGTATCCCATGGAGCAAATTATCTAGCTTCTGCTTACATACTTGCAGTAATGTGGAGATCGCAACCTTACAAAGGGCCCACTGCAGTTGCCACACGGTTGGAATTGTCCGAAAGTTCTTAGGTTGTGATAAGAGTTGCTTCCCTGTAAGGTCCGCTTACTGGCTCTGGGTCTGCTCCTTGCAAATGAGGACTGAACAGGATAGAAGGAAACTAATGCTGTTGCGTGCTGCTATGTGTCTGGCCTGTGCCTGAGGCTTTCACAGCTGTTCCGTGGAGAGCAAGCATGTATCAGCCCACTCAGTTTTGATGGAGTGTCACATCTCCACACTTAGGGCTTTCCCCTGCTCTTCAACGACTTGTTTCCCTACTGCTCATCACCTTTGCCTGCTGTAGTTTCTCAGAATTCCCAAAACATCATTGGAATGTGAGCTAGCCTAACCTGGCTCATCTTTTTTTCTTTTTTTTTTTTTAAGCAGCCACATCACACACAGGGTTGGTTCATCTTAAGCTCAGAGTCAACTAAACCCTCTCAATCATTTTTCACTTTAACTGCAGCTGTACCTCTTGTCTCCTTGCCACCTTTGTCCAGGAACCTTCTTTTCCAGACCAGGACTAGAAAAAGGTTGCATATCCAGAGGTCCATTCTTAGCCTCAAAGGACTTTTGAGATCAAGAGGGCCTGTGAAGAGTGGGACCTGTGGCTGTGTCTGAGGTGGACCAAGGGTCAACTTGAGCTCAGGCATCCTGCTGGGCTGGCAGTGGGGACAGGCCAAATGAGTTCACTTGAAGGCTGGGAGGATCACCATTCACTGAATGCCTGTCCTCTTCTCCCTTGGGGTTAGGGACAAACCATAGGGATAGGGAAGTGCCATTCCTGACAGCTCAGAAGTGCAGGTTTCTTGGACCAGGCTTGGGACAGGCTGACTGCCTGGCATGAGGTCGCAGGGAGGACTGTCAGGGTGGAGAAGATCAGAAAAGGTTTGCTGCATCCCTCCTTGTTGTGAGCTTCTGGATTCTTATTCATGTGCATATATGTAAAACAAAAATAGGAGCATTTATTGATTTTAGGTGACTCCTCCTAAACTGGCATGTCCCATGAACACCAGTATGAGGACTTTCTGGGTTGCAAGTGACAAAAACAAAGCTAAAACAAGTTTAAGCAAGACAGCGAGTATATATGACTTCTCCACTTCACCTGCTGAGCAGGCCAAGGGCAGAGTGGGTTTCAGGCTTGGCTAGATCCAGAGACCTGAAGATGTTATCAGACTTGTCATCAGTGGGCTCCACTGCTTTTATTGGCCTCATTTGTCCCTACAGTAAGTTGGTTTTTCTAGGCATGGCAGTCATGGCACTGGAAGCCTTACAATTCTCAACCTAAAAGGAATGGGGAGTGTCTCTCTTTAGAATCAGTATATAAAATCCCAGAGAAGGACCCTGATTGATCTGACATGGGTCACATGCCTATCCTTGGGACAATATTTATAGTCAGAAAGAGGATAGGATGATTGCCAGGCCTGGGCATATGTCTTCTCTCGGGGCCAGCCACCTCACATGCATCCAGTGGCAGGGAGCAATACAGCTAGGCCTCTGAGGACAGGAATGGGTGAGTTGGGAATTGAAGCTGTGCTGTCTTCTGGGTCTACCTGGTTTTTCATATCTGCTTTTTGCCCACCTCCTCATTCTGAATGCCTTTGAAGATCAGCTCAAAATGGCTGCCCAAGACTGAAACATTACATGACTTTCAGAAGCCCAACACCGCCTGTGGCTGTGTTCAGATTTTTCAAGACAGACAGAACCTGATTGGTTGCAGGGGTAGATATTTACTACTGGACCTGTCAGCTGTGGTGAAGGATAGGGTTATGTAGTACAAACATGGTCTCTGGGGTCTTGCCCTTGAGCAGGCCTGGTAGGAGTAGTTCCGTCGAGAAGGGGGTTGTGGGTAAAGCAGGCATTTTGGAACACGATGTTGTACTAGTCCCAGGTGACCCAGAGAAGAGCAGAGTGTGGCACCATCCCTGACCTCAAGTAGCTTCAAGTCTAGCTAGGAGGTGAGATGCTCATCTGCACGAGGGATCACAGGACCTCAGAGAAGGACAGGGTTGCTGTAGGCCAGGACAAGTGGAACAAGCTTCCTGGAGGCAGTGGGAATGGAGCTGGCCTTCTGGGTCGGCAGTAAAGAAAGGACAAAATATTCTAGAGCATGGAGCAGACATTGCCTCAACAGAGGCTGTCTTCTTCACACCTGAGCTGGCTCACCTGAACCGATATGCAAATGCATTTGAAGTGTCATGTACACGATTTGAGTCTTTTTTTCAAAGTGTGAGCCCTATAGAGCATGTTTCTACATGCCTCTCCATCTGTTCCCACCAGGTTCCCACCTGACTAATCATAACACTGCTAGTCCCTGGATGCCCATGAAATACCCCTTCCCCTCTGCCCCTCACCATCTCTGGATGTGCGAGTGGAGGTTGTAGGGAGTTTTTCATGACTCTTTGGAAAGTCAAGGAATATTTTCTCTCCCCAAAGCCAAAAAAGGGGGGAAAAAAAGCCCTCCAAAAATAGGAGGAAACTAACTCTTTGCGTCTTGAGAAGGTTGAGACCTGTAAGAGCCCCGAGACTGGAGCTTCTACTCCGTTGCTGTGGATAAAGAAACAGAGGTACAGGACAGTTCCAGACTTGCTCAAGTTCTCCTGGTAGGACTAGAACCCTGGCTTCTCACTGCCAGCCCAGAGCTCTTCCCCTGAGCCCTTGCTGGCCAGTGGGGGAGTGGGCCTGACAGAGATAACCTGCTTGTGCTGGGGGTGGGAGTAGAGGCTCAGCCCAAGAAAGTGTGGCCAAAATCAAGTTCTCTTGGGTGCTCTGGAGGGTCTGGGAGTGGCTAAGAGGTCACGGCAGCTCCTGGGGAGTGGGATGAAGGTCCATCCCATATGCTTTATCTGGCAGATTCCATTTCCTGTTGGAGGAAAAGGAAGAGATCTTTGTGTTTCTCTGCTGTTTTTTCCCTTTCAGGCAGATCAGAAATCAGATCCCCTTCAGATAAGCCCAGCTGAAAAGAAAGAGGCAGAGGCTGGCACAAAGAGAAGGGTCCCTTGCCAAAGTCACGTAGGAAGACACCCAGAAAGACCCTCGCCCTGCAGAGGAGTGAGAAAGGGGTTCATGTGAGCCTCACTTTCCCCAGGGGCCTCACTTTAGACCTTTAATAATATTTCCAAATGAGGTTTTACATTCAGTGATTGTATTACTATTTTTGCATCTGGTTAAAAATGACAAATTGTTAAATATAAACTGAAAGACTTCACACTTCTCACTCTAAAAGCGGCATCTCTTCATTGTCTCATGCAGAGGCAGCCTAAAAAAATGCAATGGCCCCTAGCTCACTTGACCCCTGAAAGGCCCTGAAGGTGGAGGGGGCTGGGGGGCGCAGGGGACTGAGGGGGAGAGGGAGGGGAGGCGGGGAAGGGAGAGGAGGGAAAGGGGGGAGATGGAAAAGCAGGGAGGGAGAGGGGAGGAAGAAAGGAGCACCGGAGAGAGGAAGAGGGGGGAGAGGGCAAGGTGACCGCGGGTATCGGTGAGGGGCCGGGTGTCAAGGTTCTATCTGCGCAATGATTGATGGGAGCCTGGGTTTTCCTGTCAGCCTGTCAGGGCGCAGGAATGTTTAATGTTCTCATTATTGGTTACGCTGTTGTGTATATTTCTCTGTCAGCACCGCGGACCCAGCTGAACTGGCAGAGCACTTCAAAGGCCTGCGGGTCATTCATCATCCCCATGACGCTCCGGCAAATGCTCAGCTTCAGCTCCGCGCCAGGGATTTGTTATGACTTGCGAGCCGGCTGACAGACAGGGCTGCGGCGGCGGGAGGGGCCGCGGGAGGGAGGCACGCAGCCCTTTTCGTCACTCCGGGCAAACGGCAGCGCCCGGTGCCCTGGCTGCGGCTCCGAGGACAGCGGCGGGGGCCCCCCACCCTCTCCCCGCGAGCCCAGCCGGCGCCCTCTCCCTCCAGTCCCGCCCTCCTCCTCTCCGCTGGCGGTGGCTTCGCGAAAGTTGTGCTGAAAACCCCCAGGTTGGGGAAAAAAGCAAAACTTGCAACCGTCCTGGGCCCAGGGAGGGGCGGGCTGGGGGGAGGGGAGAGCGGGAGAGTATCGGAGCTTTGTTTCCTTTCCCAGGCCGTGACATGATTAATCGTTTTCTTCTGATCTAATTTTGGAACATGAAAAACAGCACATTTGTCTTGAAGAAAAATGATGTGCCGAACTGCGCAGATGGAAATTTCGAGCAATGAGAAAGATTAAAGTGAAACCCCACTCCTTAGACCTAATCATGAGTTGTAGATTATTCTGTCGGCCCAGCCAGATGGTAGCTCTGATTCCACAGCCCCTTCTTATATTAATGAATACTAGACTGTTATATTTGACTTAGGTAAGTGAAATGTCTATCAGAGCTAATGGACTGCCAGCCAGCATAACACATGTTGTACCGCTAAGGGTCCTTGCTGCATTTTTCATGTTTTATACTAATGTAGAACATTTTGTTTCCTACTGTTTTTCATCATTGTCACTGTTTGCTAAATATTTTCACATGGAAGTAGGGAGGGAGACAAAAATCAGGAGGAAAAAGAACCCCCCTCCAAACTTGTGTCCAAAGCTAATTTCCTCCCGTTGGGCTTGGCTATAACTCTACAAGTAAAACAGTCACCCGAAGCAACACGTACAGGAACTCAATAGTAACGTGATTAAGTTCCTAGTCAACAAGACTACACTCCACTGTATGTTAACAAACCTAATTATAGCCCCTTGGTGATAAATTGGGCCAGGGCCCTTGCTGCACACCTCTGAGGTCACATCTAGAAGAACAGCTTGACCGGCTTGCCTCAGGGGAGAAGACTGTCCTGGAGAGGGGGCCTAGGCTCAGCTTGGTGGAGGGGCTATTCCAGCCTGACCCAGTTGTCCAGCCCCTGGGGAGGGTGGGTAGGTGGCAGCAATGCAGAAGAGAAGGCCAGAGGTTTGAGTAACGGGGCATTAGGCTTTCCTGGATGAGCTGGAGGGGTGGTGGCTTCAGAGTCATTGGCCCCATCTGTGCTATGAGCAGTTCCAAGATGCCTGACAGGAGAGTGTGCTGTCCCCAGTTCAATGCTTCAGTGCAGGCCTCAGAACCTGGTGGCTCACCTTCTCCGGGCCTGGTAGAGGGTCACTCAGACCTTCCCCTTCTCCCAGATGCCTTGTCTGTGTACTGCTGAGGCCCCAAAGAGCTTACCATTCAAGAGGAAATCCTGAGTTACTTGTTTGTGAGGGAGCCAAGCCTGGGTGGGGACAGTGTCCTGGAGATGGAATCTGGAAGCTGTTTGGGGGCAGATCAGATGAGGGACATCTTCAAGGGGTGGTATCTGAACAAAACAATGGAAATGAATACATAGAGAGGAGAGACCTATACATGAAAACAGTGGAGAGATGAAGGAAGAACAGAATGCAGAGGAAGAGAGAGGCATAGAGGCAAGGAAAAGTAAGTAACAGAGTAGGTGGCCCATGAAGTCAGAGAAACTTCTTCAGGCAAAATGAGCTCTCTAAAAAGCAAATTTGACTGCTGCTTAAAATTCTCTCCTGGCTGTGATTCCTGCAGGAGTCAGTTCCAATGTCTTGGCTTGAAATAGATGACCCCTTTCCATTCACTTCTCTGGCCTCATCCCTCACCTGTCCTTGACTATGAACCCTGCACTTGTGCCACATAGGTCTTCGCAGGGTCCTCAGGAGTGCTGTGCTCTTTCAGAACAATATGCTTTTGCCTGTGTTTATCCCTGTCTATCACACTCCCTTGCATTCTTTCTCTAGCAAAGTCCTACTCATGCTGCAAGACCTAGCTTGCACATGTGCTTCTCTGCCATGCTTTTCGGACATTCACCAGGAGTCATTATTCAGCTTTTGATCCATATCCCTGTAAAAATGTTGTCCAGGCTGCATTGAAAAGTATCTGTTCTTACAAATCTCTTCCTCTGTACCTGGCTTCCTCTGCAGCTATTCCTTCATTTGTTTATTCATTTATTCATTCAAGAAATTGAGATCTATATTGAGAACCTACTACATGCCAACTATTGTCCTGGGGATTCAGCAATGTATAAAATTCCCAGCCCTCTTGGAGCTGACCTTTTGGTAGCTACATGTTTGGGTGTATTAAGAAGTGAGGTTTCTTCATAGTAAGAAACAGAAACTCCTTTAGGTTAGCTCTAATAGTGGGGATTATCATAAGGTAGTGGCAATAAGGGGGCAAAAATTTCATGGGGACCCCAGAATAACTGTACAGCGGAACCTCTCAAGTTTCTGTAACTCACAACTAGCTCATTCGTGGCCCTTCCCAGCCCCTAAAGCCATTTTTAAACTTTTAAATTATATTTATAATATACACACAGAAAAATGTACTTATCATAAGAATACAGCTCAATGAGTTTTCACAAACTGTAACTATAATGAGACCAAGATGGAACCTTTACTATTCCAGTACCCCTCCTTGTCCGCCTTCTTTGTTTCATTTTTAAGTTAACTTTCCACCCCAATTTTGCCCCTATTATTAACTATGACAGTTTGATTTCAGTTTTCAGCGGGTTTGTTTTTTTGAACAGCTTTATTGAGGTAAAATTTACATAAACTAAAATCAACCATTGTAAGTGAGCAATCCAGTGATTTTTAGCAAACCTTATAGAGTTGTGCAACCATGACCACAATCCAGTTTTAGAATATTTCTGTCATCTCCCAAAAATTCTCTTGAGTCTATCTTCAGTCAATACTCAGTTCCAGTTCCAGCCCTAGCCTTAGGCAACCATGTTTTACATTTCAGTCTGTGATCTACTTGAAAAAAATGCAACAACTTTTTTGAGACATAACTCACATGCATCAAGTCCATCCTTTAAAAAGGTAAAGCTCAGTGGTTTTTCAATCACTAATCACTGGAAATCACTAATCTATATTCCTTCTCTATGGACTTACCTAGTCTAGACATTCCATATAAATAGAATCATACAATATGGGGTCTTTGAGTCTGTCTTCTTTCACTCAACATGTTTTCAAGAGTCATCCATATTGTAGCGTGCATGAGAACTTTCTTCTTTTTTTATGGCCGAATAATATTCCATTATATGGATTTATAACATCTTGATCCATTCCTCACTGATGGACATTTGGGTTGTTTCTACTTTTGGACATTATGAATAATGTGGCTGTGAACGTTCTTGTACAAGTTTTTGTATGCACATATGTTTTCAATTCTTTTGTGTATGTATCTAGGAGTAAGTGGGATTTCTAGGTCATATGCTAATTCTGTTTAACTTTTTGACTGTGATCTATTTGAAGCTAATTTTTGTGTATTGTATGGGGTAAGAGTCTACGTTCATTTTTCTTGCATATGGATATCCAATTGTCTCAGACTAACTTTGTAAAAAAAATCATGAGTTAGCACTGGATTTTGTCAAATGCTTTTTCTCCTTCTACTGAGGAAGGTATTGAAATCTCCAATTATTATTGTTGAATTGTCCATTTCCCCTTGAAGTTATCATGTGAGTTTTGCCCTTTATTCTTTTATGGTGTACTATATTAATTAGCTTTCAAATGCTAAACCAACCTTATATTCCTGGGATAGATACCACTCAGTTATGGTATATAATCCTTTTTATATTGCTGAGTTGGTTTGCTAATATTTTGTTAAGGCTTCTTGCATCTATGTTCATGAGGGATATTGGTTTTCTCTTTTTGTGATTTGTTTGTATGGCTTTGGTTTCTGGGTAAATCTAGCCTCATAGAATGAGTTGGGAAGTATCCCCTCTTTTCCCTATATCCTAAGTTTGTGAAGGATTGGTATTAGTTTTTCTTTAAATATCTAATATTTGATTCCCCAGTAAATCTATCTGGGCTTAGGTTCTTCTTTGGGGGAATATCTTTAATCACTCATTTGATTTCATTTTATATCATAAATTTATTCAGATTTTCAATTCTTTTTGAGTCAATTTGGGTAATTTGTGTACCTCTGAGAATTTGTCCATTTTATCTTGGTTGTCTACCCTGTTGACATAAAGTTGTTCATGCATTCTCTTATAATCCTTTTGATTTTTGTAGTGTCAGTAATGATGTACCTTCTTTATTCTTGATTTTGGTAATTTGTATTCTCTCTCTCACTTTCTAGGTAGTCTAGCCAAGAGTGCCATTTGAGTGACTTTTTCAGAGAACCAGCTTCTGGCTCTAATTGATTGTCTCTGCTTTCTATTTCATTGATTTCTGCTCTAAGGATGTTATTTAATTTAAATTTTTTGGCATTTCTCCATATTTCCTTCTGTTATGGATCTCTAATTTAGTCTTGTGGTCAGAGAACATACTTTGTATGATTTCAATCTTTTTAAAGTTATAGAGAACTGTTTTGTAGCTTAGCATATGATTTATCCTGGAGACTGTTCCATGTGCTCTTGAAAAGAATGTTTATTCTTCAGTCTTTGGATGGAGTATTATGTTAACATCAGGTCAAGTTGGTTGATAGTGCTATTCATGTCTTGTATGTCTGTCTGGTTCTATCAGTTATTGAGAGTTGGATGTTGAAATTTCTATTACTGTTGAATTTTCTATTTCTGCTTTAAAATTCCATCAGTTTTTGCTTTGTGTATTTTGGGGCTCTCATTTTAGGTGTACACACATTTATAATTGTTACTGCTTAATACAGTAATATTTTTATCATTGTAAGATTTCCCCTTTTTGTCACTAGTACTATTTTATCTTTAAGTCTCTTTTGTCTGATATTAATATGGCTATTCCAGCTCTTTTGTATTGCTGATTGCATGGGCTATCTTTCTCATCTTTTTACTTTTAACCTGTTTATGTCTTTGACACCTGTTATGTGTCTCTTGATGACAGCATATGGTTGGGTCTGGCTTTTTAATTCAGTTTGATAATTTCTTCTTTTTTAATGTAGTTTTTAGTCCATTTCCTTTTCATGTAATTATTGATATGGCTGCAGTTATACCTGCCAGTTTTCTATTTTTTTCATGGCTTTTTTTGTTTTTCTGTTCTCCCTTTACTGCCCTATTTTGTATTAAATAATTATATTTTAGTTAAGAATAAATATTTTAATTTCTCTCTTGTTCTCTTACCTGTATTACTTCAAGTTATTTTTCAGTTGTTGCTCTAGGGATTACAATGTGCATTTTAACCTATTACAATCTATCTTATAATAATGCTACCTTAATTCTGGTAAAATATAGAACTTCTTTTCCTCTCCTCTCCTTTGTGCTGTCATTGTTACATATGTTACATCTATAGGTGTTATAAACTCAACAATACAGTATTATAATGATTTCTTATTACATTCTTGTGTGTGTCTGTGTGTAGGATATTAAAAGATGAGAGAAAAATCTACATAAAGAGTCTTCTCTATTTAATCACATTTGTCATTGTTGGTAATCATCATTACTTTTTGTGAATTTGAATTCTCAACTGGGTCACTTTCTTTTAGCCTGAAGGAACTTCACTTAGTATTTCTTGTAAGACAGCTAGATGGCCATAAATATTCTAAGTCTGTTTACCTGGAAATATTTTTATTTCACCTTCATTTTAGAAGGATTATTTTAACTGGATATGGAATTCTGGTTGAATGTTTTTGTTCTAGTACTTTGAACATATAATTCCATTGCTTTCTGACCTCTATTGTTTCTGATGAGGAATCAGCTGTTAACTATATTGTTTTACTATTCATACATGGTGGCTTTTTTTCCTGTTGCTTTCAAGATTTTCTTTTTGTCTTAGGCTTTCAGGAGTTTCACCATGTGGCTCTTGGTGTGGATGTCATTGGGTTGATCCTTCTTGTAGTTCATGGAGTTTCTTGGATTTGTAGATATATGTTTTTAATCAAATTTGGGAAGGTTTCGGCCATTATATTTTTAAATACTTTTTCTATCTCTTTCTCTTTCTACTCACCTTCTTGGATGCCCATTACAGACATGTTGGTACACATTAATATTACCTTACTATTGCCTCACATCTCCTCTACACATGTGTACAAACTCTGTTGGCCAGGGATATGTGGGCATCTTTGGCTCTGTTTGGTCTCTGCTGTACATGCACACAGCTTCTGGTCAACCCAGAGTATGTGTGAGTCTTATCAAGCCCAGTGTGGCTGTCTTACCTCCTTAAACTTTTTGGTAAATGCCTGGCTAGTCCACCAGTTCTTTGCTTTTCTGAACCAAGCCTGAAACTACAGATTACTGGAGATGATGGGTCTCCCTGTTTGCTTGCCACTGAGATCATCCATCACTTCACTGACACTGCTCCAAATCAAGTGTACCTCCTCTAGTACCTGTGGTGAAGCTGCTTTTTGTCATGTACCTGCAGAGCTGCGGGAAGAGGTATGGCATGTAAACATGATGTTCTTACCAAAGTTTCGGTAATTTTAATGAATTAATGTTTCCCAGTTGTTGTATGGCTTTGGCAAACTTCCATAGTATTGAAATTTTGTTTGTTTGGTTTGGTTTGGTTCTTGTTTGTTTTTACTATTTTGTCTACCTTTATAGTTGCTTTTTTGGGAGATGTTTTGTGGACTTCCTAATTCCATATGCCAGAAGTTAGAAGTCCTTTGGTATGTTTTTTGAGCTTCTGCTTCTGTTATTTACTGAACATCTCTTGTCCTCCATATTTCCAATTCAAATTTCCAATATAAAGAATCTGATTGGTCCAGACAGGCTTCAGGAGTGCCCCTACTCTAAGCCATTTCATAGGTGGCTCCTTGGCTCTTTTTTGAAGGCGGTAGGAAGGTTAGAGAAAAAATTAAGGCAAAAGAAACCAAATTGTGTGAAGCCAGGGCCAAGCGTGTGGCACAAACCTGTTCTTTGTGATTTCAGCCTAGGTATAGGCAGTTGCAGAGATAGTCAGAAAGAGGTTCTGGGCCACTTTTATGTGGGTGGGGGTTGTGTGAGGGTATGGGTCAGGAAGGGTTGGGGTAGTTAGCAGCAAGGATGTTGGGTCCACATTATCCCATATAAAGCCAAAGTAAGGCAGACAAAGTGGGCCAGATTGAACTGCTCTTGCCTCACTCCTGCCCTGCCTCAGCCCTGCTCCTGACTCTTCCTTGGTTCACCCCTGTCTCTGTCAGGAGTGAGTAGACACTCTACCGTTGAGAATGGATCCCAGTTTTTTCCACAAGCACTCATTTATTCATGTTTTCACATGTGCATTCAAGGAGTATTTGATCGCCCACCTTGTGTCAGATAATGTGCTAGTTATTAGGAATATTGTGGTAAGCAAGGTAGACCTAGTCCTTACTCTCTCAGAGCTTATAGTTTTTTAAATGTCAAGGATACTCTTGCCATAAAGAATCAAAACGGCTGAAATCAAGATAGGTTGGATTGTTGTTTTTCATCTTTGGGAAGAAAGTGTCTATTTACCAAATGACTGGAACAGCTTAAACAACATTGCAGAGAATATGTTTGAATTACATAAAATAACTTACTTTGTCTAAAGTTTAACCATTGTGCTTATTTTCAAATTCATCTTGCTAATTACTAATGTGTATCATTATTCATTAGAACAGGCCCATTGAGACTCTAATTAGTAAATTTGGTAATTAGTGAAAATTACTGTGATCTTCATATATATAGAGGCTTGCTAATTGATCTCTCTCCATTTAAATTTTTCTTTATTCTCTCTGTAAAACGTATGGACTGATACCCTCAGTACAATAGACACTTGTAACTGGGATGCTACTCTCCAACATGTCCACCAATTGTGTTGTCTGTTTACCACAAATTAGTTTTGTGTGTTTCCAAACCTGTTTATATCAGTTTTACTTGTAATTTTAATTACCTAATTTATTAAATATAATATAAACTAATAAAGCCTGATGATACAAGAAATAAATTTGTTTTTCTATTTTAACTAAATTGACTGTTTTGGAAAGACTCCATAAAGACAATAGCAAAAAACTTATGTTGAATTGAGTGTACATATGACACCTAGAAAAGATTGGAGGGGGGGAAAAATCATAAGTATCCAGAAGGAATTTCCATATGTGAAGCATTCTCCTTAAATTCTCACTGTACTCAAAGTGTAAATGAGGCAGAGATGCTAAAATTATCTGATAAATTTTAAAGTAACCATATAAAAATGCTTCAGTAAGCAATTACAAACATATTTGAAACAAGAAAGAAAACAACATCAGCAAAGAAATAGGAGATGTAAAGGAGAGCCAAATGGAAATTTTTGAACTGGAGAAGACAATGATCAAAATAAAAAGCTTGGGGAATGGTATCAACAGTGGAATGGAATGAAGACAGGGCAAAGAATCAGTGAACCAGAAGCTGAAACTATAGAAATTACCCAACCTGAAAGAGAGAGAGAGATTGAGAGAACAGAGCTTCAGAAATGTGGGGCTATAGAAAAAGGTCTAACATTTGGAATGTCAGAATCAGGATGGTGAGGAGAAAGAGGGTGAAGCTGAAAAAGTATGAAAAGAAGTACTGGTGGCTCAAAGAGATACACTCAAAAGCACCATAGTAAACCAAAATAGAATTTTTCAAAAGAGAAGTAATCCATAGGAAGGCATGAATGAGAAAAGAAAATGAAAAATAGAAAAATCAGAAAACAAAAAATAAAATGGTAGACATAAACTCTAGCATATGAATAATAGCACTAATATAAGTGATATGAATATATGAATTAAAAGACATATTGACAGTGTGGATTACAAACCATGAACCACCACTCCTAGGAATTTACCCAAAGAAAACAAGATCCCAGATTCAAAAAGACCTATGCACCCCTATGTTTATTGCAGCACTATGTACAATAGCCAAGATGTAGAAGCAACCTAAGTCCCCATCAGTAGATGAATGGATAAAGAAGATGTGGTATATATACACAACGGAATATTATTCAGCCATAAAAAGAAAACAAATCCTACCATTTGAAACAACATGGATGGAGCTAGAGGGTATTATGCTCAGTGAAATAAACCAGGCAGAGAAATACAAGTACCAAATGATGTCACTCATTTGTGGAGTATAACAACAGAGCAAAACTGAGGGAACAAAACAGAAGCAGACTCACAGACTCCAAGAAGGGTCTAGCAGTTACCAAAGGGAAGTGGGTGGAGAGGGTGGGTGGGGAGGGAGGAAGAAGGGGATTAAGGGGCATTATGATTAACACACATAATTTAGAGGGGTCATGGGGAAGGCAGCATAGCACAGAGAAGACAAGTAGTGACTCTGTGGCATCTTACTGCACTGATGGACAGTGACTGCAATGGGGTATGGGGGGACTTAATAATATGGGTGAATGTAGTGAAACCTTCATAAGATTGTGTATCAATGATGCCTTAATAAAAAAATTTTTATGAAACCAAAAAAAAATCATGACCCAAGTGTACACTATCTACAAAAAAAATTCCCTTCAAATATAATGATACAGCCAGATTGAAAATAAAAGACTGAAACATGATGTATAATCCAAATGTTCATTAAAAGAAAGCAGGAGTGACTTAGGTGAAATGGAGCAATTTTGACACCAACTACCTCCAATTCACCTAATAGATATTTCGATTTGTCCCATAACTGTTAAGGATATATTGAACTCATTATTTAAAAAACCTCCAAATAAGAAATCTCTAGGCCCAGATTATCTTAATGGAGAATTCTACAAAATGTTTAAAGAAGAATTAATACAAATTCTATATGATCTTTTCTAGAAAATAGGAGGGCACACTTTGCAATTCATTTCATAAAGCTAATATTACCCTGTTACCCAGACTCCACTAAGTCCATACAAAAAAAAAGTGATGGAGGAATATCCCTCATGAATTTAGATACAAAAGTCCTTTAAAAAAATTAGCAAAGAGAATTCAGTAAAACATTGGAAGAATTATACACCATGACCAAGTGGGGTTTATTGCAGGGATGCAAAGTTGGTTCAATATTAAAACATCTATCAATGTAATCTACCATATTAAAAAACCAAAACCCAAAATCCATCAATGTAACTACCATATTAATAGGCTAAGAGAAAAATCATGTGATCATATCAACTGATGCAGAAAAGGTTTTGATAAAATTCAACATTGATTCATGATTAAAAAAAAACTCTCAGAAAAATAGGAATAGGGGAGAACTTCCTCAACTTGATAAAGATTATCTATATAAATATCAACAACTAAGATTATAGGTAATGGTAAAAGACTTAATCTTTTCCCCCTTAAATTGAGAAGGCAAAGATGTCTGTCCTAATCACTTCTTGTTTAAAGTAGTGCTGGAAGTTTTAGCCAGTGCAATAAGACAAGAGAAGGAAGTAAAAGGCTTGCAGATTGGAAAACAGTTTGTTACTACCGAGAAATGAAAACTTAGGTTCACATAAAAACTTTTACATGAATGTTTATAGCACTTCTTCATAATAGACAAACACAGGGAAACAATCCAGATACCTTTCAATGGATGAATAAACTGTGATACTGCTGTATTATGGAATACTGCTCAGTGCTAAAAAGGAACACTTATTGTTGAGTAACAACTTGAATGACTCTCCAGAGAAAAAAGCCAATCCAAAACGGTTATATACTATATGACTCCATTTATATAATATTTTTTAAATGAGAAAATTGTAGAAATGGAGAAGAAATTAGTGGTTACCAGGGTCTAAGAAGGGCATAAGAATATAGGGGAAGTGGGTGTGGCTATAGAAGGATATCATATAGATAGAAATGTACTATATCTTCACTATATTGATATCAATATCCACAATGGCATTGTGGTATAGTTTTGCAAGATGTTACTATTCAGAGAAACTAGACGGTACTATTCAGGGAAACTGGGTAAAGGATACACAGGATCACTCTGTATTATATAAAACTGATTTTAATTTAAAAAACTGAATCTTTTAATCATGGTTATATGTGTCAAATGTGATAGAGGAATTAATAAAATATTCTTCATTTAAAAATGTATATCATATTGATATAGTCTATCCATTACTATAGGAGATGTGTTAAAATTTTCATTTTGATTGGGACATAACCATTTCTCCTTTTAGGTCTCTCAATTTTTACTTTAGGTATTTAAAAAAAATTTTTATCAAGGTATTATTGATATACACTCCTATGAAGGTTTCACATAAAAAAACAATTTGGTGACTACTTTTACCCTTATTATCAAGTCCACACCCATACCCCAATGCAGTCACTGTCCATCAGTGTAGTAAGATGCCACAGATTCACTGTTTGCCTTCTCTGGGCTACACTGTTTTTCCCGTGACACCCCACACCATGTGTACTAAACATAATACCCCTAAATCCCCTTATCCCTCCCTCCCCACCCACCTTCCCACACCCCTCCCCTTTGGTAACCACTAGTCCCTTCTTGGAGTCTGGGAGTCTGCTGCGGTTTTGTTCCTTCAATTTTGCTGCGTTGTTATACTCCACAAATGAGGGAAATTGTTTCCCACTTGTCTTTCTCTGCCTGCCTTATTTCACTGAGCATAATATCCTCCAGCTACATCCATGTTGTTGCAAATGGTAGGATTTGTTTCTTTCTTATGGCTGAATAGTATTCCATTCTGTATATGTACTACCTCTTCTTTATCCATTCATCTACTGATGGATACATAGGTTGCTTCCATATTGTAAAAAGTGCTGCGATAAACATAGGGGTGCATATGTCTTTTTGAATCTGAGAAGTTGTATTCTTTGGGTAAATTCCAAGGAGTAGGATTCCCAGATCAAATGGTATTTCTATTTTTAGTTTTTTGAGGAACCTCCATATTGCTTTCCACAATGGTTGAACTAGCTTACATTCCCACCAGCAGTGTAGGAGGGTTCCCCTTTCTCTGCATCCTCGCCAGCATTTGTTGTTCTTAGTCTTTTGGATGCTGGCCATCCTTACTGGTGTGAGGTGATATCTCATTGTGGTTTTAATTTGCATTTCCCTGATGATTAGTGATGTGGAGCATCTTTCCATGTGTCTGTTGGCCATCTGAATTTCTTCTTTGGAGAACAGTCTCTTCATATCCTCGGCCCATTTTTTTTTTGTTCCTGTTACTTTTTTTTCTTGATGTTTTTTTAAGTTTATTTTGATATCATTAATCTACAATTAAATGAGTAATATTATGGTGATTACACTACCCCCTTCATCAGGTCCCCCCCCCCAACCCCATTACAGTCACTGTCCATCAGCGTAGCGAGATGCCACAGAGTCACTACTTGTCCTCTCTGGGTTGTACAGCCCTCCCCGTGCCCCCCTAACATTACATCTGCTAATCATAATGTCCCTTTTTCCCCTTTGCTCTTCCCTTCCCACCCATCCTCCCCAGTCCCTTCCCCTTTGGTAACTATTAGTCCGTTCTTGGGTTCTGTGAGTCTACTGCTGTTTTGTTCCTTCAGTTTTTTTCTCAGTTCTTATACTCCACATATGAGTGAAATCATTTGGTACTTGTCTTTTTCAGCTTGGCTTATTTCACTGAGCATAATACCCTCTAGCTCCATCCATGCTGTTGCAAATGGTAGGATTTGTTTTCTTCTTATGGCTGAATAATATTCCATTGGGTATATGTACCACCTCTTCTTATCCATTCATCTACTGATGGACACTTAGGTTGCTTCCATTTCTTGGCTATTGTAAATAGTGCTGCGATAAACATAGGGGTGCATCTGTCTGTTTCAAACTGGGCTGCTGCATTCTTAGGGTAAATTCCTAGGAGTGAAATTCCTGGGTCAAATGGTATTTCTATTTTGAGTTTTTAAAGGAACCTCCATACTGCTTTCCACAACGGTTGAACTAATTTGCATTCCCACCAGCGGTGCAGGAGGGTTCCCTTTTCTCCACATCCTTGCCAACATTTGTTGTTGTTTGTGTTTTGGATGTTGGCCATCCTCACTGGTGTGCGGTGATATCTCATTGTGGTTTTAATCTGCATTTCTCTGATGATTAGCGATGTGGAGTATCTTTTCATGTGCCTGTTGGCCATCTGAATTTCTTCTTTGGAGAAGTGTCTATTCATGTCCTCTGCCCATTTCTTAATTGGATTATTTGCTTTCTGTTTGTTAAGGTGCATGAGTTCTTTATATATTTTGGATGTCAACCCTTTATCGGATACATCATTTATGAATATATTCTCCCATACTGTAGGATGTCTTTTTGTTCTACTGATGGTGTCCTTTGCTGTACAGAAGCTTTTCAGCTTGATATAGTCCCACTTGTTCATGTTTGCTTTTGTTTCCCTTGCCCGGGGAGATATGTTCATGAAGAAGTTGCTCATGTTTATGTCCAAGAGCTTTTTGCCTATATTTTTTTCTAAGACTTTTATGGTTTCATGACTTACATTCAGGTCTTTGACCCACCTTGAGTTTACCTTTGTGTATGGGGCTAGACAGTAGTCCAGTTTCATTCTCTTACATGTAGCTGTCCAGTTTTTCCAACACCAGCTGCTGAAGAGGCCGTCATCTCCCGAATGTATATCCAAGGCTCCCTTATCAAATATTAATTGACTGTATGTGTTTGGGTTGATGTTTGGATTTTCTATTCTATTCCACTGGTCTGTGGGTCTGTTTTTGTGCCAATACCAAATTGTCTTGATTACTGTCGCTTTGTAGTAGAGCTTGAAGTAAGGGAGCATAATTCCCCCGGTTTTATTCCTCCTTCTCAAGATTGCTTTGGCTATTCGGGGTCTTTTGTGGTGCCATATGAATTTTAGAATTATTTGTTCCAGTTCATTGAAGAAAGCTGATGGTAGTTTGATAGGAATTGCATTGAATCTGTAGATTGCTTTAGGTAGTATAGCCATTTTGACAATATTTATTCTTCCTAGCCAAGAGCATGGGATGCATTTCCGTTTGTTAGTGTCCTCTTTAATTTCTCTTAGGAGTGTCTTGTAGTTTTCAGAGTACAGGTCTTTCACTTCCTTCGTTAGGTTTATACCTAGGTATTTTATTCTTTTTGATGCAATTGTGAATGGAATTGTTTTTCTGATTTCTTTCTGTTAGTTCATCATTAGTGTATAGGAAAGCAACAGATTTCTGTGTGTTAATTTTGTAACCTGCAACTTTGCTGAATTCAGATATTAGTTCTAGAAGTTTTGGAGTGGAGTCTTTAGGGTTTTTTATGTACAATATCATGTCATCTGCAAATAGTGACAATTTGACTTCTTCTTTACCAATCTGGATGCCTTGTATGTCTTTGTTTTGTCTGGTTGCTGTGGCTAGGACCTCCAGTACTATGCTGAATAACAGTGGAGAGAGTGCCTCCGCCCATTTTTTAATCAGGTTATTTCCTTTTTGGGTCTTGAGGTGTGTGAGTTCTTTATATATTTTGGATGTTAACCCCTGTTGGATATGTCATTTACAAATATATTCTCCCATACTGTAGGATGCCTTTTTGTTCTGTTGATGGTGTCCTCTGCTGTACAGAGCTTTTTAGTTTGATGTAGTCCTGTGTGTTTATTTTTGCTTTTGTTTCCCTTACTCAAGGAGATGCGTTCAGGAAGAAGTTGCTCATGCTTATATTCAGGATATTTTTGCCTATGTTGTCTTCTATTACATTCAGGTCTTTGATCCATTTTGAATTTATTTTTGTGTATGGGGTTAAACAATAATCCAGTTTCATTCTCTTGCATGTAGCTTTCCAGTTTTGACAACATAAGTTGTTGAGGAGGCTGTCATTTCCCCACTTTATGCCATGGATCCCTTATCATATATTAATTGACCATATATGCTTGGGTTCAGGGGAGGAAACCCCTCACCAGGAGAGCCAAAGACAGGGTTGTGCCTTACCCCAGGAACTGCCCCTGCGCCCTCCCACCTGCCTGCCCCCGGCGCCTGCTGCTTTTTTCCCCCTGGCCCTGCCCAGCCCTGCCCTGAGCTGCATGGTCCCCCACCCCGGGCAGCCCAGGAAGGAGCACGAATGGAGAAATCAACTAACGCAAAAAAGACTGTGGGGGCCTCCTCTGCCTGCCCCAGCCGCCTACTCTCCCACGCCTCATTCACGCAAGATGGACTGCCTGCCTGCCCTGTCCGCGTGAAGTGCCAACGCCCTGCCCTCCCCTCCCTGTGCCGAGCCCCCCACTCCCCAGGCTGTCAGTGAGATTGCACATGAACTACTGTAAGGAAGGCGAGGAGCCGCACTGGGAAATGTGAACCATGAGAACATCAGTGATACTGATGAGGAGAATAAACTAAACGCCTTTGTAACAACAACAACAACAAAATTTTTAGGGGGGGGGTACAGTGCACTTTATTGATGGTACATGACAAGGTAGGGCTCCCTATGCCCCTCCCCTTCCTTAGGGGGTTTGGGATGGAAACCAAAGTTGGAAGATTCTCAATGTGTTGGGGGATGAGTGGGGGCAGGGACTCCCCAGCAGCTGAGGGCCTCTTTCCTCCTCTTGCGCTTTTGCTGGGGCTGTATTCCGGGGGGCTCTTACTCCTTGGAGGCCATGTGGACCATGAGGTCCTCCACCCTGTTGCTGTAGCCAAATTCATTGTCATACCAGGAAATGAGCTTGACAAAGTGGTCGTTGAGGGCAATGCCAGCCCCAGCATCAAAGGTGGAGGAGTGGGTGTCGCTGTTAAAGTCGCAGGAGACAACCTGGTCTTCAGTGTAGCCCAGGATGCCCTTGAGAGGCCCTTGTGATGCCTGCTTCACCGCCTTCTTGATGTCATCGTACTTGGCAGCTTTCTCCAGGCGGCAGGTCAGATCCATTACGGACACGTTGGGGGTGGGGATGCGGAAGGCCATGCCAGTGAGTTTCCCATTCAGCTCCGGGATGACCTTGCCCACAGCCTTGGCGGCGCCCGTGGAGGCAGGGATGATGTTCTGGGCAGCTCCTTGGCCATCGGGCCACATCTTCCCAGAGGGGCCATCCACAGTCTTCTGAGTGGCAGTGATGGCATGGACTGTGGTCATGAGTCCCTCCACAATGCCAAAGTTGTCATGGATGACCTTGGCCAGGGGAGCCAAGCAGTTGGTGGTGCAGGAGGCATTGCTGACGATCTTGAGGGAGTTGTCATACTTCTCGTGGTTCACACCCATCACAAACATGGGGGCATCCGCGGAAGGGGCAGAGATGATGACCTTCTTGGCCCCGCCCTTCAAGTGCGCCCCAGCTTTCTCCATGGTAGTGAAGACACCAGTGGACTCCACCACGTACTCAGCACCAGCATCACCCCATTTGATGTTGGCGGGATCTCGCTCCTGGAAGATGGCGATGGGCTTGCCATTGATGACAAGCTTCCCGTTCTCAGCCTTCACTGTGCCATTGAACTTGCCATGCGTGGAATCGTACTGGAACATGTAGACCATGTAGTTGAGGTCAATGAAGGGGTCATTGATGGCGACAACATCCACCTTACCGGAGTTAAAAGCAGCCCTGGTGACCAAGCGCCCAATTCGGCCAAATCCGTTTATTCCGACCTTCACCATCTTGTCTCAGGACGCGGCTGGCGCTGCCCAGGAAGCTGCGGCTGTCTGTCGAATGGGCTCTCTAATATGTTCCATTGGTCTGTGGGTCTGTTCTTGTGCCAGTACCAAATTGTCTTGATTACTGTGGCTTTGTAGTAGAGCTTGAAGTTGGGGAGCATAATCCCCCCAGCTTTATTCTTCCTTCTCAGGATTGCTTTGGCGATTCGGGGTCTTTTGTGTTCCACATGAATTTTAGAATGTTTTTCTCTAGTTCGTTGAAGAATGCTGTTGGTATTTTGATAGGAATTGCATTAAATCTGTAGATTGCGTTAGGCAGGATGGCCATTTTAACAATATTAATTCTTCCTATCCATGAGCACGGGATGTTTCCATTTATTGGTATCTTCTTTAATTTCTCTCATGAGTGTCTTGTAGTTTTCAGAGTATAGGTCTTTCACTTCCTTTGTTAGGTTTATTTTTAGCAATTTTATTATTTTTGATGCAATTGTGAATGGAATTGTTTTCCTGATTTCTCTTTCTGCTAGTTCATTTTTAGTATATAGGAATGCCACAGATTTCTGTGTATTAATTTTGTATCCCACAACTTTGCTGAATTCAGATATTAGATCTAGTAGTTTGGGAGTGGATTCTTTAGGGTTTTTTATGTACAATATCAGGTCATCTGCAAAAAGGGACAGTTTAACTTCTTCCTTGCCAATCTGGACGCCTTTTATTTCTTTGTGTTGTCTCTGCTGTGGCTAGGACATCCAGTACTATGTTGAATAGAAGTGGGGAGAGTGGGATCCTTGTCTTGTTCCTGAACTTAAAGGAAAAGCTTTCAACTTCTCACTGTTAAGTATAATGTTGGCTGTCGGTTTGTCATATATGACCCTTATTATTTTGAGGTACTTGCCCTCTGTACCCATTTTGTTGAGAGTTCTTATCATGAAGGTATTGAATTATGTCAAATGCTTTTTCAGCATCTATGGAGATGATCATGTGGTTTTTGTCCTTTTTGTTGATGTGGTGGATGATGTTGATGGATTTTCGAATGTTGAACCATCCTTGCATCCCTGGAATAAATCCTGCTTGATCGTGGTGGATGATGTTTTTGATGTATTTTTGAATTCGTTTTGCTAATATTTTGTTAAGTATTTTTGCATCTATGTTCATCAGGGATATTGGTCTGTAATTATCTTTTTTGGTGGTGTCTGCCTGGTTTTAGTATTAGAGTGATGCTGGCCTCATAGAATGAGTTTGGAAGTATTCTCTCTTCTTCTACTCTTTGGAAAACTTTAAGGAGGATGGGTATTAGGTTTTCACTAAATGTTTGATAAAATTCAGCGGTAAAGCCATCTGGTCCAGGGATTTTGTTTTTAGGTAGTTTTTTGATTACCAATTCAATTTCATTGCTGGTAATTGGTCTGTTCAGATTTTCTGTTTCTTTCTGGGTCAGCCTTGGAAGGTTGTATTTTTCTAAAAAGTTGTCCATTTCTTCTAGGTTATCCAGTTTGTTAGCATATAATTTTTCATAGTATTCTCTAATAATTCTTTGTATTTCTGTGGTGTCTGTAGTGATTTTTCCTTTCTCATTTCTGATTCTGTTTATGTGTGTGGACTCTCTTTTTTTCTTGATAAGTCTGGCTAGGGGTTTATCTATTTTGTTTATTTTCTCAAAGAACCAGTTCCTGCTTTCATTGATTCTTTCTATTGTTTTATTTATTTCTGCTCTAATCTTTATTATGTTCCTCCTACTGACTTTGGGACTCATTTGTTCTTCTCTTTCTAATTTCATTAATTGTGAGTTTAGACTGTTCATATGGGATTGTTCTTTCCTTAGGTGGGTCTGTATTACAATATACTTTCCTCTTAGCACGGCCTTTGCTGCATCCCACAGATTTTGCGGTGTTGAATTATTGTTGTAATTTTCCCCATATATTGCTTGATGTCTGTTTTTATTTGGTCATTGATCCATTGGTTATTTAGGAGCATGTTGTGAAACCTCCATGTGTTTGTGGGCTATTTTCATTTTCTTAGTGTAATTTTTTTCTGGTTTCAATTTTTTGTGGTCTGAGAAACTGGTTGGTACAATTTCAATCTTTTTTATTGTGCTGAGGCTCTTTTTGTGGCCTAGGGTATTATCTATTTTCTTGAAAATGTTCCATGTGCACTTGAGAAGAATGTGTACTCTGCTGCCTTTGTGTGTAGATTTCTGTAGATGTCTGTTAGGTCCATCTGTTCTAATGTGTTGTTCAGTGCTTCTGTCTCCTTACTTATTTTCTGTCTGGTTGATCTGTCCTTTGGAGTGAATGGAGTGTTGAAGTCTCCTAGAATGAATGCATTGCATTCTATTTCCACTTTTAATTCTGTTAGTATTTGTTTCAGATATGTAGGTGCTCCTGTGTTGGGTGCATAGATATTTATAATGGTTATATCTTCTTGTTGGATTGACCCCTTTATCATTATGTAATGTCCTTCTTTGTCTCTTATGACTTTCTTTGTTCTGAAGTCTATTTTGTCTGATATAAGTACTGCAGCTCCTGCTTTTTTCTCACTATTAGTTGCATGAAATATCTTTTTCCATCCCTTCACTTTTAGTCTTTGTATGTCTTTGGGTTTAAAGTGAGTCTCTTGTAGGCAGCATATAGATGGTGGGTCTTTTTTTTTTTTTTTATCAATCAGTGACTCTATGTCTTTTAATTGGTGCATCCAGTCCATTTACATTTAGGGTGATTATTGATAGGTATGTACTTATCGCCATTACAGGCTTTCGATTCATTGTTATCAAAGGTTCAAGGTTAATTTCCTTACTATCTAAGAGTCTAACTTAACTCACTTAATATGGTATTACAAACACAGTCTAAAGGTTCTTTTTTTTTCTCCTCCTTTTTCTTCCTCCTCTATTCTTTATATATTAGGTATCATATTTTGTACTCTTTGTCTATCCCTTGATTGACTTTGGTGATAGTTGATTTAATTTTGCAGTTGCTTAGTAATTAACTATTCTACCTTATTTACTGTGGTTTTATTACCTCTGGTGACAGCTGTTAATCTGTAGGAACACTTCCATCTATAGCAGTCCCTCCAAAATACACTGTAGAGATGGTTTGTAGGAGGTAAATTCTCTCAGCTTTTGCTTATCTGGGAATTGTTTAATCCCTCCTTCAAATTTAAATGATAACATTGCCGGATAAAGTATTCTTGGTTCGAGGCCCTTCTGCTTCATTGCCTTAAATACATCATGCCACTCGCTTCTGACCCGTAAGGTTTCTGCTGAGATGTCTGATGACAGCCTTATGGGCTTTCCTTTGTATGTGATCTTATTTCTCTCTGTGGCTGTTTTTAATAGTCTGTCCTTATCCTTGATCTTTGCCATTTTAATTACTATATGTGTTGGTGTAGTCTTCCTTGTGTCCCTTGTGTTGGGAGATCTGTGCATCTCCATGGGCTAAGAGACTATCTCCTTCCCCAGATTGGGGAATTTTTCAGCAATTATGTCCTCAAAGACACTTTCTATCACTTTTTCTCTCTTCTTCTTCTTCTGGTACCCCTATAATGTGAATATTGTTCCATTTGGATTGGTCACACAGTTCTCTCAATATTCTTTCATTCTTAGAGATCCTTTTTTCTCTGTGTGCCTCAGCTTCTTTGTATTCCTCTTCTCTAATTTCTATTTCATTTATCGTCTCCTCCACCATATCTAATCTGCTTTTAAAACTTTCCATTATATGTTTCTTTTCTGATACTGTGTTCCATAAAGATTGGATCTCTGACCGGAATTCCTCCCTGAGTTCTTGAATATTTTTCTGTACCTCCATGAGCAGATTAATGATTTTTATTTTGAAATTCCTTTCAGGCAGATTCATTAGGTCGATTTCATTTGAATTTTTCTATGGGTAGTATTCATTATTTTACTTTGAACCAGGTTCCTTTGGTGTTTCATATTTGTATATGGCGCCCTCTAGTGCTCAGAAGCTCTACTCTCTGGAGCTGCTCAGCCCCTGAAGCAATGTCGGGGGTCACAGGGGAGCCGTATTGGTGCCTGGGGGGAGGAAAGAGCTGTTTCCTGCTTCCCAGCTGCTATGCCTGTCTCCACTGCCAGAACCAGTGGGCCGAGCACACAGGTATAAGCCTCAGTGTTTTGCGTTTGTAGTTGCTGTAGATGGGGCTTCCCTCTGGCTGGCCTAAAGCCAGGGTAGGGTTTGCTGGTTTGCAAGCCAGGTTGGGCTGGATGGGAGAAAGGCTCAGTAGGCTGCGTGTCATGGAGGGGTTCCTTCAAGCTGTGTAGCCTGCCAGGGAGCTGGAGTTCCTGAAGATCATGAAAGTTCCCCACCTGCTGGGCAGAGTGCACCGGACAATTTTGTCTACTTGTCCTTTCTCCTGAGCAGTAAGCTCTGTGCAATCCTTACCCCTTTAGCAGCCCTCTTGCTGTTAGGAAGTCTCTCAGACTACCTACCTTTCTTTTGTCTCAGAGAAGCCGGAAATGGATCCCTGCTTTCCACAAGCAGCTGGAATCTCAGTCTCTCCAGGTATTCTGCCTGTCTTAGCTTTCCAACCCCGTAATCACGAGAGTACCATGAAAACACCATGAAATGTAGGTTTGTGTTCCCAGATCAGATCTCTGGAGTTAGGTATTCAGCAGTCCCAGGCCTCCACTCCCTCTCCATTCTGTCTCTCTTCCTCCCACTGGTGATCTGGGGTGGGGGAAGGGCTTGGGTCCCACCGGGCCAAGGGTTTGGTATGTTACCCTGTTCTGTCAGGTTTATTCTTTGCTCCAGGTGTATACAGTTTGGTGCAGTCATCTTTCCTGTTGCTTTTTCAGGATTAGTTGTCTTAATTATATTTTCATATTATATGCGGTTTTAGGAGGAAGCCTCTGTCTCACCTCTCCCGCTGCCATCTTCTCCGCCTGTAGGACTTTATCTTTGCCTGTAGGACTTTATATATATATATGTCTGTATGTCTTTTGGTTAAATATTTAAGTATTTGTCTGAAAATGTCTTTATTTCCATTTATATTTAAAGAATATTTTTGCAAGATACGTCATTCTAAATTGGCAATTATTTTCCTTTAGGACTTTGATGACCCTTCATTTTTCTGGCCTCCATTCTTTCCATGGAGAAGTCAGTTATTGTTACAGTTACTACTTTGAAGGTAACTTTCCTTTTATTCTTGTTTTCTTAAAGTTCTTCTTTGCCTTTGTTTTTCAGCAGATTTACCCTTATGTGCCAAAGGTATGTATGTGGCTTTCTTTGTACCTATCCTGCCTGGACTTAGCATTTCTTGAATATGTGGCTTTGTGCTTTTTGTTTCTTTTGGAACATTCTGAGTCAGTAATGTGTTAAAATATTGCTTTTGCTTTATTTTCTCTCTCCTGTCCTTTGGCACTTCAATTACACATATTATATGCCTTTTCACTGTGTTCCCTATCTTTAACTTCCTGTCTGTATTTTCCATTTTTTTCTCCCTTTGCCCTAGTCTGTATATTTTCTACTGAGGTGTCTAGCCCTCTCTTCAGCTCTGTCTACATTACTGTTAAATTTATCTAACCGGTTCTTAATTTCAGTTATTATATTTTTCAGTTTTAAAATTGCTATTTGATTTTTAATATATTGCAGTTCTTCACCAAAGTTCTCTACTTATAATTTATTTTCTTAAATGTATTGATAACAGCTATTTAAAAATTATATTCCATAATTCCTGTATATGAATCACCTGTAAGTCTGTTTTTATTATTTGGTCCTCTGGTTTTTGGTCACTTAGTCTTGTCTCCTAGTTAAGCCTGAGAATTTTTTGATAGAATGATTGACATTGTAGGAAAAAATTGTAGTAGAAACTTGAGCTCAAATGTTGTCTTCCGCCAGAGAGGATTTGCTTTTGTCTCAGGTCAGGGTCAGATCATCTTAATGTAACCTTAAATCTGAGTTTCAGACTTTGTGATGGCTCTATTAACATATCCTAGAAGTAATGTCAGCCCTTACTTTTACGCTATAACTTGTCAGGAGCCCAACTGAAAGCTGGGGGTGTTTGCTAAGGTTCCAATGCTTATGACAGTGTAGAATTCTTTTTAAAAAAATCCCCAGTCCCAATGCAGCAGCCCAATTTGAAAAGGACATATGCACCCCTATGTTTATTGCAGCACTATTTACAATAGCCAAGAAATGGAAGCAACCTAAGTGTCCATCAGTAGATGAATGGATAAAGAAGATGTGGTACATATACACAATGGAATATTATTCAGCCATAAGAAGAAAACAAATCCTACCATTTGCAACAACAAGGATGGAGCTAGAGGGTATTATGCTCAGTGAAATAAGCCAAGCCGAAAAAGACAAGTATCAAATGATTTCACTCATATGTGGAGTATAAGAACAAAGAAAAAATACTGAAGGAACAAAACAGCAGCAGACTCACAGAACCCAAGAACGGACTAATAGTTACCAAGGGAAAGGGACTGGGGAAAATGGGCGGGAAGGGAGGGATAAGAGGGAAAAAGGGGCATTACGATTAGCAGGTGTAATGTTGGGGGGGCACGGGGAGGGCTGTACAACTCAGAGAAGACAAGTAGTGATTCTGTAGCATCTCACTACGCTGATGGACAATGACTGTAATGGGGTTGGTGGGGGGGACCTGATGAAGGGGTAGTTTAATAATCGTAATATTGCACATGTAATTGTAGATTAATGATAATAAAATAAATGATATTAAAAAAAAATCCTCAGTCCCAGGAGACTGCTAAATAGCTATTCAGCTTCTGGGCCCCTCAGATGTTTGCTTACAAGTCTACCAATGCCTTAGGAGAAAACTGTGACCAGATGCCAGGTTCACATGAACGTACTATACTCCTTTTTCCCTTGATGATCTTGGCCTCTCAAGTCTTCATTGCCGTGGTAACTTTTCTTTTGTTCAAACTTGCTTTCCTAGTTGTTTTTGGCAAAGAGGTTTGTCTGATTCAAGCTAATCCACCATATTCAGAAGGAAAATGAAGGGTACGGACTTTGGAGCCAGACTTTCAGGATTCAAATCTTAACTCCATCATTTAATTCCTCAGTGACTGTGACCAAGGATTAACTTTTTTGAGCCTCACTTTTCTCATCTCCAAAATGGTGGTAATTACACTGGTCTTCTAGGGTTCTTGTGATTACTTTACATTATATTGCAATGTAAGTCTTAGAAAAATGTCTGGAATCCATAAAATGACATATTGCTATTTTCTAACATTACCTTCACATGACTTTGTCCCCTTCTCACCTAGTGTTGTTCTCCATCGTATCCTGTCACTCATATGTCCTTAATAGGCCCTGCTGGTTAGTAGATGAGGTCCAAACTCTCTCTCTCTGTAATTCTCGGTTCTTGGTGGAATATCAGAATAACCTGTGATATTTTAAAACTTTTGAGGCCCAGGTTGAGCAAGGCCAATTACAACAGAATTTTTGAGGTGGGGTACAGATATTAATCAGTATTTTTAAGAGTCTCAGGTGATTCTAATGTTCAGCCAAGATTGAAAACCTCTGCTTTACTTCCTAGCTTTCAAAAACCCTTATGGTCTAGCCCCAGCTTATCTTTTTAACCAACATTTCCCTGCTTCCCAATATGGGCAATCCCTTGCAGTAAGGCAATCTACTCAAGGTCCAGACTTCCTGCATAATCCCCTATATAAGGCACAGGCTCAGAGGCTGCTTGTCTCTTGTTTCAACCTCCCTTCCATGCTGGTGGAGGTGGGGAAAATTGAAGGTGCCTCTGTCTTTTCATCTTCCTTCTTGGCCTTCCTCCCTTTACTTTAGCTTGGATCTGTTTCTTGGCAAATTTTGCCTTTTTTGTTTTCCTTTCCACTCCTCCTTCTCAGACTCTCATTTCACCTTTCTTTGTTCAAGGTACAGCTACCACTCCCGCCTAGAAGCATTTTCTTTATCTATTTTCTGGGACTTGGCACAGTAGCTAGTTTCCAGTAATAGGGCTCAAGAAACCCTGTCAGTCCTCAGGAGCCAACACCCTGAGCAACAGGCTCACTCCTACTTCTGCTCCTTTGCTTGCGCTGTGCCCCCTACCTAGGTTATCTCCACCTCTTCCCCTTTCACTGCTCATTTAAAATCTCCAGCCTCCAAATTTCACTTATTTTATGAAGGCTACTCAGCATCTCGAGTGTACACTGTTCCACCTCCTCTCTCATATTCCTCCTGCTCCCCCTGCCTATTCCACACAATTTTACCTCCAAATAATATACTGGCCTCCAATAGAAGACCCGTGGACACAGTAGGAATTCAATACTTAATACTTAACTTTCATATGAAATTGGCAGAAAGAAGCTTTAGCTCAAAAGTCCCAAAGCTGATTCCTCCTCCTCCTGAAATAATAGAGCATGGGTTCTTAGGGATAAGGTAGAGAATTGCATTTGTTCTCTAGTGCTGCATAACAAATTACCACAACTGTAGCAGCTTAAATCAACACCCATTTATCATTTCACCATTCTGTAAGTCGCTACATCCAGGTGGCTTGGCTGGTTTTTCTGCTCAGGATCTTACAAGGTCAAAATGTTGGCCAGGCTGAGGTCTATTGGAGGCTCTAGGGAAGAATCCACTTCCAAGTTCATTCAGGTTGTTGGTCACTTCAGTTCCTGGTGGTGGTAGGACTGAGGTCCCCTTCTTGCTTGCTGTCAGATGGAGGTCACTCTTAGTTCCTAGAGGCCAATCTCATGTCCTTCCGTGTGGTTTCTTACACCTCTGAAACAGAGAACTTCCCTTAGGCTGAATTCTCCTCACACGGTGAATCTCTTTGACGTCTTCTGCCACCAGCTGGAGAAAACTCTGCTTTCAAAAGACTCACCTGATTGGGTTAAGCCTACCAAGATCATCACTGTATCTTTAGGTCAACTGATTTGAGTCTTTAATTACATCTGCAAAATCCCTTCATGGTGGTACCTAGATTAGTGTTTGATTAAATAAGCAGGGGATGGGAATCTTGGCGATCACAGGAGTGATGGAGCAGAAAGCCAGACAACCAGTAAGAAAGAGACTTAGATCCAGTGGACCAATGGCTTGCAGAGGGAAAAGCACCCTAAGGGATCAACTAGTCCAGCTCTCTTTCTTTTCCTGATGGGACACTAAGACCCAGAGACAGGAAGAGAATTCATAATTCATCTTCCACAAATCCACTCTGGGCCAGACACTGTACTAAATACTTACGGAGGATATAAAGATAAATAAGATGTAGCACCTGCTCCTAAGATTTTATTACCCATGTATCCAAGGCCCATGGAATCTAGTTTTCCTTCAGAAAATAGCCTACATAACCTTTGGAGACTCTAGAATTGTGTGCTAGGAAGGGACCTCAGAGATCAAATATTCCAGTGCTTCCTAAAGGTAGAACCAAGATTTTAGGGGACATGTAGGCCAACATTTTAAATTGTAAGTATAATGTGTTTATTTTAATGTTACCTTCTACTTATGGCAAATGACACTATTTCCCCTGCATTACAATGATTTAAAGTTTTCTTCCTTCCTCTCTCTTCCTCCCTTCACCTTGCCCATACGGATCACCTACTTGGTGGAAACAATAGAATATGATAATTAACAGCTTTGGGCTCTGGAAATTAGAGAAACCTGGATTCTGATCCTGGCTTCTCCCACTTGGTAGTTAAACTCTACCAGTCTCACTGTTTCATTGGATAAGATAAATATATCATTTAAGTGAGGTAATGTGTGTAAAGTGTTTAACAGAGGCCTGAAAGGATTCAATAGATGTTAGCTATTATTAAAATTAGCTCTATTCTGGTTCACAGGGAAGAGGGTTTCTGTTAAGGGGAGCAGGGCCTGGTTTTCCTTGACCTCTGGGAAGTGCAAGGCAATGCTGGGGACTCTTGCACTCTTTTTCCCCTCTTTGGAGGGACTTTTGAGCACCTGGTGAGGTGCTTGAGACATGATACTTTCTAGGGGGAGAGAGGAAATAGATACAGAGAATAAAGGAACATAGTGTAGGATGGCACCACAGGGATGTGCCTGTGGGGATTATCCGTTCTTTGAAGAAACAACAAACATGGATTGAACACTAGCTCTGCTTTGTGATTCCCTTTTGGGAGGGAGCAGCTTCAGCAACCGTGCACGGTCTCCACACAAAACCTTCTCACAAGTCATTCTCCCTCCCCCTCCCCTGAACCCACCTCCCTCTCTGTATTCAACAAGTTGTTGAAATATCTCCCCCCGCTCTAAGAGGGCTTTTAGGGTTCTTTGGAGGGTGCCGGTTCTCGCATGCACTAAAAAATTATTCAAGGTGGCCCTGTCAGAGGAGAGGGAGGGGTCTAAGGATGGAGGCTTTGGAAGATCAAAGGCACCATGTGATGTGGTAGTAGATGAGAAAGGGACATTGGAAAGGGGGATGGGAGAGCCTTAGAGAAATTCACTATATGGTGAAATGTCACCCAGGCTAATGTCTGAATGCTTAGGAAACTGCTTAGTGTATGCCACTAATAGTAGACATTTTAGTCATTGTGACATGCTGGTGGGGGAGATAGTTTGTCAAGAGCTAGAGAACCCATAGATAGGTGCTTAATCTGCCAACACAGGGGGTGAGCATTTGTCAGCAGTGAGCCAAGCCATATGTGGTACCCCTGGTGATACCTTCCTTCAAGGAGGCAGGGTGCCTGGGTGGAAAGAAGGAGACTGGGGGTGGTGGGGCAGGGAATTGGACTGGTATGGAATAGTTTTAAACATTTTGGTGCTACTTAAGTTATGAGGACATAGCAGTAGGTCTTCAGGAGCCAATGTGCCAGGTCTCTCCTGAGCCAACAGGGAGGTGGGTTGTGAGGCTGTGTGGTTCAGAATGCTTTCTGGGCCACCTCCCTGCTTGGACAGCAAGTGAGAACAAATGACATGCGATGTAAAATAATAATAATTGCACACTGTGGGGGAAACCAGTCTTTCAACTCTACTGGTGGGAGCACAAATTTGTGCAGTCTTTGTTGAAACATTTGGGCAGCCTGAATCAAAAGTCTTAAAAATATTCATAAACTTTAACCCAACAATTCCACTTCTAGGACTATGTTAAGGAAATAGCTGGAAGTGCACAAAAACCTATGTATAATGACATTCATTATAGTTTTGTCCACAATAGTGAGCAACCAAAATCAACCCAAATGTCCAGCAATTAGGGATTAGATAATAGAGTATCTTTATGGAATACTATACAGCTATTAAAAAGAATATTGATGCTCCTCCATATTTATTGATATGGAAATAGGTTTATAATATTACAATTGAGAAAAGCAGGTCCCAGAACTATATTCACTATGATCCTATTTTTATAGATAAAAGTAGATATATTCATTTATTTCAGTGAATTTTTTTTCTTCCAAGACCATTATTTTATTGCAGATGACTTTATGCTGAGACTAGACAAGGTGGAGGCCCAGTTTTATGCAGGTTACTGCGGCAGAGAAGTTTATTAGTACCATGTTATGATGATTAGGCAGTGTGTAAATTACTTTGCATAGTGTATGATACATAGTAGGTGCATAGTGGTGAAAAAGTAAATATTACTTTCAGAAAGTCTCTTACACTGTTAAAGAGAATATCTCTCTTCAGTGGTTTAACATTTTAATAGAATTGAAAATATGATACAAAAATAGGCACAGAAAGCACTTGGTATGATCTCAGTTTTGACAAGATAGTACATGTGCCCATAAAAAAAGTCTGTAAAGATATAAATAAAAATGTTAACAGTGTTTGAGTAATGTTGCATTATGGGAATTTTTATGTCTCTTTTTTTGCTCTTATACAACCAGCCCTGTGTGGTAGAACAGACTTTATTACTGTCTTTCTCTTCACTCAAAGGTTTTTTAAAAAAAGAAGACTTTAATTACTGATATAAAGTAAAACAATTACTTGTTGGTTGGGTGAGAATTGCTAGAGATTAATAAATAGTTTGGAAATTATTTAGTAAATTCTAATTACTAAGCAAAAGTAATTAAAATATTTATAAGTGAACACCCATAAAACACCACCAGGCAAATACATTACTCAATAAATGGTTTAATTAGTATTTCATTACTAGAAATTAATCTCAGTAACCAAACATTACTACAAATTACATGTAGGATAGACAACTTATTTTACTGCTATTAATGATTTCAATTACGAAGTTTGTGCAAGTCTCATTCTTTCTCAGTTATTCCGCCCTCCATCTGCACCCACCCAGGCATGTTCCCACACACTGGGCCTGAGTTAGGATGTTTGGGGCTGGTCTGACATCTTCCACATTGTTCAGAATCCCAGGATGAACAATTTCCCTCATCTTATTTCCCTATTGTCTTGCTGAAATGCGAGCCCTGTGCACTGCTTAATCAGCTGGAATCAGACTCCAGGGGCTGGTGGGCTTCTTCCCAAAGATATACTTTCCTCTGGAGTCTTCTAAATAAGCTGGATGCAAAGCTCAATGGCTTTCCCATGTCTGTGCCAGGGCCTCTCTGGCACTGGCCTGCATATCTGCAGTCAGGCTGGGTGGGTGGGGGCCAGGCCAGACTATTGCTAAGTCATAAAAGGGCATCTTCACATCTTCATTCAGATGCAAAAAAGGGGGCCTTTCCTCCAGATAGATGTAGTCACACACCTGGGTGGATTTCAATCCCAGTATGTTCCTCACTTAGTTCCCCAGGGTATATAGACTCTGAGACTTGAGATTTGCTTGCAGGAGTCTTGTTGGGGAGTGCTTTCAGGAACAGTACCTGTAAGGCAGTTGGGGGAATAGGACTGGGCAGAGGGAGAAATTGGACAACAACCCCATGGGAATCTCCAAAGCTGGGATGATCCTTCAAAAATGCCCTGGATCAAGGCAAGGAGCCAGGACAGGCCTTTGTATTTCAATGACCAGACGTCACTCTGGGGAATGACGTGCCTCTCTTTGGCTGAGGACAATTCCTGGAGGGAGACTTAGCTGCCAGCCTTTAACAGGTAACATTCCCGGCAGCTGGAGGAATGAGTGCCTTGGCTCTGAAGGAGGAATGTGGGCAGCACACCAGCGTCCCTACAGTACCTGTGTCATGTGCAACCCGAGCAACCTCACATGAAAGCCCTTTTGGCAGTGTCTGAGGCCATGAGTTGAATGAACATGAGTCGTCCCATTGTTCTTCTGGGGCTGGGAGGACTCTTACTTTTGGACCTGGGGTGGACCCCCATTTAGGTCCCAGCTGGGACTTAGGCCTAGACCATAAGCTCCATGGGGGCAGATCCATGTGTCAGGGTATCCCCAGAACTTAGCACAGTTTGTGGCTCCATTAATATTTGCTGACAGTCACCCAAATGCCTTAATATAAACTGTGATACACTTGATGAAGGGAAATAAAGAGAATCTGATCTTGGAGGGGTATAGCACCAGAGGGTTTCATTTCAGCTCTGGGCAAGTTCACTCTGGATTCGGTGAGACTGAATAACGACAATGGGATGTTGGGGTAAAAAGTCTTATACCAAGCTTTATTCTCATGGTGGTAGGTTGAGTGCCAGAATCACATCTGCATCCAGTAGTCCGCAATCTGCAATCCACCTCTGGGCAGAGCCCTGGGCAGAAGTCTTTATATAGCAACACAGACAGTAATAGTTTATTGCCAACATGTGTTTAAGAATGCATCTACACAGTAGGCCGATTATTACATCATTGCTTATGTGCAGTGGGCAAATAGATTAGGGTCAGTAGAGCATCCTGGCCATGGGAACTTCCACTTTCCTTACACTCCATCCCTCCAGGGTTCTTGCCTCACAATCTGTGTGCCCTCAATCTTCCACGATGGTCCCTATGTGAGAAAGCTGGAACCTTGTAACCAGACTCTACAACAGCAATAGAGCCTACGACATTCAGATAATAATAGTTGTCCACAAGCTTGAGGAGATTGGCACTAAGTGATCATTCCAGCTGTATTTAAACCAGTTCCACTGAGATGATTCACGACTCACACTTTCCACAGGAGACAAGTAGTGGAACTGGTAGAGAGCTCCATGCATACCCAGAAAACAGACGTGTTTGGCAGTTTTTGCTAGTGTTGTGTGCCCAATCCATGAAGACAGCAGAGGAGATTTGCCTTAAGGATAAGACATGTTCTAATGACACCAACATAGGCAAATCTTGCTCATCAGGTAGGATGCATGCAAAATAGTGGTCCTGTGATAGGATTGTGGCGGGAAGGGAGTCCTGCCCAGGTCTAGTATACCATACCTTTATCCCTCTCCTTGTGGGGTCTATATATAGTGCTTCTGGAGGCACATGCACGGCCATAATGATAAAACAAAACTCCCTGGTAAGATGCTCCTACTTTCTGGCTGTTTAGGGTACATTACCTTGATCTTTGGGGGCCACTCTGCTGTTACTCTAGGAATTACTAGGAGGCCAGCCTCCAGGCCTTGCCCCCAAGGTTCCAGGAGGGCCAGCCATCACTGGTCCATGTGTCAAACGTTCAAGGCCACATCCACTGAATAGAGTCTCTGGAGTTTATTGTGGTCGGTACTGGCAGCAAGATACTATTCTGGTGGCCAAACCCCAGCTTCAACGATTCCTCCTTAGTTTGTATTTGCAGTTGTATAGGGGAGGCAGCAACTTGTGCTAGCATGTGTGCAGGGCTCAATGCCCCCTTTTGGGGCTTCTCATTCAAATGCTGTAGTACTGTCTGTAAGTGGACTGCCATCCCCATAGACTATTAGTATCTGATTTCAGGCCAGATTTGAACCATTGAACCCCTCTATCATGCCTGCCCTGGTAGGATTATATGGGACATGAAACTTCCACTTTATCCCTAATTGTTGTACCCATTCTTGTAGTGTGTGCCTTGATCACTTTCAATTACCTGTGGTCAGCCATAGGCTGCAAAGAAACACTCTAGGCCCCTTTTGGTCATTTGCTGGTCTGTGCAATGTGCAGGAAAAGCAACTAGAATGTTCAGGAGCTGTGTCCACACTAGTGATGACATACCAGTACCTTCTGATAAGGGCAGAGGCCCAATATAGTCTATCTGCCACCTGACTGGGGCTATCAGCCCCCTAGCTATCATCCCAGGTCATTGTGGGACTAGGTTTAAGTCCCTTTTAGAGCACACAGTGCACTCCTGTTGGGCTCTGCTGACTTCTTCAAAGGTCAATGGCCGTCCCCACTAAATGGGCTACAGCCCATGTTGTCTTCTGCCCCGCATGCAACAAACGCTGATATAACCATTGGGCCATAGAGGCAGCTTTCCTTCTCGCCTGTGTACCTGGGCCAATTCATCTGCTTCATCATTTCCTGGGGATGCCAGGAGCAAATGGCCTGCCATATGATATACTGTACTGTTTTAGACTGACCAGAGACCCATAAGTCTTGCTACAACTCTTGGCCCCAAAGGGGTCAGTGACCAACCATCCAGTTGGTATGGTACCATGTCAGTAGCCACAGAGTCAAGCCTCGGTAGATGGCCCATCTGTCAGTGCAAACAACTAGTGGGGAGGGCTCCTGGGTGATCCCATGAGCCATACTGCCTGCAGCTCTGACCACTGACTGCTCCTCCCCTCACCATCTTCCATCTATACTGTCTCAGTCTTAGGATGGAAAGCTACAGCCCTCCATTTTAGGGGCTGCCTATGGCTGGAACCATCTGTGTACCATGCATCTTCAAATATGGGGGTTCTTCCTTCCCAATAAGGGCTCTCTGCTACTAGTGGCTCTAAAGCAAATTCTTCCTGCCTTTCACTGGCATATGTCACTGGCTCCAAAAAGCACTGGAGTTCTCCAGTCAAAGGGCTAGCAGAGACAGTGCTATGCTTCTGTAAGTATGCTCCCCTCACTTGGCCAGTGTAGTCGTCTAGAGAAGCCACGCCACTCTGCTGCTTTTGGGCTCAGTCTTGTACCCACCCTGTGATGGAATAGGTGTTTCTAAGCTGTATTGGGGCCACTCCAGTGATGAGTCCAGCAAGGTAGCCAGCAAGCCATGGTACACAGCAACCAATTGTTTCTCTGTTAAGGGGTACTGTACCTCTGCTCCTTTCCAGAGTTGTGAACAGAACCCAATAGGCTGGCAAGTTCGTTCAAGCTGCTTCCAGAGACCCCAGCCATAACTGTCTTTGGTCACATGGACATCCAGCTCACAGGCCTTAACTGCCCATTTTGCAGCAGTAAAAGCAGGTGCACATGTCTCATACCAGTCCCACCTTCTGCGCTTTCATACCAAACAGTAAAAGGGCTTCAGAATTTGTGCCAAATGTGGGATAAACACTCTTCAGTCGTCTAAAAGACGCAAACACTCCTGCAATAGTACCATAGTTATAAGGGTAAGAAAGGCCTGGACTTTATGACTGCTTCTGGGATAACTTTAGTCTTACCTGACCAGATGACACCCAAGAATTTAACTGACAAACCAGGTCCCTGAACCTTGGTGCTGTTCATAGCCCATCTTTTCTCCTGTAGATGTTGCAGCAGTCTAGGTGCTGCACCTTCTAGAGCTATAAGAGAATCAGATGTGAGCATGATATCATCAATATAATGGTACAGCCATACCATTGGCAGTTTCTCCCATGCTGCCAAGTCCTGGGCTACAAGTCCATGACAGATGGTGGGATTGTGGAGGTACCCCTATGGAAAGTCCGATGGACAGTGAAAGTCCATTGCCGTTCTTCCCATGTGAAGGCAAACTATTCCTGACTTTCCTGTGCTATACCTATGGAGAAGAAGGCATTAGCAAGAGCCACAGCATAATGATATGTCCCTAGTTCATGACTGAGAGTATCCATGAGGGCTGCATTAGAGGGGTCGGCAGCATGCAGAGGTGGTATGACTTTATTCAGTTCTCTGTAATCCATGGTCATATTCCAGGAGCTCTCCGGCCTTTTATTGTCCATACTGGGGAATTAAAAGGGCTGTGGGTGGTCTTTATATAGGTCTCTCCAGTTCCTGGACGGTGTCTCTTTATGCCCTCTGGGCAATTTGTATTGCTTGATATTAGTCACCCAATGAAGCACAGGCAGAGCTATAGGCGGGTGCTTAGCATGTCCACTCAGACCTGCCTTCACCACACATATCCTCAGTCTGAACTCACCTGCAGTGGTCTGTAACCATAGGCCCTGCAGAATATCTACCCTCAGATATATTCAGGGTGGGGAAGAGATATACACAGTATACTCCTTTGTGGGTAGACGCCCTATTCCTGATGGGATTTGGGTTTGTTTCACTTTGAGAGCCTTACCCCCCATATCCATCTTTAACAATGGGGGTCCCTGAAAACTGTTCAGAGTTGCCATAAATCAGTGAGCATTTGGCTCCTGTGTCTGCCAGACCCAGGATGCATTATATGTTCACTGGGGACCAATGAATTGCTATTTCAACATGTGGCCTCAGTCCCCACCTGGTCCCTCAAGGTGGGCACCTCGACCCTCCCCTCAGTCAAACCGTATCGCCCACTTGGCTTCCTGTGCAGTTCCAGGCGAGGTCGGCTCACTCTCCAGCAGGAAGTCCTGCAGGCACACAGGCCAGACTTGTGGCTTTGTCTCCAGCTTCCGTCTCTTGGTCCTTGCCTTAGCCAACGGCTGAAGCCACTGCTCTGGTTTCAATTGTTGCCACAGTCCCAGTAAGATTTTATTTGACTTCCTGTAGCACCAGAGGATTTCAGCTCCAGGCAAGTTCACTCTGGATGTGGTGAGACTGAGTAACGACCACAGACCATCGGGGCTAAAAGTCTTATACCAAGCTTTAGTCTCACTGTGGCGGGTCAAGCGCTAGAATCACGTCCGCATCTGACAAGTCCACAGTCCACCTCTGCACAGAGCACTGGGCAGGGGCTTTATATAGCAGCACAGACAGTAATGGCTGACTGCCAACAGTGTATAAGCATGCGCCTTCACAGTAGACCAACTATTACACATTGCATGTGTGCAGTGGGCAAGTAGATTAGGGTCAGGTGAGTATCCTGGCCATGGGAACTTCCGTTTTCTCTACAAAGGGTCAGAGGAAGCTTCCCCAAAGACAAGACCCTTGAGCTGAGACCCACGGAAAGGGAAACAGAGAGCCAGACAAAGTGGAGTGGGGGTGGGTGCCTCCCAGGCCTCCCCTGAACAGGCATTCACCTTTGCCACCTCCTGAGCATGTCTCCTGGGTGGAAACAGAGAGGACTCAAGAAGTCATGCTCACTGAATTCCTCCTGTTATCTGTTGCTGAAAGGTATCTGTCCTTATTACAGCCTTGTATAAGAGCCTTGTGTCAGAGAGCTTTTCCATCAAACCTCAGCCTGGCCACAGTAGGGGTGAATTTGCCTGCATCTGGCAGATGTTTTCCAGAGCGTGAGACACAGATGTGGTGCCACAGCTGGAGCGGGAGATGGAGGTCACCCTGGATCACCCACAGGCATCATGCACGTGGATGCCTTGTCTTGTGGAGGAACTGAGGCTGGAAGCACCTGGGCTGCACCACATCTCAACTCCTGTTTCCTGTTTGTCCTTCTCTCTGTCCTGCCCCTGCCTTTGCCCCTGTCCAGGCCTGTCTCCAGAGTCCTCACTGCCCCAGGGCTATGTTCTGCTCACTTCTCCTCCACTCCTGTGCATGTGCCCTCCCTCTCTCCAGGCCCACAGCTCCATTCATAAAACCCACCCAAAGGCCCACCATGGATCCCTGTCCAGCCACTCCAGCTCCTACTGGATTCATCCCTTTCTGGATTTTTATAGCCTTCAGCTGAAGATTCTTTAGGGCAGAGACTGTTGTAAAATCCTGGACCTGGTACAATGCCTGGTCAAGAGCAAGGAGGTTGGGAAAAAGCTGGAGAAGTCAAGCCCTGAAATAGACCTAGTGTGCCCAAGCCTGCCACAGTGCCCTGCTTGGTGCCAGCCAGTGTTGAGCAGTGGCCTGGATGACATCTGTCAGTGTCCCAGGCAGGTACACTGTGAGGGGTGCTGCAGGCCTGGCTTCTGCTGCTGGTGGCAGGACAGGGAGGGAGGGTGGAAGGTGGGGAGGTAGATGGAAAGTTGCCATTTTTCACACCTGGAACTTTGCCTCCTTGTCCTTAATCAGTCTACAGTTAATTCCCCCAGCTTAGCAGAACACTGTTAATCACTGTAGAAGAAGGTCAAGTCAGCCAGGCCTTCCACTCGAGGCCATCCCAGCCTCTTGGGTGGGCCCTTCTTGCTGGTGGCACTGAGAGGGCCACAGGGATTCAGGGGCTGCTCTGGGCAGGTCTCTGGGGCTCTGTGCCACCTGGGAAGATTGTGGGAGGCCTCTTCTTCCTCTTGGCTTCTGCATTCCAGTTTTGTTGTCCTGGTGTGCCATGCCCAGACAGGAGGCTCACTTTCCCATGCTCGTTTGCAGCTAGGGAAGGCTTGTGACACAGTTCAGTCCATGGGGCATAAGCCAAAACCTGGGCACTCTAGGAGGGCTTTTCCTTTCCTGATAAAAGGCATGGGAGTCTGCTGGTGCCCTCCTTCCTCCTTTCTGCCTTGAATGCAGCTTTGAAAGGCTGGAAGTGCAGCAGCTTTCAGCCTGTCAGGGAAAGACCAAGAAAATTGTAATGATGCTGGGCAAGACCTCGTAAACCAGAGCCAGTAACCATCCTACCTCCAGATTTCTGTTGGGGGGAAATAAATCTCTCCTTGTTTAGTTCACTGTTGGTTGGTATTCTGTTACCTGCAACTGAACACAATTGTAACTAATACAGAGCAGAGCTCAGGATGGTACCAGCCTGACTGCAGAGATGCCCATGGTACCCAGAGTAATCCAGAACCAGCCAGTGGGCATCAGTGAGGTCATGGTACTCAAATGCCACTAGCTCTGCCTCCTTGTCCAGTCCTTCAGCCTTTAAAGTCTCATATGCCAACCTTTTTTGTAGCCACCTATGTTATTAAAAAAGTACCTGGGTGTGACATTGATAGATCAGTCACATTAATGTGTATTGGAGTGCCTAGTAAGGCAAAACTAGATTTTCTGGCAAATAAGTAATGCCTCTTTTCTGAGTTATGCAACTCTGGGGTATATAGGCAAACACATTGCTTTGTAAAAAGGGTGCGACAAGGAATGTTATAGTTCTAAGAAGGTTTCAGTGTGCAGAGCTGGTCAAGAATTGGGGATATTTGCATATGGCCAGATATCCTTCTGGGAGAACTGGGTTTACACTGGGTATTGCAAATATGGACCCTAACTGGGAGAACAAGAACCCTAACTGACTTTCCTTTTGGGATTTAAGATTACTAGAGTCTTTTGGATGAACTGAGTTGGGCCCCTCTGAGATCCTTTGGCAGGGAAATATACAAAGGACCGCAGAGGAGACACTCACCATCAGGAAATGGGCACCCTTAATAGGTGAACCAGGCTAATATCAGAGCACAGGTGCTTGTTAGGGAGGCTGGTGCCCACCCCACAGGTGGCAGGCAGAGACCCTGCTGACCCAGGCACTCTGGCAGTGGTGGTGCTGTGGAAAGATGGTTGCACATATGAGTGTGAACGAAAGGAGTTGTAGCCTGGAGCTCAAGTGTGGGGCCCAGTTGTGCTGTGGTGTCCAGGTGTGGACCAGTAAGGGGAGCACTGAACTGTGGATAAGGTGTCAAACTGCACACAACCAGTCTTCAACAGTGACCCCTTGTGGCAATTGGCTGACATGACAGTTCCTTTCTGTCCACTTGGCTTTTAGAGACAGATGCTGATGCCCTGGGTGAACATCTCCAGTTCTTGGACAGTTTGAGGAAGGGGAGGGGAGGAAGACCCTGAGAATTAGAGAAGTATTACAGCACAGTGGTTGGAGGATGGACTCTGTAGTCAGACCGCTCAGGTTCAAGTTTCTTCTCTACTATGTACTGGTTTATCTTGTGCAGAGGTCTGGCTTCATGGGCTGCAGACCTGGGCAGCCTCACAGGAGGCTGCCTTAAATAGCCCTCATGCTTGGCTTAGTGCTTGGTGTCTTGAAAGTCTCAGTAATTTTGAGTAAGCCTCCCCATCCCATTTTCATTTTGCACTGGGCATTGCAAATATGTAGCCAGACCTGCTTGGGCAAATTACTCCACTTCCCTATGCCTCAGTTCCTCCATCTGTAAAATGGGTAAAAAAATATTACCTGCCTCAGAGAGTTGTGAGCCTTAGATGAGTAACATACATAAAAGATTTAGGACAGAATCTGGCATGTAGTAGGCTCTGTGTGTTGACCACTGTTATTCCTATTATTTTAGGCAGATGAGGACTCCAGCAGTTAATCTGCAAAATGCAGAGATGCAACCACATTTGTGTCTCCAGCTAGTGAAGCAGATCAGATAGAGCACATGGGGTAACAATGCAAGGCGAGGAAAATGTGACCCCTGGACTTGCTTCCCACATGGGATGAGATGCCTCATTAAGCCCACATCCATCTGGGCCCATGGGGCTGACAAGAGAGAACACTGAGACACGAGGAGTGTGGAGTCAAGACCAACCTCCCACGGCAGGGGCTGGCAGCAGAAGTCGGGCATAGCTCGGAGGGGCAGGCTGGGGCACTCCTGGAAGCAGCCTGCCTCCTTCCCAAGGGGCCAGGCTGAGGAGCAGGCTGTCATCAGATGCAGGTCCCATTGCCCCTCCTCTCAGATGTGACACACTGTTAGGGAGGGGTGGCCCAACCCCAGCCTTACCTCCGGCCTGGGCCTATCTTGCACTTAAAGAGCCAGATCAGAGGACAGGATGTTTTGGGGATGCTTTGTTATTATGATTATTCTAAATAAACTTATCTATTGACATATAACATACCAAAAAGAGGAGAGATCATAAGTGCCCAGCTCAGTGAATCTTTGCAGAGTGTACACAGCCAGTTCAAGAAATAGAGCATCCCCAGAAGTCTGGAGACACCCAGCCATCCTCCCCTCCCAGTCACTCCCTCCTTCTCCAGTCAACCACTGTGCCGCATATTCTTTTTTAAAATCATTAGATTTTACTTCACCAAATTTTTTATTTTGAAAAATTTCAAATAGGAAACAGAATAGGAATACCCATAAAACTCACTTCCATATACCAACTGTTAACATTTTGTCCCATATTCTCTCTCTCTTTTTTCTCCAGAAACCGTATACATACAAATTTCTGAACCACATGAGAGTTATTTGGAGACATCTTGACACTTTTTCCCAAAATATTTCAGCACATATCTCCTAAGAACTAGGGCATTCAGACAATATCATTGTCACACTCGAGAAGTTTAGCATTACTATAGTATTATTATATAACACACAGTTGATGTTATTTCTCTTCAATTATCCCAGTATTCTTTATAGCAATATATTTTTAAAAATATATAATCTAAAGCTGGAACACATTTTGCATTTCATTGTATGTAGAGGAACTTTAATCTAGAACCATTTCTCCTTATTTCTCTTTCATGACATTGACATTTTTGAAGAGTACACTCAAGTTTTCTAGAATGTTTCTGAGTTTGGATTTGTCTGATTGTTCCCTCATGGTTGAACTTAGTTTAAACCTTCTTGGCAATAATTATTATGTATTTATTCTTTATAATTAAGTTATTAATAATAGTGGCTGCAATTTATTGGGTGCTCATCATGACGTGTGAGGATTATTGCGTCCATTTTACTGGCTGAGTAACTGAGGCAGAGAGTGGCCAAGTACTTTTCCCAAGGTCACGTAGAAAGAGGAGATGCTAGGAAGTGGTCTGTCTGACTCCTCTAATGCCCATGCTCAGAACCAGTTCAACTCATTGTCAGTGATGACGTGATGACTGGTCCCACTGAAGGAGGTGTGAGGCTGTTCCCTGGAGGGCCGGGACTGCGTTGTGTTCTCTGCTGCATTCCAAGCTTAGCCAGGGCCAAACCTAGAGCGAGGAACCATAATTGTTTATTGAAGAGATGGATAGGTGAATGAATGAGTGTTCTACCAATGGAGTCCATAGATCAGTGGCATCAGTGTCACCCAGAAAGCTCACCAGAACTGTACATCCTCGGGCCCTACTGCCAACCCATGGAACCTGCCTCTCTGTTGGTGGACCTGAACATCTATATGTTAGTCAGGTTTCCTGATGATCCTGATTTAGACAATATTAAGTGTAAAAAACAAGTTTCAGAGCAGCATGTACTGCATAATTCCATACATCTCTTTCTCTGTGTTTTACAAGTATGTGGTGATGTATGGAAGGATGTTAGAACTATTAACAATAGTCACCTCTGAGGAGTGGGGCTGGGGGCCCAGAGGGGGAGGAGGACTTACTTTACTTTCTAGGTGATGCACTGTTAGAGATGACACAAGTGATCAATTAAGACATGCTTCTTGTAAAAAATTAAACACTACAGATAAGTCACGTAATTATATAATTTATCACCCTAACCGAGGTACTTTTGGGAGTGAAAGTCGATGCTGTTTTTGGTTACACTAGCAACAGAGAAAACAGGCTGTTCTGGGCAAACCTGGGCAGGTGGTCACCCTGCCAAGGCCAAAGTCCCCTTTGATGGCCTCTCATCCTGGATACAGCTAACCCCAGTCAAAGGAACCACTGTCATCAGTTTGCATATTCTACAACATATGGCTATGAAAGCACTTTGTTGGGGAGTTTCTCTTTTTTATGTGAATATCACACTAAATGTATCAACATACAAACTGCTTTTGTCCCTAACAATACACATCTTGGAGATTTAGCCATGTCAGGGCCACGTGGGTCTACTTCAGTCCTTTTAACTGCTGCAGAGTGTTCCACATATGAACGGATCATAATTTATATTCCATTGTCATGCGAATGGATATTACTGGCAACGCTAATGCTCATGTTGCTGGTGATAGCATCCCTGTGATGGAACACCGGGGCATCCACCAAAAATCAGTCACAAGTTAAAATAGTTTCAGGAAATTGCCTGTTTGAGGAGGAATAATTTATAAGCACAGTCCTCACCAGGCCTGAGGAGTCACCACTTTCCCTCTCCGGGAAAGATACAGGTGGGATCCAGAAGGGGGGCTCTCCCTAACTTCGCCATCAGAAGACCCTCAGAATGCCCTTGGCCTCTCTGGTCTTTCCTGCCTCTGAGGTCCCACAGGCACTCCTCCCCAGGCCTGCCTCCTCCAGCCTCACTGCTCCCTCTCTTCTCTTGCCTCCAGTGTTCACGAGGCTCTTACACTCACAGAGATGACAGCTGGAGGTGGTGGCAAGAGCTTGTTCAATTCCCAGTTTCAGCACTGACTGCGTGACCTTGAGTGAACGGCTTTACCTCTTCAGGTCTCCAGCTCTATATTTGTAGGATGGGGAAAAGAGCCGTCTCCTGGGATCGTGAGCTCTTCTGTGGGACAACTGAGCAGGTACTATACACGCCCTCTGTTGCCACAAAGAGGGTGCTCAGTGAGTGTTCACTTCATTCTCTTTCCTTTGCCTCCCCATTGCTTTGTGTGGATTAACATCACTGCAAAATCAAAAAGCCTGGGTGCTCCTGAGGACAGGGATTGTGTTGTCTCCTTTTTTTGTACCATCTCTGCCCATTTTGAGTCCTGGCACAGGTTTGGGGCACAGTTTGGGCCCCAGGAGAGAGGGAGGGATGCAAGGAGGCTGCCTTTATCCAGGGTCCTGGGAGGCTACCTAAAGAAAGGCAGGGAGACATGAACGGATCCCTCTCTCATGGGACTTTTCAATCTGAGACTAGCAGTAGTTTCTAATTCTGGGGATGTCCAGTCTGATGGAAGAGACCCGGTCTTTGCCTCTAAGAGATTCCCTAATCTAATGGCAAGGATATGGCCAGTATCCCCTAAAGCACCTAGGCTGGTGGGGGAGACATGGTATCAATTCCCAGGGAAGTTTCCAGACTGATGGAGGAGACACCTTCCATCTGAAAGCCTTTTGACTTGCACCGAAGACTTCTGTTTTCCAAGAACTTCTCTCACAGCTTCCCTTTCTTACATATGTATGAGGGCTGCTCTCTCTACCAGACTGTGAGTTTCAGGAGGGCAGGATCGATACCTTGCTGTCGGTATCTCTAGTTCCAGTTAGTTAAGGGTATCCTAAGGGGTGTTTACAGATTGGTCACATTTTCAGGGGCCCCCAAGAGGCAGGATTCTCAGGCTACTCAAGGGCACAGACAAAGCAGTTTGGAGAATGAGCATGAGTTATCAGAGACAGCCAAGAGGAGGGGGCCATGAGAGGTTGCCTGGCCTAGGCCTGCCCACTCCCCCCTGCTCCCTTCCGTAAGCTGCACAGAGCCTGGGGCACCCCCACAGCCTCCCTCCCCATGGGAGCTATGTGCTCAGGTGGGCACCTCCATCTGTGTAGAAGAGGCGACTCCTCAGACCCGGAACTGACGGGCAAGTCACAACTGCTGGTTAAATGGCTTTAAAGTATTGGCCATTTATAAGTTAATGAAAGAGAAAATAGGCACATTATACATACAGATTTGTCCTTAATGAGGGGAAAAGGCATTGTTTACTGATGCTCAGTTCTAATTATACACACAGAAGACTAGCTTCTTTGCAGCAAGGCCACACACCCACATTCTCCTATCTTCCACAATGTTCCTTTAACCCCTTCAATGCCCAGCTGGGCGCCGGCTCATCCCTCCAAGCATCAGGTTCCAGTGCTGGCTAAGGGGCCAATTCCTGACTGGGTCTGGGGGGCCCTTTGACCCTCAGCTAGGCGGCCAAATGGAGGACAGCCTGCCAGGACCCTCAGGGCAGCCATCCTGGGGGGAGGCAGAGCTCAGGAATGGCTGCTTTTCTTGGGGGGTGGGGGAGTGGGTGCTGCATGGTGGTAGGAAGGACTGGCTGCGGGGGCAGATGCAGGGTGGGGACTGCAAGCTGGGGACGTCCCAAGGTCTCAGGAACATCATCTCCAATCCCCTCCTTTATAGCGTCTCTATACAACTGTCAAGAAGGAAGGGGTGTCACTGAGAAAGGTATACAGTAGGGTCCATCACAAACAGGTATCTCATGAAGCCACTGCTGAGGTTACACCTGTCTGTTTCTCACTTTGGCATGAGCCCACAGGAGGGCATTCTGGGATACTCACTGCCCTAGAAGCTTCCATCTCATCCTCAGTCCCAGCCCCTATCCCAGCCTGCTGGATGCTGCTTGCCCTCAGTGGGGAAATAACTAGCGATAGTGATAAGATTGAAACATGCATGACTGTTGCCAAAGTGGGATCACAAAGCCTGCTCAGCTTGGGACATCAGTGAGGGAAGAAGGTGGTGCAGAAGGGGCTTGGGACCCTGGAAGTGCGGTGGAGGAGAGGGCCCATCACCCCAACCCGTACCCCTCCAGGGCTGCACTGGAGTGTCTTCAGGAGCCTAGGCTGGGGAGGAATGGACTTTCCCTTGAACTTTTTGGGTGAAGTTTCAGGCAGGGCCCCCTACACGCCAACCCTCTGAGTGCCTTTGCCACTCTGCCCTGGGAGGCCGGGAGAACGTGCCTGGGGATCCTCACAGCTTGGGGCACTGGTGGTGGCACAGATGTTGCCTCCATGACCGCTAGGCAGTAGTACACAGAGTGACCCCGCAGCACATGATTGCTTAAAAAGGCAATAAATTTGAAGATTTAGATAAAATGGACAAAATCCTAGAAAAGCACAAACTATCAAAGCTGACAGAATAGAAAGCTTAAATAATCCTGTAACTGTTAAAGAATCTGAATCCTTAATTAAAGATCTCATGGAGAAAACTGGAGGCTCCAACTGCAGCCCTTCCTTTGGCCATTATTGGGCATTTGCTGCTATTAAAGCTGAGGCTTCGATTCACATTCACCTCCTTATGCCTATTTTCTCCATGTTAACACCAAGACAAGGCAAGTTATGTTTTAATCCTCCTTTCCACCCTTAACCCAGAAGAGACGTCTTGCTGCATCCTTTCCTTAAACATCTATTTATGCCAGTTTGAATGGGTAACCAAAAAAATGAGAATATTTATTAATGGTCTGTGTGCCAAGCAAGTCACCTATTTTGATCTTATTTAATCTGCACAAGCATCCTGCAGAGACATTATTATTCCCATCCGAGCTTCAGAGGAGTGGACCGACTTGTCCAAGTCGCAGAAGTAGTGAAGGGGAGAAAGGAAAGGTGGTGCGCAGGGCCGTTGGACCCCAGAGCCTAGTCCTTTTCCTGCCCCTTCCTCCAGGGAAGGAAGATGATGACTGAGTCCTCCCCCAGACCAAAACCCCATCTCCAGCTTTCAACAGGTACAACCGAGTTCCAGGTCTGTCCCACCCTCATTACAATGCCCAGGAATGTCTTCAGAACTGAACCTAGCATTGAAAGACATGGTTGGCTGTATTGTTTATCTATTGCTTGGTTCGTGGTGTAAAAGAACCATGTCTTATGCTTATAGACTCTGTGGGTCAGGAATTCAGACAGGGTACAGCAGGGATGCGTTGTCCCTGCTCTACAAGGCACGGGCCTCATCTAGAGGATTTGAAGCCCGAGGGCTGGAATCATCTGAAGAAGGCTCCGTCACTCACATGTCTGGTGGCTAGTGCTAGCTGTTGGCTGGGACCGTAGCTGGGACCCTTGGCTAGAATATCCATATGTGACCTCTCCATATAGCTCTGGAGTCCTCACATATGGTGGTTCCTGTGCTGGGGGGCTACGTGAAAGCTGTATTGCTTCTTATGACTTAGCTTTGCTAGTTGTACAGTGTCACGTCTGTGACATTTCATTCCTTGAGGTCGCTACAAAGTCCTATCTAATTTCAAGGGGATGAGAAATAGACTCCACTTCTTAATGGGAGAGTATCAAGGTCCTAGGAGAGGAGGCGGGACTGTAAATATTACTGTGGCCATTTAAAAAAATACAGTGTATCTCATGGACCAGCTCAGAGGAAGCTCTCCACACAGGAGGACCTGAGAGGTGCCCAGGGTGTTACAGTGTCATTCATTCAGTCAACACATAGCGATCAAAGTGACTACCGACTGGTCCCCAGCTGCACAGACTTTTAGCCCCAGCCCCCTCCCTAGGTCATTTCCCTGAGGCCCTGAGACATTTGATCAAGATGAGGGAACTTTGAGCTTAATTGTCTCTAGCCTTCTGGGAAACATTGCCCTGGGTCACTGTGGCTATAGCTTAGAGAATAATTTCTCCCTCTGGGGGCTGCTGTTGAATGGAGGTTTTATACTTCTATTTCTGAAAGAGCAGGTACATTGAATGGTTTCTATTTATTTCTACTTCTATTCTCTTTATTGAAGAAAAAAATAATAAGTTGTTTTTTTACTTATATATTGCTTGTATTTTGTTGCCCCCATGGAACAACTGGGTTCTACAATAAGGAAAGAGCTTCCTGCCTTTTGGCGAGACTCAGGAGTGGGAGAATCCACTTGTGAATTAGGTTGCTGGGTGTAGAGGAAGAAGCTGGGAGAGTGCCTCTAACCCTTTGCTTTAGCACATGAGTGTAGTTGGTATAACTGGTTCACTAGTTATCATCCTGGAAAATGGTCATGAGTATAGCTAATATAATAATCACAAAAATAGCAAATATGTATCATAGTCTAGGCTTGGGCTGATCATTTTACACACTGTTCCACTTAATCCTCTTACCAGTGCTGTGAGGAAGGTACTAAAATTGTTTTCACAGATAAGGAGACTACTTACTAAGGTTCAAAGAAGTTAATAATTTTCTCAAGGGCAAACAACTAGGAAGTGGTGGGACTGGTATTTGAATCTAGACCCATGGACTCCTGAGACTGGTCTTTTAACAATGGGCCATGCGGTGCAGACAGTAGGTCTGGGAACTTAAAGGGAGCAGCGGGAATGGAGTGCCGCAGGCTCTGGGTTTTGGGTCTCACTTGGTTGAGTGCCAAAGACTCATTCTGCTGCCTTGGTCTCCTCATCTGAAAATGGGGATAACACCTACCTGTGCGAGTTACGTAATGCACCAGCATAGCACTCCTGGCCCAGTGGGCCTGAGTGACAGTGGGTACTCCCCTTCCCTTTCTCCTTTCTCCTTAATTTGCCTTGGGCTGCCCCATGGAGGGTGCCCCCCTGCTCAGAAGTAGGGGGATGGACAAGATGACTTTCTTACCCATGGCTGCTCTAAAGTCCCTGGTTCCCTAAGCTCCTGCTGGGTTTCAACATTCCAGTCCCTCTCCATTGGGCTTTTCATTGGGAGAACTTTAAATGATTTTATAAAAACTGCAAATGTACCAGGTAATTGAGTCTTCTGTTTTATTACCCTGAGCTGCCTGGACCTTGCCTGGCCTCCTCCTCACTCACTAAGCCGCCGGAATAAAGTTAGAAGTGTTTGTGCTGGTAATATATAGGACTTAATTAACCTGGCCTTTTATAGCATTTCCAATGGAGGGTTGGAACGAACTTCGAGGCAGCTTGAGAAAAGGAAAGGGGGGCCTGGGTGGGAGTGTGTATGTATGTACAACACTCGATGTTGGTTTTTTTCCTGCTGTTCTTTTCTCTAGTACTTTAATCAGCATTTAATGACCCAGTTGAAAATCCATCATTTGGACCCAGCACGGGTAGGAAGGGCTGGAGGAGAAGCCTGCCTTCTTCCTTCAGTCCCAAACCCTACAGCAGGCCATGGAGTGGTCAGTGAGTCTGGCCACATCAGCCTCATTCCCAGAAACTTCCAGAATAAACTAATCCTGCTCATCTCAGGTAGGAGACAATGAATGGACATTAACAGATGGACTCTCTGTGTTGGCTAAGGCCATTCCCTAGTCAAATGCAAACCAACCTGAGGAGGCTTCAGTGGGGTCATGTCCGCTTTCCTGGGACCCAATCCTGAGTTAATCTCCTATCCTGCCTACCCAGGACCCCCTCCACTTTCCAACATTCTGTCTCCTTTCCCCTCCCAGCATCAGGCCTTGCCTGAACCAGATGCTCTTCTAAACCAGCCCAGAAGAGTGACTCAGCTCAGATCCACCCTTGGCACAGGGGGACGGGTTTATAACTGCCAAGGTACCTTCATGTCTTACAACCATTATTTTAGGGACACTTGCAAGGGGGGCAATCAGGGTAAGTGCGTCTCACCAGCTGCCTGCCCAAACCATTGCTGCACATACCACGGCTCATAAATCCTACCCTGATGCTGCTGGGTGGTTACGTCATCCCCAAACCTCATGCAACAATTCGATTTGGAAATAAAAAGGCAGGTGTTAATTGATTCACTCCCTCTGCCCCTTTGTGGTGCCCTGACCCTCGATAGCTTTTAACCTTGCAGTTAATAAAAGTTTGGGACCCAGCCCTAGCACAGTTCCTCATTCATTCTTTCATGATGTCAGCAAATTCTTACTGAGTGACTGTAATGCAGAAGTCGTTGGCCTGTCCGTTAGCGGAGAGGGTTATGTGGCCAAAGATGAGCAAGAAGCATTTCATGCCTGAGAAAAGCTTCCAGAGGATGCTCACAGGTTATGCAGATTTAGGCAGCAGGTACTGTGGGCCCCCAGAGAAGGCTTGGGTGCAGCAAGGTTTTAGAAGAGTCTCCAGCTGTTGAGTTGACCGCTCTTGAGTTTGCCTACCCAGTGCCCATCCCTCCTCCAGGGGCACCCGGATTCTTCTTTGGCGAGCCCACATCTCTTTCACCAAGTCTTTGTGGTTTTTACACATACCTGGGGTTCCCAGGGATCAGCAGAACTAGCCACCCAGAGCAGGTCAGCCCCCTGGCCACGGTGACTTGTTCAGTGGTGGGCAGGAGACTGGAGCTGGACTGATGACAGGTATTGCTGCTGCTGCTGGGAAGGAGGCGCTGCCTTTTACCCCGGGGTGAACCAGAAGAAGGCCTGGAGCTGCTGGCAGCCATCTTGCCCTCAGTTGCAAGATGCTTCCTGAGCCTTAGAGTGAAGCCATCACCTCATTTCCACCTGCAGGAGAACCTTTGCCTTCAGGTCATGTCGTCTTCTGCACCACAATGAGCAACTCTTGGTTTTTATGTGTGTATGTTATCCCACAGGTCCATGTGTCCCTCTGTCGACCTTCAGCTGGCCTGTGCCCAGGAAGAATTTTGAGGAAAGCAGACCTGAGAGATGGAAAGAAAGAGATCATTGAGCACAAAGGGTAACTGGATCCAGCCCTGCCTAAGGCCTGGTAACCCCTTAGCTTTTACTTAAGTGAGGCAGTGAATGGCTTAAGTGTGTCCTCTGTTTACATTTGCTTAAGTTGGTTTCCTTAGAATTTCTGTTGCTGATCCAGTCCCTGAGTCCCAAGCTTTCTAGGTTCAGGGATCAATTGGAAACTACCTCTCCCCTCTCCCAACTCAACAGTGGCCAAGGAGACATGGGCTCCTTTCCACTTTCCCATTTGTGTCAGGGCCATTCAAGGTCAGGCCCTGGCAAGAAAGGTGCTTAGAGTACATAATTTATGGGACACTCATTTATGGGCCTGCACTAGCACACCTCCGCCTTCTTCAGGTGTCACCCTAGGCCCCTGTCACCCCCCTCGGTCCTGTTCAGGTTGTTGGGCATTCACACCCACTGCATCCAGGCCCGCCTCAAAGAACTCAGTTGATTGCCACTCTCTTTCTTCCCGCAGAGATGGGCTTGGCCCATTCTCTAGGCCTTGGAGGACAGTGTTCCATGAAGCATCCATGTTTGAGAAAAGGCTCAGGCACAGAGAAATCAATGGAGAATCTTCAAACTAGAGTGGATTCAGAATCACGGGGACACCAGATTTACTGTTATCTTTATTTTGTTTGTGTTCATCCGTTATTCAGCTTTTCTTAGGATGAGTTAATACTCTTTCTGGGCCCAGACTAGTTGAAGAGGGTCAGACACTTGGACCTGGGGAAACTCTAACTGGGAATATATGCACATATGGAAACCCAGGGCGGCTCACGGTGGTGCAGGAGACACCATGACCTGAAACCTCCCTTGATCACAGCAACTGGCTGGGTGTCCTTCAACAGAGCTTTTTTACTCCTTTGACCTCTGTTTCCTCAGTTAGGAGTGGCAGACCATACAGGATGAGCTCTGGAGGCAGAGACCTGATTACAATCCCAGCCTTTACTCATTTGGGCACTCTGAGACCTGTTTCCTCATTATTATTCCTCAGTGGAAATCATAAAGGTTCTTCCCTCTTAGGGTCATTATAAGATTCAATGAGATAATGAAGTGCTTAGCACAGGGCCTGATATAATTTGTCAATTAATTAGTACTGGTGTTAATATTATTCTATAAAACAAGAGGGCATATTAGAAAATCAAAAGTACTGCCAAGCATTGAAGTACTAATTCTGTATCTAGTCCCAGCCCTGTGAGAACAATCATTATTTTCAGGACATTTAAAAGCCAGTATGAATTGACCACCTACTTCTGGGGGAAGAGCCAAGTCCTGTCTTTTCAGTTTTAAGAGGTCTTTACTGCCTCCAGCTCACAGCAACATCTCTATCAAGACTGCGCTCAGAGGTTTTCATTCCCCTTCCCTTTCTCTCAGTGGATGCCTTTTCTCTTCTCTTAGAAATCTTAGGAGGAAACTTTCACACCTCAGATACACCATTCAGGTGATCCTTAAACCACATACTTCCTTAAAGGCGGGGATAGGTCTTGAATGCTGGTGCACCATAAATCTAGTACAGAGCAGATCCTTAGACATCAGTATTAGGCCCAGGAGCCCCTGCCTACTTCGGAACGTGTGCTTGGGGCTGGGCTGGGCAAGGGAGGGTCTAAGGAGGTTCTTGGGAATAAAGAGGCCCTCTGACTGCAGAAGGGATCCCATTCTCTTTGGACAGCTGGAAGAATCAGAAAGTTCTTTCTGGAGCAGCAGTGGTCTGAAAGACCTGGGGACCTTGGTCACCTGAAGCCCTTCCCAAGACCTGAGCCACCCCGGGTAACCAGCCCTACCTCTCCACCAGCCCCAAGACTGTGACTGAACAGTGTTGGCCTCCTAATAAAAACAGCACCAATGCCAAGTCCTAACTCCATGGGAGAAATATCCCTGCACCCCTCGATCCCATTAACATTTCACACCTTAATGTGGCCATATTTTTGGAAAGCCAATATGAGCTGAATAGCTTATTGGTATGCAGCTCCGATGGGAGTGGGGGCTCTAGGGAGGGGGGAACTCTGAAAAGGGGATGTAATTAAGCCTCAGAATGTTCAATATATGCCCCAAAAGGAGGGCGGTTGGGGATATGAGAGCAAGAGTGATGGGCTTGTCCAGGAGGTTTGTGTGCATGAAACCTTGACCACTGCTGGGAAGTCTCAGTGCAGCTCCTGCCCTCACTCGCCCCAAGCCCCCACCATAGCAGGGCCACCCACTCACCCTGTGGGTCCATAACTTGCATTTCCCAAGCAGACCTTATCGGTAGCTCTTCTCAGATAAAATACATCATCATTTGCTCCATTAGAAAATAAATGTATGGCTATATTATGAGATTTGCATTCCATTACCTTGGTTTGCATGCCATAAAACATTTATTACACCCTTGGGCTAAAGTCTTAATAATGACTGGGTGTGAGGCACTAATGTGGAGCTGGTCTTGCTTAGGAACCAGAGATTAATGTCTTTTGATGTCACCCGGCTAATAGTGGTGCTCACCAATTTGTCCCATCAGAAGATATTCGAGTCAGGCTGTGGGCAGGGGGTGGGGGAACCACTGCTCAGTTCAGCTGGGAGTCCAGGCTCCCCTTTCCTGCCCCCCTATCTGGTCTTGTTCAAAATGGCCAGAAGGAAATCTCTGAGTCCTCCCTCTTTAATCCCCCGTTCCACTAGACCCCCACCCCCAGCTCCATCCCCACCCAGCCCCAGCCTCAGCAAGCCTCCACCCCTGGGTGTGTTGGAGCTCCAATGGAGGTTTAAATGTCTGCTTTCTCATCAGATTGCAGCAGCCAGCAGGAGAGTGAGCCACGTGCGCACACACACACGCACACACACACACGCACACACACGCACACACACGCACACATGCACATCCTCTTCCTTTTCTGTCAAGGAGTTTGCCAGGCCTGCCCCATGAAGCTCCCTGAGCAGCCCAGCAGGGGAGGCCCAGGTCCACCTTCTCCACACAGAGAGGCCCAGTCACAGCTTGTGGCCAGGGCGACAGGCCCAGCATGCGAGTGAGGAAGTGTTGTGGGTCCTTTGTCTCCTTAGCTGGGTGGCTGGAGCCCTGGGCCCAGGCCGTGGGTAATGTCCTGGTTTATGGATTGTTGTGATTCTCCCTGGGCTTCTGGGCATCCCTCTGAGAATAACTAGCCATAAGTCCAGAAATGCCTCTTGCCTCTTTTGCTCAAAGCCTTGGCCAGGACGTGACCAGTCTGGTCTCAGCCAAGATGCTCTCCCACTTCTGTATAAAGTCACATCAGAAAAAAAAAAAACACAAGTCCAAGCTCCACCCAGGTTTGCCAAGTGAAATCTTTGAGAGTGGCATTGGGCACCTGTATTTTTTTTTCTTAAGGTATGATTGATATATACTCTTATGAAGGTTTCACATGGAAAAACAATGTGGTTACTACATTCACCCATATTATCGTGTCCCCTCCATACCCCATTGCAGTCACTGCCCATCAGTATAGTAAGATGCCACAGAGTCACTACTTGTCTTCTCTGTGCTACACTGTCTTCCCCATGATCCCCCCGCACCATGTGTGCCAATTAAAATACCCCTTCTCCCTCCCTCCCCACTCGCCCTCCCCCACCCTTCCCCTTTGGTAACCGCTAGCCCCTTCTTGGAGTCTGTGAGTATGTTGCTGTTTTGTTCCTTCAGTTTTGCTTCATTGTTATACCCCACAAATGAGGGAAATCATTTGGTACTTGTTTTTCTCCGCCTGCCTTATTTCACTGAGCATAATATCCTCCAGCTCCATCCACGTTGTTGCAAATGGTAGGGTTTGTTTCTTTCTTATGGCTGAATAGTATTCCATTGTGTATATGTACCACATCTTCTTTATCCATTCATCTACAGATGACACTTAGGTTGCTTCCATATCTTGGCTATTGTAAATAGGGCTGCAGTAAACATAGGGGTGCATATGTCTTTTTGAATCTGAAAAATTATATTCTTTGGGTAAATTCCTAGGAGTAGAATTCCCGGGTCAAATGGTATTTCTATTTTCAGTTTTTTGAGGAACCTCTATATTGCTTTCCACAATGGTTCAACTGGCTTACATTCCCACCAGCAGTGTAGGAGGGTTCCCCTTTCTCCACATCTTCACCAGCATTTGTTGTTCTTAGTCTTTTCGATACTGGCCATCCTAACTGGTGTGAGGTGATATCTTATTGTGGTTTTTATTTTCATTTCCCTGATAATTAGTGATGCGGAGCATATTTTCATGTGCCTGTTGGCTATTTGAATTTCTTCTTTGGAGAATTGTTTTCATATCCTTCACCCATTTTTTAATCAGGTTATTTGCTTTTTGGGTGTTGAGGCGTATGAGTTCTTTATATATTCTGGATGTTAACCCCTTGTCAGATATATCATTTACAAATATATTCACCCATACTGTAGGATGCCTTTTTGTTCTGTTGATGGTGTCTTTTGCTGTACAGAAGCTTTTTAGTTTGACGTAGTCCCATGTGTTCATTTCTGCTTTTGTTTCCCTTGCTCAAGGAGATACATTCATAAAAAAGTTGCTTATGTTTATATTCAGGAGATTTTTGCCTATGCTGTCTTCTAAGAAGAGTTTTATGGTTTCATGACTTACATTCAGGTCTTTGATCCATTTCGAGTTTACTTTTGTGTATGGGGTTAGACAGTAATCCAGTTTCATTCTCTTACATGTAGCTGTCCAGTTTTGCCAACACCAGCTGTTGAAGAGGCTGTCATTTCATCATTGTATGTCCATGGCTCCTTTATCATATATTAATTGACCATAAATGCTTGGATTTATATCTGGGCCCTCTAGTCTGTTCCATTGGTCTGTGGGTGTGTTCTTGTGCCAGTACCAAATTGTCTTGATTACTGTGGCTTTGTAGTAGAGCTTAAGTCAGGGAGCATAATCCTCCTAGCTTTATTCTTCCTTGTCACAATTGCTTTGGCTATTTGGGGTCTTTTGTCCATATGAATTTTAGAACGATTTTCTCTAGTTCGTTGAAGAATGTTGTTGGTATTTTGATAGGAATTGCACTCAATCTGTAGATTGCTTTAGGCAGAATGGCCATTTGACAATATTAATTCTTCCTATCCATGAGCACGGGATGTGTTTCCATTTATTGGTATCTTCTTTAATTTCTCTCATGAGTGTCTTGTAGTTTTCAGAGTATAGGTCTTTCACTTCCTTCATTAGGTTTATTCCGAGGTATTATATGTTTTTTGATGCAATTGTGAATGGAACTGTTTTCCTGGTTTCTCTTTCTGCTAGTTCATCATTAGTGTATAGGAATGCAACAGATTTCTGTGTATTAATTTTGTATCCCACAACTTTGCTGAATTCAGATATTAGATCTAGTAGCTTTGGACTGGATTCTTTAGAGTTTTTAATGTACAATATCATGTCATCTGTAAACAGTGACAGTTTAACATCTTCTTTACCAATCTGGATGCCTTTTATTTGTGTTGTCTCATTGCCATGGCAAGGACCTCCAGAACTATGTTGAGTAAAAGTGGAGAGAGTGGGCATCCTTGCCTTGTTCCTGATCTTAAATGTAAAGGAAAGGCTTTCAGCTTCTCGCTGTTAAGTATGACGTTGGCTGTGGGTTTGTCATATATGGCCTTTATGATGTTGAGGTACTTGCCCTCTATACCCATTTTGTTGAGAGTTTTTATCACGAATGGATGTTGAATATTGTCAAATGCTTTTTCATCATCTATGGAGATGATCATGTGGTTTTCATCCTTCTTTTTGTTGATGTGGTAGATGATGTTGATGGATTTTCTAATATTGTACTGTCCTTGCATCCCTAGAATAAATTCTACTTGATCATGGTGGATGATCTTTTTGATATATTTTTGAATTTGATTTGCTAATATTTTGTTGAGTATTTTTGCATCTATGTTCATCAGGGATATTGGTCTGTAATTTTCTTTTTTTGTGGTGTCTTTCACCTGGTTTAGAGTGATGCTGGCCTCATAGAATGAGTTTGGAAGTATTCCCTCTTCTACCTTTTGGAAAACTTTAGGTCTTCACTAAATGTTTGATAAAATTTAGTGGTGATGCCATCTGGTCCAGGAGTTTTGTTCCTCAGTAGTTTTTTGATTACCAATTCAATTTCATTGCTGGTAAAGGGTCTGTTCATATTTTCTGTTTCTTTCTGGGTCAGCCTTGGAAGGTTGTATTTTTCTAGAAAGTTGTCCATTTCTTCTAGGTTATCCAGTTTGTTACCATATAATTTTTCATAGTATTCTCTCATAATTCTTTGTATTTCTGTGGTGTCCATAGTGATTTTTCCTTTCTCATCTGATTCTGTTTATGTGTGTAGACTCTCTTTTTTTTTTGATAAGTCTGGCTATGGGTTTATCTATTTTGTTTTCTCAAAGATCCAGCTTCTGCTTTCATTGATTCTTTCTATTGTTTTATTCTTCTCGATTTTATTTATTTCTGCTCTAATCTTTATTATGTCCCTCCTTCTACTGACTTTGGGCCTCATTTGTTCTTCGTTTTCTAGTTTCATTAATTATGAGTTTGGACTGCTCATATAGGATTGTTCTTCTTTCCTGAGGTAGGCCTGTATTGCAATATACTTCCCTCTTAGCACATGGGCACCTGTATTTAAAAACCTGATTCTTAGGTGATATTGATATGTACTTAGCCTCAGGCTGAGCCCAGAGAAAGTTAAGCCTTGGCATCTGCTCCCTGGCGGCTTCTGCACCACAGGAAAAGCTGGACAAGGTTATGGAACAGCTCAGGCAGTGAGGGAAGCCCACAGAAAGCCTGTGGTGTGATGACAAAATCCTCCTCTGTCCCCCCTCCCTACCTCCCTCGGGTTCCCGGACTATGGCACCCATCAGTGTGAGCACCATAGGGAAGCCCCCATGCCCTATTTCAGGTGACCATCGCATCCCCTGACCCTGCTCACCCTTCTCTGGGTCAAGTGCACTAAAAGTGGCCTTGTTCACTGTCATACCCTTGGCACAGCTGGCAACTGAGAGGAGAGGTGGGAGCCCCTAGAATTCAGAAGGCTTGAGCTCCCGGGGCAAGGGGAATATGGGAGTACATTCTCTGAAGAGGAATCTGGGGGTTGGAGCAGGGACCCGGCAGATGTCCCGCAAGTCCCTGCACAGGCCCCTGCAGCCTCATCCCCTGGCCCTTCCTGGCTCTCTCTGCTGCGTTGACAATGGAGACCGAGAGGGAAAGGGGAGAAGCTCTGTACAGGATGGAGTAAGTACAGACATAACATAGCATAGGATAGGATAACATATGGAGCAGAGGGCATCCTACTTTGGGTAGAAATATAGGAATTATTACCCTATAATAATGTATAATCTACTCTAAGAGCAAAATCCATGATGAGCTGTATTGCTAAACCTATCTAGATTAGGAGGGAGTACAGAAGATGCTTAGTGAGATTGATAATTTAAAATAGTAACAATGTGGATTTAATTTAGCCAGGGGCAAGTCAGTGAAATGCCCTCTCCTTGGAAACTCCTGGTGCTGCAGGCACTCCGCACACTGCTCGCCGGCGTGGCAGTAAGGCTGACAGACACCACAGCAGGCCTTGTGACTCCTAAGCCAGTGCTCGCTCCACAGCTCCTGACCACAATCCTCCCTTTCTCTGGAGGGGATTCAGGGCTTCCTCTGATTTCCTCTTCTACTGGGAGACCAAGCCAGCATCCTCCCTTGCCGTAGGATGGCAGCAGCCTCTACTCTTTGCTCCTGTACTGTGTGGCCCCAGCTCCCCAGACCAATCCGTTGAAGCCACCCCCTCAAGTCGGTCCCTGCTCAGGAAGCCATATGGCTCCCAGCAGCCCATTGGGTAAATACATACCCTTTCTAGGCCCCTACCCTGAACGCAACCTCAAGTCCAACGGATCTCCAATGCTGGGGCCCCAGAGCAGTAAGTCCTGGTCCTCACTCTCAGCGATGCTAATTTACAAGGGATAAAAACACTCTACAAAGGTGTTTTGTGTCTACAACAGTTACAAATGAAACTCATGGGAGCACACTGCTCTGACCATGATGGATATCTGGCACAGCTGGTGAATAAGTTGGCACCTAAGGGCAGAGGCGGGGGAGGAAGTGAGATGCAGGATGGGATCAGCCAGGAAGGGGAGGCGTGGGCATGAAGGTGTGGAGGGAGGAAGTGGGAGGAAAGGGTACTATGAAAAAATGGTCGGAGAAGAAGCACTGCAGTGTGGGGCTGATTCTGACAGTGGCGGTGAGGGTTGGAGGGGAGAGGGGGAAACGTCTTTGTGCTGAGGGCTGGGCAGGTTCCCTGGCTGGAATGGAGGGCAGAGGCCAGAAGCAGGGAGCCCAGGAGGTTGCTTCTGCTGGCCCAGAGGTGAGGCGTAAGGGCTGGACTGGGACAGGAATGGGAAGGAAAAGATGAATGAAGGGAGCAATAAAGAGGAGTCAAGAAATGTCTGAGAGCTGCCTGGTGGGGAAGAGGCTGGGCATGGATGGCTCTAAGACAGTGGCTCTCAATGGGGCAGTGCGGCCCAGGAGCTAGTTTGGACATTTGTGGGGCTATTTGGTTGTTACAATGCTGGCATTTAGTGTGTGTTGGGAGGGAGACCAGGAGCGCTCTGTGCGTGCTGCAATGTGTGGGATAATCCCACACGGTGAAGATTTCTCCCACGTCCCATTCAACTTGTTAAAATTCCAAGCAAGTTGCTGTGAAGTCCACAATCCTAGGGTGCACCATTCACTTATGTGCTGGAGTAATGGCTGTGTAGTGCACAGCCTGCACAACCATCAGAGATGTCCCAGGCTTGATAGAAAGCCCGGTGGAAAAATCCATTACGAGTCTAAACCCAGCTCAGTTTTAATATAAGCACAGAGTGTTTTTGCATGGTTTTAACATGCACTAAATTTTCGAGGAATGCAACTCTGGTGACAGTTTAGGGGGAACTAAGTTCTCCATCCTGCACAGAGCCTTACTAAGAGTCATTCACCATTTCAGGAACTGCGTTCATGCGGCCACGTCACCATGACCCCTAGGTCCCCAGCACACCCTCGGGGAGCGAGGCACTGACAGCTCTCCTGTCCTGGGGCTTTACGTTCAGGTGTAAGTATTCAACTTCTTCATTGTTGCTGAGCATTTACGTGTTGAGTTACGTGCTATTTTATTATAACTTCCTTCCCGTTGATTTCTCCTTTATGTTACAGTGGAATCAATATATTGATTTTTTTGGAAATTATGTGGATAGGTTGATTACATTATCTCTGCTTTCCGTCCTTGGATAGTAAATGGGGCATGACAAACCTGGTAATAGGAGGCTGTGGGTCCGACAGATAGAGAGCTATGGGTCAAACTCCAGCCTTGACACCTGGCCACTGGAGTCTCCCACTCCTCTGCCCCGGGGCCTGCTTTTCTTCCTCCCCTTAATGAAGCCCTTTGTTGTACCTATTTCTCTACTTTTTTTTTTTCATGATCACCTCATAATCAATCTTATCAATTGTGTCCCAATAAACACATCAGCTCCCCAGAGATAGCCTTGAAGGGATTGCCTTTTATAGCCCTGGAGAAGAGAACTTGGCTCACTGACCTAAAATACACAAGTTGGGTGCCGATGAGGCTTCTGTGGGTGAACTGGAGAGGAGGGCGCCCACAACAAAGGATGGCAAAACCCAGAAAGCCCCCTCCCTCTGCTTGAGAGAGCTGGGGCAAAGTGGAGAGCCCCCACACTCTAGGACAGAAATTTCATTACAGTCTCATCAAAGTAAGGACTGATGAGAACAAAGAAATTAGTGGGGGATCACTGAAAAAACAAACATGCCACCCAAATTCTGGGGCCATTGAGAAACAACAAAGACAAGACACGATGGGGACTGGAGTGCTGTGGTGAGATGGTGGCGTTGATGTGACGTCTGAGGGCAAAGAGGCACCCTTCATAAATAGGAAGCCTGGCCAGGCACACAGGCAGGGTTTAGAAAAGTAAATGGGTGATAGCATCCTAAAGGGTGGCTAAGGGGAACTTGTCTCCTCCGGAGGAAGTGCTACACTAGCTGTGTGTGGACCGTGTGGTCCCAGTGCGGGGCCTCATGTCCTTATCCAAGGCCGGCAGTGGGCCTGGCCCTGGAAGGAAGGAGGCAGTGCTGGACTCTCCAGTGTCTAGGAGTCCCCCACATGGATGCAATAATTCACTTCTGTGTTTTTAAGAGAAAAAAAGAGAGGTGGTTAAGTCAGACTCACTGTGTGTATGTGGAAGAGGGTTTTTTAGCATGTGTGTATTTCAGTTCAGGGGACCCAGGAAACAAAACTCGGTGGGGGGGGCGGTGCATAGTGGGTGTAGTGAGTGTCCAAATTCGTAAGACAGTTGATACCAGCGCTGGGCTTTGAGGACTCAGACTGCCTGAGTTTGTATTCTAGCTCCATCATGGAGTAGCTGGGTAACCTTAGGCTAGTTACTTAACTTTTCTGTGCTTCAGTTTTCTCTCCTCTAAAATGGGCTTAATAATATTACTTCACTGGGTTGTGAAAATTAAAGGAGTTAATATGGTATAAGAAAATGCTTAGAATAGTGTACAGCATATGTAAGCACTCAATACGTGTGTGTGATCATGTTGTTATTACTCCTGAGAAAAGGGCCATGTTTTTTTTAATATAATTTATTTTATTATCATTAATCTACAATTACATGTGCAATATTACGGTTATTAAACTACCCCTTCATCAGGTCCCCCCCACCAACCCCATTACAATCACTGTCCTTCAGCGTAATGAGATGCTATAGAATCACTACTTGTCTTCTCTGAGTTGTACTGCCCTCCTCGTGACCCCCCAACATTATATCTGCTAATCGTAATGCCCCTTTTTCCCTCTTATCCCTCCCTTCCCACCCATTTTCCCCAGTCCCTTTCGAAAAGGGCCATGTTTTATTAGCTCCTGCTCGATCCCTACTGATTAGCCGATGAAGGATGGCTTGGGAACATAAGGGAGTAGCTGGAAGGGGTGTATACATGCTCCTCTACCTTTCCGGAGAAGCCAGGGCATGGAGGTCAAGTGCCTTGGCCCTGGTCCTAAACCCATTGTTTAGTAAATGTATTAGAAGTGGAGATTAGCCCTTTGGCCCTAAAGATCAGTAAGGTAGGGGACAAGGAGTGACTACGTGATCTGTGACCCCCAAAACAATTTGCTTAGAGAATATGATGGGTTTAGGAGGGATATTCTCACTAGTTTTATCTCTTGTGCATGTACCATTGCTTGGTAGCAATCCTTTGAGAAGGATTCTTAATCCGGACGCAGGGCAAAGAGTGCCAAGGTGGCTGGAGGGACTGAAACCCAGTCAGCTCATAAGAGCCTGGCCTGAGGTAGCCTGAGCTCCTGGATGTGGCAGGGTAGGGAGAGCCTGCCACCGAGAGATGGGCAGCCTGACTCCTTAGCTCTCCTCTGCTAGGCTCGGGGACCCTTGGCATCACCCCACTTACCTTATCTGCCTGTTTCTCTCTGTCTAAATGCCTTAGAGGGATATTGGAGCGGTAGTAAAGCCTTGAGAACTAAAGGTTCTAGTGGACATTGTCAGAGTTCCTCCATGCCCTCGTTCTCACCATGTCGGTGCTCCAGGCCTGACTCCCATCTGCCAGCACCTGCAGTTCTTTGCTTGAGAACTTTCTAGCCTCTGGTGTGCTTTTATGCAGCGACTCAGAAGCAGTCCTCCACTAGTACACCGCTGACCAAAGGATCATTGCGGACATATTCTTCATCCCATGATGGAATAGCTTTGAGATGTATATTCTAGGTTGTCTCCCAGAGCTCCCCAATGGGAGTCAGCTCTAGTACTCTAGGGATTAGAACTTGGTTAATAACATACCCCTTATTGGTTTTCTTCCCTTTTCTGATTCACCCCCCGACTCCTGGGGTCACCTCCCCAACAAACCACCAGCCCAAAGCCTCATCTTGGGGTCCACTTCTGCTACACCAACGCAGAGGCTATCTGACTGAACCACTCTGTGTACTGAGGCGAGATAATTGTCAGAACACATTTGCCCATGTGTACAGGGTGTATTAAGTGCCCACTTAGCAGGGCCTACACACAGCCCAGGAAGAATCAGGACATCTGCATCAGCAGGAAAAAGTGTCCCCCACTCCCCCCGCCCAGGAAATCTTGTTTCAGGTAAAAGCCCTTTGATGAGACCTCCCTCTGGCTTCTCACTCCCCAGCTGTCTGTTCCTAACGACCCCACCCATGCACCGGAGGCTCTCTGACTTGATGTTGCAGGGTGCTGTCACTTGAAATTAATTGCAACTAATTAAAAATGATCCGGGTAGGACAATTGCACAATGGCGCTCCGGAGACCGCTTCATTCCCAGGGGTTTGGTGGCATTTGTGGCTGCCGCAGCCCTAGTCGGCCAGCCAGGGCCATACATCATCATGTCATTTTACATTGTTATTTCTCTGAAAGCAGCAATTTAAAAGAGTCTCAGATGAACCTTGAGCAACTTCGCACTAAAAAGAAAAATGTTATTGTCCAAGATCTGTAAAATATAACATATAGGCTCAAAGAAGCCACTTGACATGAAAAGCGGCCTTAAGTTTGGGCCACAATTTGCTTATAATATATAATGTTGTAGTAAAAGGACCCACAAAGCAGGCAGTGGCTGTGGAACATCGATCCTTAGACCCTTTGTTCAAACTGGGTCACCTACTGTTCCCAGTTATTATTTTATCACAGCCATTCCTCATGTAAGGTGACAAGACGGCACCTAACCCCTGGGTTCCCCTTCCCCTTATTTGGTGGAAGACCCAGGGTCCTTCCTGGCTCTGACTCTGGAAGCAGTACAAGTTCCCAGTTGGCACTGCCAATTTCTAAGATGATCCCAAGAGTGGCAGTCCTGTTAGGACAAGAGGCACTTCCCAGGCTTGAAAAAGGCCCAGTGAGCCAAGAATCAAAACAATGAACCCTGCTCACCAGCCTAGCAGCCCCCACACCTCATTTCACGGGAGCCTAGGCAGCGTGAATGAATTTTGGCCCTCTGTTGTGTAGCTACAGATCTCTCCTGTTAGGTCACCTGCTGCCCCACTTTGCTTCTGCATCTCCATGGCACCCTCTGAATCTCTCCCCATCAGTAGGGCAGGGGAGAAGAGGCATTTGGACAGGAAGGAGCACATCAGAAAAGCATCTTCCAAAATTATTTCTCTAATGTTCTGGCTCATTCTGCAATTAAAAAAAAAATGAGGTGACCTTCAAGGGTACAAAAAAAAAAAACTCTGTAAAACAGAAAAAGTTCAAAAATTAAAAATGAAGATCTTTAAGACGAAAGGTCCAGGAGAAATAGAAAAACTACACAAATAGCATGAAAGGAAAAAAACAGCAAGCCCAGATATAAAGTTCATGTATTTACTAAAATTTGGCTCTGGGCTTCCTGGAAGCCAAAGCAAAAAAGGTAAATAAGAAAGATGATTAATTACAAATGTCATCAGGTCCTGAAAGAAACAGCAGACCAGCTTTTTAGAAGAAACAAGACTTTTCTGCATGGACCTCACATGGGTCACGCAGCCATTGACATCTTCCACAACAACCTCATGGTGAGAAGGCTTGCCTCAGTGGTAAGGCTTGTGAAGGCTGCTGCATTGGAAATCAGAGCCGTGACCTGGTGCAGACATCTCTGTAGGAGATTCAGGAGCTGTGGATCAAATGTGAAGTTCACTGAGGAATAGCTTCTTTCAGGGATGAGACCTAGATCCTGGAAGAATGCAAGGACTAAATCCAGTCTCATTTCCAAAGGGTTCTTCATGCACAGTATTTTTTTTTCAGCTCCATTTTTACCAGCAACTGGGCAACAGACAGTTGGAGGCTCTTGATTCTGACAAAGACCTGGAGTGCAGGCATGGCTTGTGGCTGAGAACTGGATCTAGATAAAGTACAGCGTGCCTGTAAAGTAGAATACTGTGCAGCCACCAACAGGAACAAGGGAAATGACACGTGCTATTAGGAAAAGCTGTAAAAGATACGTCAGTAGGTGAAAAAAGCAAGTTGCGGAATAGTAGGGATTGCATGATTCTGCTTGTATTAAAAAATAATAAAACAACATGAGTTTAGAAAATTTCTAGAAAGGTACATAAGAAATTGGTGATAGTATTTAACCTTGCAGAAGAGGCAATTTCATAATTCATCTTACTGTATGTATTACTTTTGGATTTAAAAAATTTTTGAAAAGCCAGTGAAGAAAACAATGCAGTTTTGTTAAGAATGAAGCAGATCAGCACTTGCAAGATGGCGGCGTGGGAGGTGAGACGGAGAGCTCCTCCCCAAACCACAAATTGTACAAAAATGTAGTTAATTAACACAACCAACCTTAAAACAGCAACAAGAAAGAAGGCTGAACCAGACTGCAAACAGACCTCAGGAACAGAGCAGACCTCACGAAGCAGAGTAACGTAGGAAAGCCTTTATCTGGTGGAAGAAGCCCTTTCCCCACCCCAGCTCACTGGCGGGAGGAAGAGAAACAGAGCGGGGAAGGGGGTGGAAGACTGGGACTGCTGAACACTGAACTCTAGACATCTGGTTTGTGAGCAGAATCCTATAGTGTGTGGTGTTCTGGACGTTGGGGAGCTCCAACGGGCGGACTGCTTGAGGAATTGACATTCCGGCTGTTTGTGGAGGACGGGATCCACACCCAGCCACTCTGTGTCAGAGGAAAGGCAGGCAGTCTGAGAGGCTTCCTAGCAGCCAGAGGGCTGCTGAAGGGGCGGGGTTTGCACGGACCTTGCTGTGCAGGAGAAGGGAGAGCTGGATAAGGTTGCCTGGGTGCACTCTGCCCAGCTGGTTGGGAACTTTGGGGAGGTTCAGGTGCTCCATCCCCCTGGCTGCCTACTCAGCTCCGAGGCCCCCCACTGTGACACACAGCATGCCAAAACTTCCTACTCTCCTGCAGGCACCTGCTCGCAAACTGGCAGTCACTGCACAGACTTCAGGCCACCCAGAGGGAGGCCCTGCCTACAACAGCTAGAGACGCAAAGCACAGAGGCTTACACATGTGTGCTTGGCCCACTGGCTCTGACACTGGAGACAGGCACCGCAGACAGGAATCAGGAAACAGATCTTTCCTCCCACCAGGCACCAGCTCTGCTCCCCTATGGCCCCCAACCTCCCTCTAGGGGCTGAGCAGCTCCAGAGACTGGAGTTTCTGTGCACTAGTGGGCACCACACAGAAATATGAAACAACAAAAGGACATGGTTCAGACCAAAATCTCACAAACCCCAAAAAGAGGGCCAAATGAAACTGAACTCACCAATCTTCCTGAAAGAGAGTTCAAAATAAAAATTATAAACATGCTTATGGAGGTACAGAAAAATATTCAAGAACTCAGGAAAGAACTTAAGTTGGAGATCCAATCATAAGAAATACCATATCTGAAATGCAACATACAATGGAGGGATTTAAAAGAAGATTAGATGTAGTAGAAGAGACAGTAAATGGAATAGAAATTAGAGAAGTGGAATACAAAGAAGCTGAGGCACAGAAAGAAAAAAGAATCTCTAAGAATGAAAGAATATTGAGAGAATTATGTGACCAATCCAAACGGAACAATATTTGCATTATAGGGGTACCAGAAGAAGAAGAGATAGAAGAAGGGATAGAAAGTGTCATTGAGGAGGTAATTGCTGAAAACGTCCTCTATCAGCAGAAGGAGATAGTCTCTCAAGCCATGGAGGTGCACAGATCTTTCAACACAAGGGACACAAAGAAGACAACATCAAGACATATAATAATTAAAATGGCAAAGCTCAAGGATAAAGACAGACTTTTAAATGCACCTAGAGAGAGAAAAAAGATCACATAAAAAGGAAAACCCATCAGGCTATCATCAGACTTATCAACAGAAACCTTACAGTCCAGAAGGGAGTGGCATGATATATTTAATGCAATGAAGCAGAAGGGCCTTGACCCAAGAATACTCTTCCCGGCAAGGTTATCATTTAAATTTGAAGGAGGGATTAAACAATTTTCAGATAAGCAAAAGCTGGGATAATTTACCTCCCACAAACCACCTCTACAGTGCATTTTGGAGGGACTCCTATAGATGGAAGTATTCCTAAGGCTAAATAGATGTCACCCAAGGGAAGATAATGAGTACAGAATATCATTCATAACATACAAAGAATGGAGGAGGAAGAAAAAAGAGGGAAAAAAACCCTTTAGGTTGTGTTTGTAATAGTATATGAAGTAAGTTAAATTAGACTGTTGGATAGTAAGGGAATTGCCCTTGAACCTTTGGTAACCACGAATCTAATCCCTGCAATGGCAATAAGTACGTACTTATTGATAATCACCCTAAATGTAAATGGTCTGAATGCACCAATCAAAAGACATAGAGTTACTGAATGGATAAAAAAACAAGACCCATCTATATGCTGCTTACAAGAGAGTCATTTCAAACTCAAAGACATTTACAGACTGAAAGTGAAGGGATGGAAAAAGATATTTCATGCAACTAATAGTGAGAAAAAAAGCAGGAGTTGCAGCACTAGTATCAGACAAAATAGACTTCAAAACAAAGAAAGTCACAAGAGACAAAGAAGGACGTTACATAATGATAAAAGGGTCAGTCCAACAAGAGACTATAACTATTATAAATATCTATGCACCCAACACAGGATCACCTACACATGTGAAACAAATACTAACACAATTCAAGGGGGAAATAGAATGCAATGCATTCATTTTAGGAGACTTCAACGCCCCACTCACTCCAAAGGACAGATCAACCAGACAGAAAATAAGTAAAGAGACAGAGACACTGAACAACATATTAGAACAGATGGACCTAATGGACGTCTACAGAACACTCCATCCAAAAGCAACAGGATACACATTCCTCTCAAGTGCACATGGAACATTTTCAAGAATTGATCATATACTAGGTCACAAAAAGAGCCTCAGTAATTTCAAAAAGATTGAAATTGTAACAACCATCTTCTCAGATCACAAAGGTATGAAACTAGAAATAAATTACACTAAGAAAATGAAAAACCCCACAAACACATGGAGGCTTAATAACATGCTCATAATTAATCAATGGATCAATGACCAAATAAAAACAAAGATCAAGCAATATATGGAGACAAATGACAATAATTCAACACCACAAAATCTGTGGGACACAGTGAAGGCCATGCTAGGAGGGAACTCTATTGCAATACAGGCCTATGTCAGGAAAGAAGAACATTCCCATATGATCAGTATAAACTCACAATTAATGAAACTAGAAAAGGAACAATAAATGAGGCCCAAAGTCTGTAGAAGGAGGAACATAATAAAGATTAGAGCAGAAATAAATAAAATTGAGAAGAATGAAACAATAGAAAGAATCAATGAAAGCAGGAGCTGGTTCTTTGAGAAAATAAACAAAATAGATAACCCCCTAACCGGACTTATCAAGAAAAAAAGAGAGTCTACACACATAAACAGAATCAGAAATGAGAAAGGAAAAATCACTATGGATACCACAGAAACACAAAGAATTATGAGAGAATAATATGAAAAATTATATGGTAACAAACTGGATAACCTAGAAGAAATGGACAACTTTCTAGAAAAATACAACTTTCCAAGGCTGACCCAGGAAGAAAGAGAAAATCTGAATAGACCAATTACCAGCAAAGAAATTGAATTGGTAATCAAAAAACTACCTAAGAACAAAACCCCTCGACCAGACGCTTTGACTGCTGAATTTTATCAAACATTTAGTGAAGACCTAATACCCATCCTCCTTAAAGTTTTCCAAAAAGTAGAAGAGGAGGGAATACTCCCAAACTCATTCTACAAGACCAACATCACTTTAATACTAAAACCAGGAAAAGACACCACAAAAAAAGAAAATTACAGACCAATATCCTTGATGAACATAGATGCAAAGATACTCAAAAAAATATTAGCAAACCGAATTAAAAAATACATCAAAAACATCATCCATCATGATCAAGTGGGATTCATCCCAGGGATGCAAGGATGGTACAACATTCGAAAATCCATCAACATCATCCACCACATCAACAAAAAGAAGGAGAAAAACCACATGATCATCTCCATAGATGCTGAAAAAGCATTTGACAAAACTCAACATTCATTCATGATAAAAACTCTGAACAGAATAGGTATAGAGGGCAAGTACTTCAACATAATAAAGGCCATATATGACAAATCCACAGCCAACATTATACTTAACAGCAAAAAGCTGAAAGCTTTTACTTTAAGATCTGGAACAAGACAAGGGTGCTCACTCTCCCCACTTTTATTCAACATAGTTCTGGAAGTCCTAGCCACGGCAATCAGACAACACAAACAAATAAAAGGTATCCAGATTGGAAGAAAGAAGTCAAATTGTCCCTGTTTGCAGATGACATGATATTATACATAAAAAACCCTAAAGAATCCACTCTAAAACTACTAGATCTAATATATGAATTCAGCAAAGTTGCAGGATACAAAATTAATACACAGAAATCTGTTGCATTCTTATACACTAACGATGAACTAGGAGCAAGAGAAATCAGGAAAACAATTCCATTCACAATCACATAAAAATGAATAAAATACCTAGGAATAAACCTAATGAAGGAAGTGAAAGACCTGTACTCTGAAAACTACAAGACACTCCTAAGAGAAATTAAAGAGGACACTAATAAATGGAAATTCATCCCATGCTCTTGGCTAGGAAGAATTAATATTGTCAAAATGGCAATCCTGCCTAAAGCAATCTACAGATTCAATGCAATCCCTATCAAAATACCAATAGCATTCTTCAATGAACTAGAGCAAATAGTTCTAAAATTCATATGGAACCACAAAAGACCCTGAATAGCCAAAGCAATCCTGAGAAGGAAGAATAAAGCAGCGGGAATTGTGCTCCCAGCCTTCAAGCTCTACTACAAAGCCACAGTGATCAAGACAATTTGGTACGGGCACAAGAACAGACCCATAGACCAATGGAATGGACTAGAGAGCTCAGATATAAACCCAAGCATATGTGGTCAATTAATATATGATAAAGGAGCCATGGATATACAATGGGGAAATGACAGCCTCTTTAACAGCTGGGATTGGCAAAACTGGACAGCTACATGTAAAAGAATGAAACTGGATTGTTGTCTAACCCCATACACAAAAGTAAACTCAAAATGGATCAAAGACCTGAATGTAAGTCATGAAACCATAAAACTCTTAGAAAAAAACAGAGGCAAAAATCTCTTGGACATAAACATGAGCAACTTCTTCATGAACATATCTCCCCGGGCAAGGGAAACAAAAGCAAAAATGAACAGGTGGGACGGTATCAAACTAAAAAGCTTCTGTACAGCAAAGGACACCATCAGTAGAACAAAAAGACATCCTACAGTATGGGAGAATATATTCATAAATGACATGTCTGATAAGGGGTTGACATCCAAATTATATAAAGAGCTCATGCATCTCAACAAACAAAAAGCAAATAAGCCAATTAAAAAATGGACAGAGAAGCTGAACAGACATTTCTCCAAAGAAGAAATTCAGATGGCCAGCAGGCACATGAAAAGATGCTCCACATCACTAGTCATCAGAGAATTGCAAATTAAAACCACAATGAGATATCACCTCACACCAGTTAGGATGGCCAACAACCAAAAGACAAACAACAAATGTTGGCGAGGATGTGGAGAAAGGGGAAGCCTCCTACACTGGTGGTGGGAATGTAAATTAGTACAACCATTGTGGAAAGCAGTATGGAGGTTCCTCAAAAACTCAAAACAGAAATACCATTTGACCCAGGAATTCCACTCCTAGGAATTTACCCTAAAAATGCAGCAGCACAGTTTGAAAAGACAGATGCACCCCTATGTTTATCGCAGCACTATTTACAATAGCCAAGAAATGGAAGCAACCTAAGTGTCCATCAGTAGATGAATGGATAAAGAAGATGTGGTACATATACACAACGGAATATTATACAGCCATAAGAAGAAAACAAATCCTACCCTTTGCAACAACATGGATGGAGCTAGAGGGTATCATGCTCAGTGAAATAAGCCAGGCAGAGAAAGACAAGTATCAGATGATTTCACTCATCTGTGGAGAATAAAAAAAAACAAACTGAAGGAACAAAACAGCAGCAGACTCACAGAACCCAAGAATGGACTAACAGTTACCAAAGGGAAAGGGACTGGGGAAGATGGGTGGGAAGGGAGGGACAAGGGGGAAGAAGGGGTATTGCGATTAGCACACATAATGTAGCGGGTGTTGGCGTGGTGTGGGGGGCATGGGGAAGGCAGTATAACACAGAGAAGACAAGTAGTGACTCTGTAACATCCTACTGTGCTGATGGACAGTGACTACCATGGGGCGTGTGGTGGAGACTTGTTAATAGGGGGAGTCTAGTAACCATAGTGTTGCTCATGTAATTGTATATTAAAAATAGAAAAAAATGAAGCAGATCAGTATAACTGAAAGAGTAAGATAGAGTAGGAAAATCTGGATTGATATAGATCAAATGTCTAAAAGTGGTTATCTTGCAGAGGTAAGGTTACAGCAGACTTTCACTTTAAAATTAATCATTGCTGTAACATTTTTATAATAACTTTTTTTAATGATAAAAATAAAAAAAACATTTTAAGTCAATCTAGGGGACTATCAGGTTGACTGCTTTTTATGAAAATTAAGAAGCTAATCGACTCTTATCCAAATGAATAGCCATCCTACCTTTGTTGGGCAGCAGGCCAGAAAAGAATCTGCAAGCAAGACAATCATTTTTCTCAGAGAAGCAGTTGGCTGTCTATTCTGGCTCACGAATGAATGATCTTGACATTAACATTCTGGCCTCACAGAGCATTGATGCTTACCTGGGAAGGTGTTTGTAAGCACAATCCAGAGGCTGATGGGGTTTTGAAAAAAAAAGCACGTTTAAAAATTGCTGTTGTTTCATGTTAAGATACATTTGAACTGTTAATTAATTTTTAGCAATTTTGGCTATTTCTTTCTCTTAGTCTCTCCCCAACTGTGTCTTCTTTCAAGCTAGCCTGTTCTATGCTAGGTCCCTCAGGGAAGAGATGGGACAGCAAAAAGAAATAAAAGGCTTATCTTGGCTTTTGATTTTCAGAAGCTTAGGGAGATGGACACAGGGAAAGAAAGAAAATAATGGTCAGAGAGAATGTGGAGGTGGGAGGATCAGAGGTGGAGATGCTGCGAGGATTGGGACCAGCCCTGGTGGAGCAGAGGCAGCATCCAGAGAACTCTGAGCTTCCACTGAGAGAAGCTGAATCAGCACCCTGGTCCACAGTCTCCATCTAAGGACTGGGCTGTGGATCAAAAAAGGCCTGGGGCTCGGCAGGGCTTCAGGAAGGGGCTGTGTCCCTCTCTTTCTCTGGACCTGCTTCAGTCTTTTTTCTCACCGCTAAACCTCCTCTCCTGCTCCTCAGGCTGAATGACTGAAAATGGTTGCTTCCAGACTACATGTCCTTGATTTAACACCCAGAGCCAGACTGACTTCTTTCTCAGTTCTCCACCCTGTGTTCCTGCAGCCATCTGTGACTGGCCCAGTTTGCATCTGGTGTCCACCAGGCACCCCCAGGCATCCCTGGACCAATCTTCTGTGTTTAGGGGCTGAGGTTTCTGTTTACAACCACATTGAGGGGCAGTTTTCCCCTCATGCCAGTGCTGGCTACCTAGTTGCCTTACAGGTGTGTCTCCTGAGAGCACCCCCCAGTAAACCTGCATGCAGCTCACCATTGCTTCAGCGTCTATTTCCAACCTGAGACAGTCTGCAGACTCTGGGGCTCCACAAGATATCTGGAGTCAACACTAAGGACTGTGGTTGCTCACTTGTCTGGAAAGTGCTTCTCTGGAGAGCAAGGGAGTCCCAGACACAATTCCCAACACAGACAGTGTTGAGCCTGAGGAAAGAGCACTGGAATGAGAGACTTCGGAAGCCCTGGGTTCTGCCACTGGTAAACAGTGTGACTTGGCAAGCTGGGTAACTCCTCTGACTGACAAGGTTCTCAAATACAAAGCAATGATGTGAATTTCCTACCTTACATGGTTAATTCAGAGTTCATAAAGAGGATCTAAGTAAATGGGCCACAAACAGTGCTTGGCACAAAGTAGAAATATGATAGATATGTAAAATAGTTTAGCTTTCCGAGCTTTCTGCCGATCTCCATCGGCCTGCCTCCCTCTATCCCCACACCCTTTACACCATCCTTTCATACCAGGATGGGTTTGGCCATCAGCAGAAGAGCCACTTGACCCTCACCAGGAAACCTGTAGCTTCCTGAACCGATATCACCTTCTTTGGCTCTCCACAGGGACTTTGCATGTGTCACATGAAGTTATATTAAAAGCTGAGATTTTGTGTCATGTTCTCTGCTCAAAAGGCTTCCCATCCCACTCAGGGTCTAACGCTATGGCCCTGTTATCTTTCTGACCCTTTTCTGCTACTTATCCTCTGTCATATATTCCAGCCATGTTGGTTTCCTAGTTGAGTGTAAAATACAATAGGCATACCCCCACCCCAGGACCTTTGTGCCTGCAGCTCCCTCTTCACAGACATTCTTCCACTTGGCTCACTCTCACATCTTCAGGTTCTATTTTTTTTTTAAGGAAGAGCTAAGAAACAAAAAAATTATGTATATATATATATATATATATTTTTTTTTATTAATGTATCACTGATAGACACTATTATGAAGGTTTCACATGATCAACGTTGTGGTTACTACATTCACCCATATTATCAACTCCCCCCACACCCATTGCAGTCACCATCCATCAGCATAGTAAGATGCCACAGAGGCACTGCTTGTCTTTACAGTGCTATACCGTCCTCCTGTGACCCCCAACACACCATGTGTGCCAATCATAATGCCCTTCAATCCCCTTCTCCCTCCCTCCCCTTTGGTAACCATTAGTCCCTTTTTAGAGTCTGTGAGTCTGCTGCTGTTTTGTATTTTCAGTTTTGCTTTGTTGCTATACTCCACAAATGAGGGAAATTATTTGGTACTTGTCTTTCTCTGCCTAGCTATATGACCACCTTCTATTTATTTATTTATTTATTTATTTACTTACTTATTTATATTTTCTATCATTAATGTACAATTACATGAACAACATTATGGTTACTAGACTCTCCCTATTATCAAGTGCCCACCACATAACCCATTATAGTCACTGTCCATCAGCATAGTAAGATGCTATAGAGTCACTACTTGTCTTTTCTGTGCTATACTGCCTTCCCCGTGTTCCCCCAACATTATGTGTGCTAATCGCAATACCCCTTTTTCCCCTTATCCCTCCCTTCCCACCCACCCACCCCAATCCCTTTCCCTTTGGCAACTATCAGTCCATTCTTGGGTTCTGTGAGTCTGCTGCTGTTTTGTTCCTTCAGTTTTTGCTTTGTTCTTATACTCCACAAATGAGTGAAATCATTTGATACTTATCTTTCTCTAACTGGCTTATTCAACTGAGCATAATACCCTCTAGCTTCATTCATGTTGTTGCAAAGGGTAGGATTTGTTTTCTTCTTATGGCTGAATAGTATTCCATTGTGTATAGGTACCACATCTTCTTTATCCATTCATCTACTGATGGACACTTAGGTTGCTTCCATTTCTTGGCTATTGTAAATAGTGCTGTGATAAACATAGGGGTGCATATGTCTTTTTCAAACTGTGCTGCTGCATTTTTTAGGGTAAATTCCTAGGAGCGGAATTCCTGGGTCAAATGGTATTTCTGTTTTGAGTTTTTGAGGAACCTCCATACTGCTTTCCACAATGGTTGTACTAATTTACATTCCCACCACCAGTGTAGGAGGCTTCCCCTTTCTCCACATCCTCGCCAACATTTGTTGTTTGTCTTTTGGTTGTTGGCCATACTAAACTGGTGTGAGGTGATATCTCATTGTGGTTTTAATTTACAATTCTCTGATGACTAGTGATGTGGAGCATCTTTTCATGTGCCTCTTGGCCATGTGAATTTCTTCTTTGGAGAAATGTCTGTTCAGCTTCTCTGTCCATTTTTTAATTGGCTTATTTGCTTTTTGTTTGTTGAGATGCATGAGCTCTTTATATAATTTGGATGTCAACCCCTTATCAGACATGTCATTTATGAATATATCCTCCCATACTGTAGGATGTCTTTTTGTTCTACTGATGGTGTCCTTTGCTGTACAGAAGCTTTTTAGTTTGATACCGTCCCACCTGTTCATTTTTGCTTTTGTTTCCCTTGCCCGGGGAGATATGTTCATGAAGAAGTTGCTCATGTTTATGTCCAAGAGATTTTTGCCTCTGTTTTTTTCTAAGAGTTTTATGGTTTCATGACTTACATTCAGGTCTTTGATCCATTTTGAGTTTACTTTTGTGTATGGGGTTAGACAACAATCCAGTTTCATTCTTTTACATGTAGCTGTCCAGTTTTGCCAATCCCAGCTGTTAAAGAGGCTGTCATTTCCCCATTGTATATCCATGGCTCCTTTATCATATATTAATTGACCACATATGCTTGGGTTTATATCTGAGCTCTCTAGTCCATTCCATTGGTCTATGGGTCTGTTCTTGTGCCCGTACCAAATTGTCTTGATCACTGTGGCTTTGTAGTAGAGCTTGAAGGCTGGGAGCATAATTCCCCCTGCTTTATTCTTCCTTCTCAGGATTGCTTTGGCTATTCGGGGTCTTTTGTGCTTCCATATGAATTTTAGAACTATTTGCTCTAGTTCATTGAAGAATGCTGTTGGTATTTTGATAGGGATTGCATTGAATCTGTAGATTGCTTTAGGCAGGATTGCCATTTTGACAATATTAATTCTTCCTATCCATGAGCATGGGGTATGTTTCCATTTATTGGTATCTTCCTTAATTTCTCTCCTGAGTGTCTTGTAGTTTTCAGAGTATAGGTCTTTCACTTCCTTGGTTAGGTTTATTTCTAGGTATTTTATTCTTTTTGATGCAATTGGGAATGGAATTGTTTTCCTAGTTTCTCTTGCTGCTAGTTCATTGTTAGTGTATAAGAATGCAACAGATTTCTGTGTATTAATTTTGTATCCTACAACTTTGCTGAATTCATATATTAGATCTAGTAGTTTTAGAGTGGATTCTTTAGGGTTTTTTATGTACAATATCATGTCATCTGCAAACAGGGACAGTTTGACTTCTTCCTTGCCAATCTGGATGCCTTTTATTTCTTTGTGTTGTCTGATTGCTGTGGCTAGGACCTCCAGAACTATGTTGAATAAAAGTGGGGAAAGTGGGCATCCTTGTCTTGTTCCTGATCTTAAAGTAAAAGCTTTCAGCTTTTTGCTGTTAAGTATAATGTTGGCTGTTGGGTTTGTCATATATGGCCTTTATTATATTGAGGTACTTGCCCTCTATACCCATTTTGTTGAGAGTTTTTATCATGAATGGATGTTGAATTTTGTTGAATGTTTTTTCAGCATCTATGGAGATAATCGTGTAGTTTTTGTCCTTCTTTTTGTTGATGTGGTAGAGGATGTTGATGGATTTTCGAATGTTGTACCATCCTTGCATCCCTGGGATGAATCCCACTTGATCATGATGGATGATGTTTTTGATGTATTTTTTAATTCGGTTTGCTAATATTTTGTTGAGTATTTTTGCATCTGTGTTCATCAGGGATATTGGTCTGTAATTTTCTTTTTTTGTGGTATCTGCATGGTTTTGGTATTAGAGTGATGTTGGTCTCGTAGAATGAATTTGGGAGTATTCCCTCCTCTTCTACTTTTTGGAAAACTTTAAGGAGGATGGGTATTAGGTCTTCACTAAATGTTTGATAAAATTCAGCAGTGAAACTGTCTAGTCAAGGTATTTTGTTCTTAGGTCGTTTTTTGATTACCAGTTCAATTGCTTTGTTGGTAATTGGTCTATTCAGATTTTCTGTTTCTTCCTGGGTCAGCCTTGGAAGGTTGTATTTTTCTAGAAAGGTGTCCATTTCTTCTAGGTTATCCAGTTTGTTACCATATAATTTTTCATAGTATTCTCTCATAATTCTTTGTGTTTCTGTGGTATCCATAGTGATTTTTCCTTTCTCATTTCTGATTCTGTTTATGTTGTGTAGATTCTCTTTTTGTCTTGATAAGTCTTGATCGGGGTTTATCTGTTTTGTTTATTTTCTCAAAGAACCAGCTCCTGCTTTCATTGATTCTTTCTATTGTTTTAGTCTTCTCAATATTATTTATTTCTGCTCTAATCTTTATTATATCCCCCCTTCCACTGTCTTTGGGCCTCATTTGTTGTTCCTTTTCTAGTTTCATTAATTGTGAGTTTAGACTGTTCGTTTTGGATTGTTCTTCTTTCCTGAAGTAGGCCTGTATTGCAATATAGTTCCCTCTTAGCACGGCCTTTGCTGTGTCCCACAGATTTTGCAGTGTTGAATTATTGTTGTCATTTGTCTCCATATATTGCTTGATCTTTGTTTTTATTTGGTCATTGATCCATTGATTATTTATGAGCATGTTATTAAGCCTCCATGTGTTTGTGGGCTTTTTCATTTTCTTAGTGTAATTTATTTCTAGTTTCATACCTTTGTGATCTGAGAAGATGGTTGTTACAATTTCGATCTTTTTGAAATTACTGAGGCTCTTTTGTGACCTAGTATATGATCTATTCTTGAAAATGTTCCATGTGTACTTGAGAAGAATATGTATCCTGTTGCTTTTGGATGGAGTATTCTGTAGACGTCCATTAGGTCCATCTGTTCCAATATGTTGTTCAGTGTCTCTGTCTCTTTACCTATTTTCTGCCTGGTTGATCTGTCCTTTGGAGTGAGTGGTGTGTTGAAGTCTCCTAAAATGAATGCATTGCATTCTATTTCCCCCTTGAATTGTGTTAGTATTTGTTTCACATGTGTAGGTGATCCTGTGTTGGGTGCATATATATTTACAATGGTTATATCCTCTTGTTGGATTCACCCCTTTATCATTATGGAATGTCCTTCTTTGTCTCTTGTTACTTTCTTTGTTTTAAAGTCTATTTTGTCTGATACAAGTACTGCAGCTCCTGCTTTTTTCTCCCTGTTAATTTCATGAAATATCATTTCCCATCCCTTCACTTTTCACTTTTAGTCTCTGTATGTCTTTGGGTTTGAAGTGAGTCTCTTGTAAGCAGCCTGTAGATAGATCTTATTTGTTTATCCGTTCAGTGACTCTATGTCTTTTGATTGGTACTTTCAGACCATTTACATTTAGGATAATTATTGACAGGTATGTACTTATTGCCATTGCAGGCTTTCGATTCGTGTTTATCAAAGGTTCAGGGGCAATTCCCTTACTATCTAACAGCCTAATTTCACTCACTTCATATGCTATTAGAAACACAACCTAAATGTTCTTTTTTTCCCTCCTTTTTCTTCCTCCTCCATTCTTTATATGTTAGGTATCATATTAGGTACTCTTTGTCCCTTGATTGACTTTGGGGGTAGTTCATTTGATTTTGCATCTGCTTAGTAATTAATTTTTCTACTTCACTGTGGTTTTATTTCCCCTGGTGACATCTATTTAGCCTTAGGAATACTTCCATCTATAGGAGTCCCTCCAAAGTGCACTGTAGAGGTGGTTTCTGGGAGGTAAATTCTCTCAGCTTTTGCTTATCTGAAAATTGTTTAATCCCTCCTTCAAATTTAAATGATAACCTTGCCGGGTAGAGTATTCTTCTTTTGAGGCCCTTCTGCTTCATTGCATTAAATATATCATGCCACTCCCTCTGGCCTATAAGGTTTCTGTTAAGAAATCTGATAATAGCCTGATGGGTTTTCCTTTGTATGTGGTATTTTTTCTCTCTGGCTACTTTTCAAAGTCTGTCTTTATCTTTGATCTTTGCCATTTTAATTATTATATGTCTTAATGTTGTCTTCCTTGGGTCCCTTATGTTGGGTGATCTGTGCATCTCCACGGCCTGAGACTATCTCCTTCCCCAGATTGGGGACGTTTTCAGCAATGACCTCCTCAGTAACACTTTATATTCCTTTTTCTCTCTCTTCTTCTTCTGGTACCCCTATAATGCGGATATTGTTCGTTTGGATTGGTCACACAGTTCCCTCAATATTCTTTCATTCTTAGAGATCCTTTTTTCTCTCTGTGCCTCAGCTTCTCTGTATTCCTGTTCTGTAATTTCTATTCCATTTACTGTCTCTTCTACTACATCTAATCAGCTTTTAAACCCTCCATTGTATGTTTAACTTCAGATATGGAATTTCTTAATGATCGAATCTCCATCTTAAATTCATCCCAGAGTTCTTGAATATTTTTCTGTACCTCCATGAGCATGTTTATGATTTTTTATTTTAAACTCTCTTTCAGTAAGATTGGTGAGTTCAGTTTCATTTCGTCCTTTTTCTGTGGTTTGTGATATTTTGGTCTGAACCAGATTCCTTTGACGTTTCATAATTCCATGTGGTGCCCTCTAGTGCCCAGAAGCTCTAGTCTCTGGAGCGGCTCAGCCCCTAGAGTGAGGTTGGGAGTTGTAGGGGAGTGGTGCTGGTCTTTTGTGGCAGGAAAGAGCTGTTTCCTGATTCCCGTCTGCAGTGCTCTCTCCAGTATCAGAGCCAGTGGGCCGAGCACACAGGTGTAAACTTCTGTGCTTGGCATCTCTAGCTGTTGTTGGTGGGGCCTCTGGCTGGCCTGACACCATCCCGGTTACTGCTGGTTTGCGAGCAGGTGCCTGCAGGCCAGAAGGAAGGTGCAGCAGGCTGCGTGTCACAGTGGGGGGCCTGGGAGCTGAGTAGGCATCCAGCAGCATGGGGCGCCTGAAGCTCCTCAAAGTTTCCAACCTGCTGGGCAGAGTTCACCCAGACAACCTTGTCCACCTATCCCTTCTTCCCCGTAGCCAGCTCCGTGCAACCCCCACCCCATCAGCAGCCCTCTCGCTGTTAGGAAGCCTCTCAGAGCGCCTGCCTTTCCTTTGTCCCAGAGCGGCCAGATGTGGATCTCCATCCTTCACAAACGGTCGGAATCTCAGTCTTTCAAGCACTCTGCCTGTCCCAGCGACCCAACCCCAGCAACCTCCAGAGCACCACACAATGTAGGTCTGTGGTCCAAAGCAGACCTCCAGGGCTGGGTGTTCAGCAGTTCTAGGCTTCCACCCCCTCCCTGCTCCTCTCTTCCTCCCACTGGTGAGCTGGGGTGGGGGAACGGCTTGCATCCCGCCGGATCAAGGCTTTCATTCATTACCCTGGTGTGTGAAGTCTGCTCTGTTCGTGAGGTCTGTATGCAGTCTGGTGCAGCCTTTTTCCTGTTGCTGTTTTAGGGCTAGTTGTATTAACTATATTTTCACACTATATATGGTTTGGGGGGGAATTCTCTGTCTTACCTCTCACACCGCCATCTTGAATCCTATGACCACCTTCTTATATGGATACCAATCACATTGGATCAGGGGCCTACTTCCACATCTTCAGGTTCTTACACAAAGGTTTACAAGGCCTTTCCTGATATCCCTATCCCTGTTTAGAATAGAAAAACTCCCTCAACACTGCCTAGCTCCTCTCCACTTTAGCACTTGTTACCATCTGACATGCATGCATTTTATTCATTCATTGCTTATTTTTCTCCATTGGAATATAGACTCCTTGAGGACAGGAATTTTTGTCTGTTTTATTCTCTGCTGTATCCCATAACAGTAATATGTGCTCAATATATTTTTGTGAAATGAACAAATGAATGTGTTTGTATGCTTTATAGGCAGGTGAGACTGAACAGGGAAAATCTACTAGTGACACCAATGGCAAATTGATGTCAGCCCATGGAAAAGGAGAGACCCCAGCTTGGCTATAAGCTCTAAGGGTCTTTGCCAGGCCAGAGTAGTGCCTAGGCTCTCCCCTGCCAACCCAGCCAGGGAGTTCCTTGGGGGAAGGAGCTATCTGTCTCTTAGCTGAGTGCCTAGTCCTTGGCATGTGACTGACAGGTGTTCAATCATTGCCTGCTGAATATACCGGGGCACCAAGGTACTGGAAGCCGAGGGGAAGTAGCCTGCACTTTTAGACACAGGGGAAAAAGCATCTTCAGATGCTGACATATTCATCTGCCTTTTGCCATGGCCACTGTTTTGCAAAGTGTGTTCTGTAGAACCTCAGTTCCAATAGGTGTTAGTGATGCTAATAGGTGTTAAGTGATGCTGTAAGTGTTCTGTGGTCAAATAAGTGTGGGAAATGCTGCCTTAAATAAAATTAAATATGTTTCCTGACTTCAGGAATCTGAAGAGCCTTTAATATGAAAATTTAATTATAAACCCAAGGGGGGGGGGCTTATGTTTTGAAAGGTTTTTCAAACTTACCTGATCTTGGAACCCAGTTTTCAAGGAGAACAAGGGTTCCACAGATTAGGAAACACTGGTATAACCTCACACCTATCAGAAATAGAAGGGATTTTGAAGGAAATTTAGTGCAATACTCCATTTTCACAGAATAGGCAAGCGAGAAGAATAGCAGAGAGGGAAACAACTGTATTGCAAGAAACACAGCAAGTCAGAGCTAGAGTCCAGCCATCACTGGTCTTCAGGACACTTGACGCTCTCAGTCTTGACCTCTGCAGTTCTGAACCTTGGCTTATTAGGCCTGCTTTGCTCACCTGCACTCTCAGAGTCACAGAACCTTGGAACAGGAAAGCCTTCAGTGACATGGACGTTGCTCTCCTGACCTCACTTCCTCTTTCTTGCCCCAGCTTCCTGCTATGCCCCAACTCTGGGCTTGTAACCTGTACCTGGGTGCCCCATGCTCCCCACCTACACAACCATCCCTGCTCCTCTGCCCTTCCCTGGTGTAAATGTTCCTGCCCCCAAAAAACCCTGGTTTGCAAAGTGTGGCCATGGGGCCAGAAACATCAGTACCACCTGAGAACTTGATAGAAATGCAAATTCTCTGGCCTCACCTCAGACCTACTGAACAAGAATCTCTGTGGATAATAAGCAATTTGTGTTTTAACAGGCCCCCACCTGCTTTGACTCATTCTAAAGTTTACGAATCAGTGCCCTAAACCGTACTACTCTGATCGAGCAGCTCCAGGGTCCAGCGAAAGCCTTCTCCTCAGCCTTCCTGTGCCCCAACAGAGCAGGCAGCCTCCAGGGCTCTCAGTAAGAATCATGGAAAACCCCAGACACAAAGTCTTGAGAGATTGCTTATAGCTCAATGGATTTCAAACACTTGAACTTGGTGACACCTAAACCCTGAAGTTAATTTACATTCTGTATCATTTCATTAGTTGGTCTAATCGATACATGCAATTTTACAGAATAGACCTGGGCTGGGAACTTTTTCAGGCTCCTGCTGTACGTACTAAACACCCCATCTCTGAAATAAATCACTGCAGGAGAAAGGCTATATAAAGCTTGCTTTGGACGATGTGGGAGTGAGTCTTACCTCAGTCCACTTAAGCTGAGGTGAGGTCTTTTCAGTGCACTAGGAGAAGTGCTTCAATTGAGTTTGATAGCTCAGTTTGGGCATGTTTTCCTCCAAAATCCGTTATCTTCCTGGGTTTCTATCCAGGTTGATGTGGATATGACTCTGGCGACCTCAGGACTGTTGCACTGAACGCCATTGTGCACTGCAACGTCTACAATGGTGGTGCCGGGACCTCTTCACGCAGCCCCTCCTTGGCTCTACAAGTGGACAGGAAGCCCCTCAAACGTGTGCCTCGGAAGGGTGGCTGAGATAAGATGGGTTGCTGTCTGCTGGCCACTGAGAGCTGCCTCCCTGAAAGTCTCCATGATGCATCTCCTGTCACAGTCCTGGCTCCCCCTGCTTCTGTGCCCCCAGGCGAGGATGTAGATAATTCAGGCAGCCACCCACCCACCCCCTCAGCCCAGGCGGCCGTGCCAGCTGCTATGGCAGCCCTCCATCCATCCTCGTCACTCAGGGGCCTCGGAAAGTATGCCTGTCAATATAACACACGGCCTGTTGAGGGGAAGTGACATTTTGAATAGTGGACACTTTTCCAGGAGCATTCATCCTAGGTCAGCCTCATGATAAATAAATACATTTGGCGTTTGAAGTCAGCAGGCAGGATACAATGACCAAAACACAAGCACAGATGCACATACCATAAGGCTGAGTCGACAGGGTGGAGGTAGGATGTGGGAGCATGGGGGAGAGGAAAGGTCCAGGAGCAGATTTGGAGGAGAATTTGTTCCCCTTCTTCCTGGCACCGCTGGGGAAAACAGGAAGCAGAGGATGCTGCAATTGCTTTTTATCCCTGAACTGCAAAAGGGTCCCTTCTTCCTGTCACCCCTTCTGCTCCTCACTTGTCCCTCCACCCCAAAAAATGCCAGTCCCAATCTTAATTACCCCTAACAGTGCCCTAAACAGAGTATTTATAAGGCTTACTGCGTTTGTCTTCCCGTTCCTATTAATAAAGTCTGGGAATGTAGGGAAGAAATATGGGTGGGTGACAGGGTTTTTAATGTTTCCTCACCTTAAATGCATTTTAAAATATGTAAATCAATAAAAAAAATTATTTGTAATAGCAGCCTAAGAGTGCCGGTTAGCCTGGCCCAGAGTGAAGTGCATGCTACAGGCCCTGTTACCATACCTCCTGGGAGCTGTGGTTAGGGCTGATCTGTCAAAGGGGATGGTTTAGTGTTGATGAATATGACATGTGACCATTAACGATGTTGATTTTATCTCCCGAGATTAGCATGATTTACTTCGGATGGATAATAATGTCATTTGCTTGATGCAGTAGATCTGTTTACGAGCTGATTAAATTGTAAGGCCTTGCCTCATTTCATGCTATTTGGTTTACAGCTTCATTACCACAATCACAAAAGCTGGGGAAATGTCCCACATTTCATGTCACAATAAATCACTGCTTCACGTCGCTGGGATGGATTTTAGCAGTTCTGCCCAGCACGGACCATTCTTGCCTCCCCACTGATCTGTGATCCAGAATACATTAGGGGAATCTTCACGAACACTAGAATGAGAGGGGGCAGGAATCCTCTCGGATCTTTTAATTGAGATTAAGGAAGTCCTTGAGTAATTAGCTGTAACAAATTACCTTATTATTTAGACAGTGAAGCCACTGTTTTTGTTGCAGGGATGATTACCATAAATATGCAGAAAAGTGACAGTCAAGGAACCAGAGGGAAGTTTAGGAGCAAATTTTACTTTTACCCTGTTATCCTTTGCTCTGGGAGAGGGGTGATCTGAATGCAAGGTATGTAGGGGCCTGTGCATTTCGCCCTCAACCCTGCCAAGCGTCTTCAAAGTAGGGTGGGTGGGGGTAGGCCCCACACAGCCACAGCGCAGCACCCACCACCTCGGTGCCTCTGGGTGGGATGTGGCTGAAGCGGAGGGAAGAGAGGAGAGCACCTGGTACCTGGGTTGGAAGAGAAGTGTGTAAACCCCAGGACTGTTCACTCCATGTGAACTCCACACCAGACTGAGCCAGCAGTAAGATTCTCTACTCTGTGCATGGTGGAGAGGGAGGAGATAGTATGGGCTGGAAAAGACATGGCTGTTTACCCTTCAAAAAGCTGAGGGGGGGCAGGAAACACAGGCCTGAAGTGATTGTCTACATTTCTAGTAACACCTAAGAGATTTTTGAGTTCTTAACCACCATCAGGTCTTGTTCTCACCACTGACACAACCTTTTGAGGTTGGCATTATTATTCTCATCCCGTGTTATAGGTGAGGAAACTGAGGCTCGGGCAGAGATTATGTGACATGCCCAAGGTCACAGAGCCAGCCTGGTATTTGAACACAGGCAATGGGGCCCAGAGCTTGGCATAGTACCTATACACTAAGCCTTCCATTTGTCTAAGGTGAGGCCATTTCAGCAAAGGGTGCAAGGAGGGAGAATTTTCAGACTTTCCTACTTAATCCTGAGCAGCAGTCTGTGCTGAATTGAAGTCTGTGATCATGAGTGGGCTCTGTCTGCGAAGAACTTAGGATCGCAGTACTTAGGAGCACTGAGGCCAGGTCTTGAATGGGAACTTTATTAAGATTTTGTGAGAAGCAGAATCAAGAAAGACAAAAGACTGTATTTCCTTAAGTCCACACCTTTGGAAATAGAAAGCAATCATTTTCAAAGGACAAAGGTGGCTTCCCTCTGCTTCTCAGCCCAGCATCTTCCCAGGACATCAGTGGGTCAAGTGGAGAGACTGAGCCCCTCTGAAGGTTCTGCAGACCAGGTAACTCCAAAATTCCAAAGCTCTGTGCAGTTTCACCTGTGAATTTGAGATGTGTCCCTCCGCTATCTACATCCCTTAACCAGAACTCACCATTGTATCCTTAGAGCAGAGATCACTAGCGGCCCTCCAGATTCCATTCTCCTGTTTGTTTTCTATACTAGAACCCTGATTTGTAATTAATTTCAGTAAAATGAAGACTACATTTTCCAGCCTTTCTTGATGTCAGGTGGGCCATATTGACTCAGGGAAGCCATTTACTGAGTTTCTGTTTTGAGCTAGGCCCTGTGCTAAGTGTTGGTTGGGATTAAGATACATAAGATGTAAACCTTGTCCTTAGCCAGGCAAGCTGTTTGTCTGTCCATCAGTCATTGATCCCAGCCGTCTGTCAGGTGCTTAATTGATCTATTAGTGAATCAGCATGCTGGCTATTTGATCAATGGCCAGACCCTTGCCCTGGCAGGCATTGTTTTTAGTATTGAACTCTAAGGTTGCCTAGATGGGGGTACTTTGGCCACAGTCCCAGGATGTGTAGGATTTGATGTCAGACAAAGGGATAAACCCTGAAGAAACTGACATATTCTTATCTTATATCATATACAAAAATTAACTAAACACTTGAACTTAAGACCTGATACCATAAAACCCCTATAAGAAAACATAAGAAAAAGTTCCTTGACATTGATATTTGTGATTTTCTTTGATACGACGCTAAAGCACGGGCAATAAAAACAAAAATAGGCAAGTGGGAGTATGTCAAATTAAAAAGTTTCTGTACAGCAAAGAAAACAAAATGAAAAGGCAACTTACAGAACGGGAGAAAATATTTGCAAACCATGTGTCTGATAGGGTTCATATCCAAAAGATATAAGAAGCTCATACAACTCAGTAGCAAAAAACAACCTGTTTAAAAATGGACAAAGGATCTGAATAGACTTTTTTCCTAAGAAGACATACAGATGGCCAACAGGTATGTGGAAAGGTGCTCAACATCACTAATCATCAGGAAAATGCAAATCAAAACCACAATGAGATGTCACCTCATACCTGTTAGGATAGCTATTGCCAAAATTATGAGATAACAAATGTTGGTGAGGGTGTGGAGAAAAGAGAACCCTATGCACTCTTGCTGGAAATGTAAACTGGTGCAAACATTATGGAAAACAGTATGGAGGTTCCTCCAAAGATTAAAAATAGAACTACTGTATGAGCCAGCAATCCTACTTCTGGGTATGTATCTGAAAGAAAGAAATCCTGTATCTCTAAAAGATACCTGCACACCCATTGTTCACTGCAGCATTGTTCACAGTAGCCAAGATACAGAATCAACCTGTGTGTCCATGGATAGATGAGTGGATAAAGAAAATGTGATACACACTCCCCTCACTGCCCCCCCGCCACCCATACTGTGGAATATTATTCAGCCACCAAAAAGAAGGAAATCCTACATTTCCAACAACACAGATGTACCTGGAGGACAATATGCTAAGTGAAATAAGCCAGATGAACAGGAGAAATACATGATACCATTTATCTAAAAATCTAAAACAGTCAAACTTACAGAAGCAAAGGGTAGAATGATGGTTGCCTGGAGCTAGAGGGTAGGAGAAATGGGGAGATGTAAATCAAAGGGTACTGGGAATTGAATGTATAGCATAGTGATTATAGTCAATAATACTGTATTATATACTTGAAATTTGATAAGAAAGTAGATCTTAAATGTTTTCACCTCCCCCCACCCCCACATGGTAACTATGTTTTAATTAACTTGGTTATGGTAAACATTTCCCAATATACCCAATAATGCTCTGGCTGTGCATCCATGCCCACCCCTCTAGTAAAGCCCCTGCCCCTATTGCCTTGTTTGGGGCTTCTGGCACTGGAGTCTTCTCTGAGGCATGGAGCCATTGTCTCCCCAGGATATGGTGCCTCTTGTCCCCTGGTCTACCTCTTGTGACCCTCATTCCATTGTCTCTCCAAGTTTGATGTTTGTTCCTTATACAGATATCCTAAGGAGAAATTAACATATTAAAGGGAACACAGAGTCCTTTCCATCCCTTGTGTTCAGACACCTTGTACTTTCCTTCCCCTCTCTGGCCTCTGGGGATGGAGAAGGAGAAGGCGTGCAGCCTGGGATCGCCCTTTGCAGGGTGGGCTTTGGGGCCAAGCCAAGGGCCCAGGCCTGAAGGGGACCAGAGAGGCAGTCATCTGGGGATCTGGAGGCTGGTTAAACAGCACACCAGGGGCCAGGAGCACAGATAAAGGGACATGTCATGGCAGGAGAAGAGACAAGCAGGGGACAAATAGGAAGAGAGTATGGGGTGGGCAAGGTCAACCCAGGATCATCCATTTTCTGTATAGTTTGGGTCATTCTCTTAGGATGGCAAAAGGGACTCTGTCCTGTATCAGTTACCTATTGTCATAAGAAAAAGACTCTAAAATTCACTGGCTTAAAACAATAATATTTATTTTGTTCATGAATCAGCAATTTGGTTGGGGCTCTGTGGGGAGGGCGCGTCTCTGCTCCACTCAGGGTCAGCCGGGGGCTGCAATATGCTGAGCCTCGCCTCTCCAAGCTGGTGTTGATGCCACAGCTGGCTAGGACTTCGGCCAGGGCTGTCGCCAGAACACCTACACGCAGCCTGTCCATGGGGCTACTTGGCTTCCCCAAGGCGCAGGGCTCCAGGGCTGCGCTTACCTAGCAGAGGTGGTACCACCTGTCCTGGCAGCCTGGCAAATCACATAACATCGCTGCTGCCCTGATCCCAGGCCTGCCCAGATCCAAGGGAAGGGAAGGTAACTCCACCTGCTGAGGGAGGCATGTCAGCTTCATGGTTTAAGAAGAGTGTATGGGATAGGGTATATTGGTGCCACGATCGTTGGAAAATACTGTAGGTGAAACGACTGTTCCTCACAAGCCGTCCTCATGAGTTTCAGGCTCCACCCTTGGTCTATGGTTTTCCATTTTCTCACCCTGGGTACATTCCCTCACACCCCTGGTTTCAGCTCTCTCTTCTCTCCTTACAGCTCACAGATTTGTATCTCCAGCCCTGACCTGCTACAGGCATCTGAAAGGTAAGCCATACAAACTCCACACTCTGCATCTCCCTCCCAAAGCCTGCTCTGCCCTGGAATTTCTTCCAGGTACCCAGGTGTAAAGGACTCCGGGTTAGCCCTCCATCTGCAAACCTATTTTTCCTTCCCTTTTTCCTTGCACACAGCAGTATAAGCCAATACCATAGCTAAAGACCTCAAGATCATATTGCCTTCCCTCTCCTTCCCAGCCCCTGACCTTTACCTCTACTGAGTCCAGTCCATTCTATTTCCTCACCATCCCCTGGAATTCTCCTTGCTTGGCCTGTCCTGCAGCCTCTCACCTGCTTCTAGCTCTGTTCTCCTGTCTAACCCACCTGACCTCTGAACTTGTCTCCTTATTTTCAGTCTCTCATTGTTCCATCCCGTTATAGTACTTCTCTGCTCAAAGACTTCTGATGGCTCCCTATTGCTTATTAAATAATGGGACACCATCTGTTCCCACCACAATCCCATCCACTCTGCGGCAGTCACATCCCTACCAAACACCCTCACGGGCTGTCCTGTCTCCATGCCTTTGATCCAACTTGTCCCTTCTCCTGGTTTCCCCAACCCTCCATTTCCCACCCGTCAAATACCTACTCATCGTCCAAGCCCAGGTCAAGTGCTGCCTCCTTGCCAATGATTTCCACATCCCCCTATCAGCATTAATTCTGTGCCTCCACTGATTATAGCCCTTACCTCAGCCTGCCTTAAGGCAACAGTTATTTCCATGTCCCACTGGACTAGACAGTAAGTTATTTGAGGGAGGACACCATGTCCTGGCCATCTTCCCATGCCTCCATGCCTGAGAGAATGCTGTGTATGCAGCAGGTGCTCATTATGTTTTTGCCAATAACACTCACTTTCCATGTCTGGAGGATCACTGCTCTGGCTAGGCAGTAGTTTTGCCACAGTTGACCAAGGGTGTCTTCCCCTTCACCTTGGGGACTTCCTCAAGGAACCCCAAGGGAGACAAGAGTGGCCCTTTCCATACTTCCCTGGGGCCTGGGGAAGGAGCAGCCACGGACTTTGCGTCAGCTCTGAGAGCAGTACCTGTGAGTTGAAGTACACAGGTTTTAAAGGCATGGGCTTTGGAACAAGAGAGTGCTAGCCTTAGATTTCAGCCTACCTCTTGTTAGCTGTGTGACTTTAGGCCTGTTACCTAACTTCTCTGAACCTCAGTTTCTCTTTTATAACATAAGAGTAGTATAGTACTTACCTCCTAGAGATCTAGTAGTGATTAAAAGGATAACACAAAGAAATGTAAAGCTCTCAGCATAAGGAAAATGCTCACTAAATGGTAATAATAATAATCTGATTTCTTTCCTGTGGCCTGAGACTGCCTGGTGGGTGAGCACCAGGGAAGTCTCCACTCTAGGCCCACTGGAATCCTTGCTATTAGAAAGGTTTCCTCAATGGACAAAGGTCAAAGAATGTGCATTGTCATGACTGGCTTGGCCCCAATAGGGAAGTTTTCCGGGTGCTCCCAGAAGGTGGTAGAGGAGGAGCAGGGCTGCTTTGTGTCTGGCGTGGCTGGAGGGAGGGGCTCGATGCCTGGGGCTTACCCTAGATGGGTAGGGTTAACCCAGATCTGGCTGTCTGGCATCAACAGCCAAGGGTACACTGTCAGGGGTGCAGAGCTGGGCAGGCTGCAGAAGCTTCTAGGCAGCTGCAAGAAACATCCCACAGTGGTCAGGCTGTTCTGGTGTAAAAGATCTGGACTCGTGTGGGAGAAGGGGTCCAGCCCCCAGGTGACTAGGCTCGGTTTCTAGGCGCTGGAATGTTCCGAGGGCAGTTGGACGATGGCCTTCGCGCAGTAGGATCAGAGAGGGAGGCTACCCTCTCCTGAAATAGCCCTCACACTAAGCCTGGAGCAGCAGACCATGCCCACATCCTCCTCACCGGCAGCGAGAAAGTTCCTTCTCCTGGACTCAGGACCCGGGATGCTGGATGTGTAGGTCACAGCCGTCTGAGTGGGCCTAGGATAGGTGCGTCCAGTGGTGTGCTGGTGGCTGTTTAACAGTTCCCTGGGGGAAAAAGCCCTGTAGTGTTTGCCAGTTGCTATGGTATAAATACTGCTCCCCACATGCTGATTTCCAGCTATCAACATAACACCCAGAGGGAGTAGTTGGGAAGAGATGTGCACAATTGGCTCTTGTGAGCCGGCATGAACTGATTCCAGCACACCACTGGGTGGGGCCCGACCGCTGCGTTGGGGAGAAAGGCAGGTAGATGTACGGGACTTTTTCAGTGTAAAGAGAAGTAAAGGCCGCTATCCAGTGACAAAAAGTACAAAAATAATGGCCCTGGAGTCTAACAGCCTTTGGCAGAATCCCAGCTCTGCCACCTCCTGGCTTTGTGACTTCAGACAATTCATCTCACCTCTCTGTGCCTCGGTTTCTTCATTTATAAAGTGGGGCTAATGATAATGCCCACTTCACAGAGTTTTTGTGAAGGCTGTTCGGGTTCCCACTGGCCTGTGGTAGGCTGACAGATTTCTTTATTGCAGTTAATCACACAGACTAGTTGGAATGTTGCCTTGGTCAGAATAGTTTAGGAAGGAAAACCCAGAGTCCCTCAGGGCATTCCCAAGGGCATGCTCTTTTAATATTTAATCTTGGATTTCCTTCAAGATCAAGGATTTTAAATCTGTAGGTCCGTGAACTACCTGAAATTATTTTTCTGATGTTGAGTATGTGTACTTACTTCTCTAAAGAGGGACTGTAGCTTTTATCAAATTCTTAAAAAAGGCTGTGTTTCTGCATCTTTCTCTCAACCCACAAAAAGCTTAAGAACTAGTGGCCTGGAGGGTATAGAATTCCCACACCACAGGAATTGCCCCTGGAGGATGTGGGGGAGAGATGTTTATGGAGCATGTGAAAGAAAAATGACAGAGACACAGAGAGACACACGGAGAGGTTAGCCAAGAACTCTGAAATGTCTCTCCCTATTGAGACCCAGGCTGAGGAAGCTTCCAGCAATGGGGCAAACAAAAGGTTCACATTCATGCGTCCCCAGTACTGCTTTCTCTTTATCACTTCCACACCAAAGAATCCCTTCCCTTCTCCAGGTCTCATTCTCCCTGCCCATGCCCTCCCGGACCCAGCCTTGGTTGGCCCTGAGAGTCTGTCTCTGTAGGAGGCATGATTAAAACTCACTCAACTGTTGCTGTGATTCGCTGATACTATTTGTGTTCTTTTGGGTTGTATTTTGTTTCTTTTAGGTTTCTGTAGTTATACCATAATTACTTAAGGGAAGGTCAGTGCAAAGTTGATTTAGCATCAGTCTGCCTCCTCTGTTTTGAGTTGGAGACTGTATTCGGTTTTTTATCAGCAGCGTGGAAGTGGATGGGAGGTAGGTTTACAATTCTGTTCCCTTTCCACACAGTTGTTCTTTGTTTTTGTTTATGTTTTTTAAAGACAATCACGTCTTCCTGGCTTGGTGGTGTGTGTGTGGTGCAGGGTCAAAATTAACAGGTCTCTAGCCAAAGTTCTTTATAAGGGTAAAAAATACTTTTGACAAGTTCTACTCTAAATCATTATAGTATACAACTCTAGGCCTCTAAAAGAAATAAACCCCACCAGACTTGAACTATACTTCTGAGGGCTTATCAAGTACAACCCCTGCCCACTTTATCAATAAGAATCTGTGATCTGGAAGTACAGGGACCATCTAGGATGGCCACCAACAAGAAAGCTCTCTTCTGACTCTAGTTCTAAGTGACCCCCTCTTTGGATTGCAGGGGTGTCTGCTAATGTTCTATTTCAACTTCTTCCCCTGAGTAACAGAACTCTGAATTTATTTAGGCAGTATGCCCAGCCAAACATTACATTTCCCAGACTCCCTTGCAGCTAGGCATGGGCATGTGACAAAGTTCTATTCAATAAAATATAAGTTGAAGAGTTGTGTGTGGATTCCAGAAAGACTCACTGAAGGGGAGGGGACCCTTTTACCTCTTTTCATTCCTACTTCCGGTTGTTGGTAATGAGGTTACGGTAGCTGAGCTCAAGCACCATCTTGGGCTCAGAGACGGTATGGGGATGAAGGCTTCCTGGTTGGGCTGCCACAGCCAAAGACAGGTGAACTTGATGGCTAAGGGCCATTCTTATCCTGGACTTCCCACCTCCAGACTGAGAGTAGATAACATTTCTCTTTTTCTAGCCACTATGTAAGGCCTTTGTTATTGTTAGCAATTGCAATTTCTAACTGATGCTTGGAAGCTCACCCAGCCCAGAGTTTTTTGGCAAGGGCAAAGACACTCACAGTTCCTGCAAGGCCACAGCTGCTTTTCCTCCTACTCCCTTTGGAAGAGTCATCTTGCCCAAGAGGGCCTAATTCTTTTGCATCTTTCCTCCATTCTGTCTTTTGTTTTTTATTTTCTCTGTCTTCTCTATTTCCCCCTCTTGTTCTTCTTTTCTTTCACTCCCCACTATAGTCCAAGCTGTCAGGAGAATATGAAGAGAGTTGGTGATGGGACGGGCAGGTGCTAGAGAGGCAAAGAGAAGGGCATTGAATGCAGTGGAAAAGACCCAGGGGGCTTCCAGGAGATGGCACTAGCTGGGGATTTGAAGCAGTTTTGAGTTGCTGGTAATTAGGAAAAGAAGGCTGAAGAGAAAGATCCTAGGCCTGGGACTATCACTAGCATAGCCTGGAGTGCCGTGATGATGGACTTGAGCCCTGGAGCACAACACGTCACTTCTTTCTAGCCCTCCATTTCCTCACCTGTAAAATGATGATAGCAATAGTAGTAGGATGAGGTGAGTGCCTGAGACTAAGTGTGCAATAAAAGCTAATTATTTACATTATTGTTGGTGAATGTGCTGCTCACCCATGGTGTGCACAATCCTGTATCAGTTTTGGAGACGAGTTTCACAGAGGCCATAAGTAACTTGTCCATGGTCACAAAACTATGAAGAGGCACCTCTCAAACCCAAGTGTCCTCATCCCTAGTCCAGTGACCTTTATACCTCTACTTTCTGCCTTTGGATCAGGGAACACAAAGTGAGGGCAAGATTAATGTGTGGTGGGGGAAAGGCCTGGAGGGCTTCCTGGAAGAGATGAGTCTTAAGAGAGATTTGAAATCGGGGGAGGAAGTCATCCCAGGGAAGGGGTCTGTGATGAGCCATAACCCAGCAAAGTGTTGGAGAGCCAGCGGGCAGGCAGAGGGTGAGGACTGGCAAAGAGGGGCCAGGTCAGAAGATGAGCCGTGATTACAGGCATTCTGATGCTCAGGTGGTGGAGTGAGAATTCGAGCTAGTGGACCGCAGGGAGCCACAGTTAATTATTTGAGCTGGTGAAGCACAGGGAGCCACAGTTCTTGAGCAAGAGGGCTGGTCATAATGAAATGCGACTTTGGGATGAAAGCAGGGAAATAAATCTGCCTTTCCTAAGAGTACTGTGGGCCGGACAGGAGGTTGGGCATTTTCACATTTATTATTTCATTTGAGCCTCACAATAACCACATTAGGTTAGTATCAATGTTCCTATTTTACACATGAGAAAACTTGAGGCCCAGAGAAACTGAGTCATAACGTTGAACCAGCGGTGGACCTAAAGTTTGAGTAAGATCAGCCTGACTCCAAATTCGCGCTCTTTCCATGGCACCATGTAGTGTAAACCTGTTCTCACTCTCAGAATGCCCCTTGTGCTGTGGGTGTCCCCGCCAGGGGCTCAGGAGTGTTTCGCAGCCCAGACCCCCAGGGTGAACCCTGGGGTCATACGGGGCCAGAGGGCTCAGTATTTCTGGGACTTTGGGGGACCTCAGCACAGGGTAGAATGAGGTGCTTGCGTTCTGGGTCTGAAGAAATGGGTTTAAATCCAGCGTTGTACACTAACTGAACTTTGAGCAATGTCCTTAAACCTCACTGAGCCTCAACTGAGGCAGGGCAGCAGAATAAATCCTGGATTAGGAGTCAGGCCTGGCATAGGTTCAAATCCCTGCTGGAAGAGACAAACGCCTGAAGAGGTGAAATGATATCTGTATTCACTTCAAAATAATGGTGGCAGGGGGAGGCAAGTTGGAGGGGGTAGAAGGGAAACAAGATTGGCCATGAGTTGATAACTGCTGAGGCTGAGTGATGGGTTTCCGAGAATCTATTATACATTCTCTCTACCTCTGTGTATGTTTGAAAATCTCCATAATAAGAAGTATAATAATAATAATAGCAACAGTGATAACTTAAAAAAAAATTACATCCACCACTTTCTCCCAACTGAACCAGAATCTCTGGTTCCCAGGCATTAGCATCCATTAAAATCTCAAGTGAGAGCATCCAGGGCAAGAACCTCTGTGTAGACTGTGTTGGTCACTAACTATATGACCTCAAGCTACTATCTTTGCCCTGCTGAACCTCAGTTTCCTCATCTGTAAAATGAAAGTAAAGATCCTAACAACCTCATGGAATCACTGTGAAGTCTAAATGGGATGCTTACAATAGAATAATATGGGCTAGACGTAGTCCATAACAGAGTGGGCAGGTCAGCCTGAGCTTGGCAGTCACACGGAGGACGACCTGGCTTCTTGCCTTGGTGGGTGAGGGGTCCTATGTTTGTGCAGAAGAGACCATCAGATGGGCTCACAAGGACAAGCCTGTAAAAAAAAAAAACTTTGCAGACTTTCCAAAGTACAGGGAGTTTATCAACTAGAGGAGCTTTTCCATCTCTTTCCTTACTGTTAAACAACACCCAGCACAAAGACACGAGGGTCACCCAGTGTCATCACCAGAAATACAGATAGGAGCAGAAGCTGGATGAAGGGAAGGGCTTGGGCTTTCTCGACTGGCCTTGCCCCCTGGCTTCCAGGACCTGGCTCCAGTTTCTCCATCTGTGTCAGGGGCGAGTTAAGAGATGGACAGCCAATCGCAAGGGGTAGGTAGGTCTTAGGAAATAATCAACGAATGACAGAGTGAATAAATGCTTGAATGTGTGGGGACCACTTCTGTATGCCAGACAAGGTGATCTGTCAGAGCCTCGAGGCGGTGCATGGTTGGGGAGGGGCCATGGCACGTGGGCCAACTTCTCTGGGATAGAGAAAAAGAGCAAGAGGAACAAAGCAGCAGAAGCTAGAGCAGGTGGAGAAGCTCAGAGGACGTGGTTCGCGGCAGGAGAGGAGAGAGCAACTACAAGGGCACCTCTCCACCATGCGAAAGCGAAGGCGCGGGGTAGCGGAGTGTCCCCCTAGTCGCAACCGGCGACCTGAGAGCACTGGCGGTGGTTACGGGTCTCCTTCCCGCTCCGCTGGGCTCCGCAGCGCCGCCTGGCGGACACGCCGCGCTCAGCTTGGGCTTCAGCAGCCGCTGGCCAGCGCTCCCGGGATCCCGCGGCTCGAGAGAGCGAGGGGCGCACGGTGGGGAAGGGCGTTTGTTCCCGGAGACGGGCTCGCATCTCAGCCAGGACTCACAGCACAGACTGGCACCTTCTCTTTACTAACTATGCGTCCGGGATAACTCAGCTCCGTCCAGCACGTCGGGGAACCCTTTCACTCCCTTATCCCCAGCCTCCAATTCTGGAATTTTGCTGCCTCTGAGCAGCCTCTCCGGGAAGGAGGTCGCATTCAGATCTCAAGACTTTTTGGGTTTGATTTTTGTTAATAAAATACCAAGAGTGGGCCTGAAAGCAAGAACGTGTCCAGTTCGTCTCACTGCCGGTCCCAGACCTGAAATTCCAAGGCAGGGGGATTTCTAGGTCCTTCCCCACCCAAGCGGTGCCAGCGGGTGAGACTTGGTGGCCCAAGGAACCGTAGCCGAAGACGCGAGGCACGGGAGGGAGAAGCGTGTGGGTCAGGGAGGCCAGAGGCGTGCGGCTGGTGCTGGTGAGAGGTTAAGCCGGGGCCTGGCTTTCACGTCCCAGGGCGTGGGCACTGGAGTCCTTCCGGACTCAGGCCGCACCACCTCCTCGAACGTCCTCCCCTCCCGCTTGCGGGGTGTGCGTGTGCGTGTCCGAGAGCCTGGGGGACACAGGCCAACGCATCCACTGAGGTTCTCGAGGAGGCAGGCCCGGCCCAGCCTCTCTCAGCTGGACCAGAGTGGGAGCAGGGCTGGGGCGTCCCGGTCACCACCGGACACTGCCCTCCAACAGCTCCAGCTTGCGTTCCTGGAGTCGGAGTGGGAAGGGAGGGGGTAAGAGGGAAAAAGGGGCATTACAGTGTGGAGACGTAATGTTGGGGTGCAGAGGGGAGAGCTGTACAACTCCAGAGAGAAGACAAGTAGTGACTCCTATAGCATCTCACTATGCTGATGGACCCAGTGACTGTAATGGGGTTGGTGGGGGGGACCTGATGAAGGGGGTAGTTTAATAACCATAATATTGCACATGTAATTGTAGATTAATGATACCAAAATAAACTAAAAAAAAAGAAAAAAGAAAAAGATGCCTTCTCTAATGGCACAGAAATGCTATGTCTGTCTGTGAAACAGCCCCTCCTATACTTTCTGTCTGTGGCCATTCAGCCCGGCTCACACTGAAATGCATTCCCCACCAACCACTGACTTCACCTACCACCTCACAGTAGTCTCATTCTAGGATACTGATGACACAAAAAAACTTATGACTGCTTCTGGTTTCCCTAGAAATCAACCCAAGGCATCCAGAAGGATCATCATGGATAGCTGAAAGTCTGAGAGCCAGGATCTTTAGTGGCTGGAAAACAGTACTTTGCAGACTAAGGAATGAGAGATTAGAGAACAGAGCTGGGAGACCAGACACTGAGAGAAGAGCAGAGAGCAAAGATGTTGTTCATGAGGCTGGCTACTGATAGGAAAATGGCTGAAACAAAGGACACCAGAGATAAGCAGCATGAGACTACAAGAGCAGTGGAAGTGACCAAAGGGGCTCCAAGGAGCCAATCCAGCGGGCAACCATGGAAGGCTCAGCCAGCAGCGCAGACCCCACCTGTACACCCTCCTTTGGTGACAGACTCAGAATGGTTCAATCTGAGTGCAGAAGATCAGTAGGTGTTATTTTCCTCCCCTTTTGAGTAAAGGCAGGAAAATGTTCATTTATCTGGGAATGTGTGTAGCACAGGACTGAGAATTATGTGTCCTGGAGTCACAAACATATATCCTGGCTCAGAAACTAACTCAGGGACCTTTGACAAGTCACTGAACCTTTCATGGCCTCAGTCCTCTTTGCGGTGAAATGGGGGTTAATGAGGACCTACCTCATACCATTGTGTGTAAGATGAAGTAAAAGAATCCACTTTTAAGTTCCTAGCACAATGCCTAGTGTAGAGTAAATGCAACAAATGTTGCTATGGAAATATTAGAATCCCTTAGGAAAGAAAATTATAAAACCAGATAAGTCTTTTTAACAAATTAGCTTTACTTAAAAGGCAAATACAGTGTTTTTTCTAGTTCTGTTATAAAATCCTTCTCTTTTGCGGCTAAATTAGAGAAACAATATTTACAACCCAGATTGCAAAACAGAATCTATTTTATTTAAACCTAAGAACCTAATAAACAGGTCTTAAGGGGGCCTAAACCTAACTTGGGCAAATTTCTCTCCTGTATTTTTCTGCATTAAAATAAAGACGTTTTTGCCATCAAATTGCTTTATTGTCTAAAATTTAAACCTTTGGCAAGTATTATGAGACATGTTATAGTTAGTTGTTGTTGGAAATTAATGATAGCTTATAAATTGTTAGTAAGTTTATGCATAACTGAACTTAAAATGGACTTACCAGTTTTGGAATTCACCAAGTTTTGCATCAAAGATAAGTTCTTTGTTCTGCCAACAATTATACACAAACAGTGGTTTGTGGAATTTGAAATAGCAATTCAGCCTCCCCTCACCAGCGTTAAAATAAAGGTATTTTCAGTCTCAACCTTAAATACAATGTGGCTCTTTATACTTTCACAGACAGCATTCTTTCCTTGCTTCAAGGACAGACAGAAGTTAAACGTAGAGGGTCCTGCCTATTGACAGAGAAATGCCATTTGCTACATCTGTAAAACGAGCCCCAAATCAACTCCCCAATACAATTCACACCAGAATATGTTTCCTGAAACTTTTTCCAAATCCTACTATAATTTCTCTTATTGATCTTCCAGATTGGCCTGGGTCAAAAATACTCAAGACCCTCGGATTACAGCGGGTTCCCAGTCCCCATTAGAAAAGAAGATTGAGGTGAGGAAATACATTTACCATAAACTTTGGAGCAACTAATACAATCATTAACAAGTTTATCACCAAGGTCAAAAGGGCCTGAGTGTTTTCGAGGGAAAGTGTTTCGCCTGTTATGTTCTGATCAGCGTTTGGTTCATCGGGCACCAATGGTGCTGGCTGGAGCACTGAACAAAATAAACACCCCCAAACATGCCCATGCCCTCAGGGCTTAGTCTAGTGAGGGACACTGACACTGAAGTTACTTCAAACTGTGATAAATCGAGTTATAAACAGATAAACAGTTATCATAGTATAAATTGTCATGAAAGGATGGTGTTTTACTTGAATAAGTATGTGGAAGGTCTGAGGAAGTGGCATTTAAGCCTAAAACTACATATGTAAGTACCCTAGTCAGAGCTGCTGTATTGTGTGTTTGGGAGTTTGTGAAGAAAGAACACATGGAAATCCTCAGGTGGGAAAGAGAACACGGCTTTTGAGGAACATAAGTCAGTGTGGCTGCAGCAGAGTGAGCAAGTGAGGGTTGGGTGGAGAGGCACCAGATGATATATGCCATACTGGACTTTGGGATTGTCTCCTAGCAGCAATAGGACACTGCCCCAGGTCTCTGTGCAGGGAAGTGATGTGCTCAGATTTACCTAATACAGAGATCACTGTGGCTAGTGAGTGACCAGTCTGATGGGGCTTGGGGCAGGAGAGAACTAGTTTCAAGGAAACTAGTTAGGCTGCTTCCCTAGCGTGGGGACATTTTGGAGTTACAAGTGACAGGATTGAGCAGGGAAAACTGAAGGAGTCAGGGAGGGATGTCAGGCTAACAGTATTCAGGTCTGCAGTTGGGAGGTGAGCAGGGCAGCCTCGTGTGCCTCAACTGTCTTGCTCATCCATTACCCTCTCTCTCTAGAGCAGTGCCTGACATGGGGCAGAGCACCGTATTGAATGACTGAGACTGTCCATGCCCAAGGAAGCTTAAATGTGACTGTGGTCAAAATAAGTGACAATTTCCCTGCATACATTTAAAAGATAGAACCAGCAAAGCAGGTGGAGAGAGTGGCCATGAAGCAGGAAGAGAATGAGGAGCTCTTCAGTCACTTGGGCATATTCAGCTGATGGCTGCAGTAGTCTAGGGGGTCCCAAGACAGCCCTAGTCACATTCCTTTGGCCATAGAGGGAAAGCCAAATGAAAATAAAGTGTTTCAAGGGGAGCAGTCACCTCTGTAGAATGCTGCTGAGAGGTCAAGTATGACAGGGACAGAGATGAGATTGTTGACCTGTCAGTGTGGGGCTCACTAATGATCTGGATGAGAGAGGCATCAGAGAGGCTGTAGGGATGGGAACCCAGAACCCAACCGAAGAGGATTGAGGGGCCAATGTGAGGTGTGAGGTGGAGAGGGTTTACAGGACTGCTTCAGGTTACACTGGGAAGTGAGTAAGAGCCAGAGGGATGTGCAGTGAGGGAGGAGTGTCATTTTTTGTTTAAGGATGCTATAGACCAAAGCAGTATGCCAATAGAGTGATCCAGCATAAGGGAAATCTTGAAGCAGGAAAGGTAATTCGATAATTACAAGTTGCTTCTTAAAGCTCAACAAGCACTAGTGGAAGAACTAGCTTTTGACAGACAAAGGGGTGATGTTTTATGGTGAAGACAGGAAGGCAGAGTCCAGGCTAGGTGCACCATGGTTGTTCTGGTAGTGGGAAGACTGCTTCTGTTTTCCAAGAAAGTCTAAGGTGAAGTCTTCAAGTAGGAGGGGGCACTGGGGAGGGGGATGCAGGGTTTGAAGAGAAAGACATGAAGCAAGGGACCCTGCCTGGGAAATGGCACATGAATGCCATGTCGGGCTAACAGCCACCTGAGATTTGCATTGTGGGCCATCATAAAAGATAACCAACTTAAAAAAGTTCTAATACTTGCCTTTGACAAGAGTTTAGGTGGTGTCCACTCTTCAGAAGTGAGGAAACTGTTGGACAAAAAGTTCCAACAGGAGAATGAAACACTTCATAAACTTAAGGAGACATCTTTTGACTTCCGGTTTGCCCAAGCAGAGGCATATTACTATCGACAACACCAAGAAATGATGATGGAAGAAGCACGGAAATACAGAACGGTTCCAAAATGGGAAATTAAAACAGAGGAAAAGAGACCACAAAATGAAAAAATGGAAGATGCTAAAATGTGGGCCTACCTAGTGCCTGAGAGGGAGCTGAACCAGATAGAGAAACACATTAACCGAGCCAAACAAGCTCGAGGCCTCAGGGACCACAAGTATTGGCTACTCCCTCAGAAAATTCCAAGTGAAACACTTTTCCCCAAAACATTAACACTGGAGGATAACAGGACTGAAAATATCCAGAAAACACACAAAATTAAAACCAGAAAGCATGAGGTGGCATGGTCAGAGGAACAGATAAAGGGACATCAGGATCGCATGGTTCGAGGGAGAGAACTGACAGAGCAAAGAAATGATCAACGAAGTGCTCAGAAGCTCTCCACCCAGGTTCCTCCATCCCTAAAATCTCAAGTGGAGAAAGAGGAGGTAAAAGAATTTGAATGGGTCACAGCCTATCCCATTGCCCAGCCTTACCAGGAAGCACTTATAAAAGTGACTGTTTTGATGGAAAAGTCAAAAAAAGAAGATAAAATTAAAAAACCACTCCGAAGAGAGTTCTTGAGTATACCACCATTTTTGAAAAGTCAACTAGAAAAAAATAAAAGCTTAAATTATTTTCTAGGTTCCTGCATTTTTTTAAGCTAGCCTATTTTCATAGTTAGTGTAGTAAAATCCCATACTGCCTAATTATATTTATAAGTGCACCAAACTGGGAAAAAGAAGTTAAGCCACAAGGACAGCACTCCCCAAGTGTTTCAGCCACCTACGTAACTACCCCAACACTTAGTGACTTAAAAGCACCACCATTTTATTATACCTCCCAATTCTGTATCAGGAATTCAGGCAGAGCCCAGCGGGGCAACTTTCCTGCCCCGTATGTGGCATCACTGGAACTGCTTGGGGGCATCCAGGCAGTGGCTGGGTTAGTCTGAAGGGTCCAAGACCATTGTCCTACATGCCCTTGGCAGAGACAGCTGGAAGGCTGGGCTTAGCCAGTTCCTCTGCCTGTGTCCATGTGGTTTCAGGGCCACGTGGCCGTTGGACATTTTACATAGTGACTCATGGTTCTAAGAGACCTGTCAGACACACAGGGCTTCTTATGACACAGCCTCAAAAGCCCCAGAACATCACCTTTGCTACATTCCATTGCTCAGACAAGTCAGCAAGACCAGCCCAAATTCAAGGAGAGAGGAAACAGACTTCCTCTCAAAAACATTTGCAGCCATTATTTCATCTATCACCCCAAGGCTCTGGGAAGTCTACCACACGCCTCTATTACACTTTTTATTGTTCTTTTAACACCGCTCATAAAAACTAAATGTGTATTTTTATATGAACAGAGAAACCTACAATTTCACAGCTCCTGAGTTGAAGAAGCCCGGCTCCCCCTCTGTAGATGTAAGTGTAGACAGAGGGTGTGAAAGGCCGTTGCAGTTATTACACAGATACCACCTCATCTCATACTCTCCAATTCCCTTAAAATTCACTGAGATGTCACATACCAAAGCCTAAGCTGCAGCCCTGCCAGAGATCCAAGGCTCTCTGGACATGGCCTCTCCAGGGCTGACAGTCTATGTGGAAAGTAGAACAATGGGAAAATAAAGGAGCACATGCCCAATTCTGTAGTGTAAGAACTTATATTGAGAATATGGATGGCCTAGAAAGTAGGGTAGCAGTGTATGGGGAATGCGCCTCAGGTGGTAACTCCTTAGGTGAGCAGAGGAGTCAGGAGGAAAGCATGGCCCTGATTCAGCACACGCCTACCTGCTGCCATCGGCACAGAGCTGAGGCACAGCCCTGGCCCTCGGGCTCCACTGGGAGAGAAACAGCAAACGAGATGAGCACAAGCAGGACGACTGAGGCAAGAACAAGGTGCTACCAAAATACTAAGTTCTGGAGGAAAACAAAGGCTTTGGGGCTGACATGAGTTTGATTTTTAAAAGACAACACATATTAGTTGTCTCTTTTTTCATTCAGATGTTTAAAGAAAAAGTGGCCCATAATCTCCCTGTCCAGATAACTTCTGGTGATAACTTTAAAAAATACCAAGAAAGTACATGGTTAGAAAACTCGAATAATTACAGAAAGGTACGAAATGCAAAGTAACATCTTTGCCACCTCAGTTTGCAAAAGGTGCGCATGTTCAAGTTTCTTACCTGAAGCAAGTCTGGAACAGGCAGAAGGTAGATGGATAAAGGGAAGAAAGCAACTCTAAACCCACGTGCTCAAAGTCATCAGGCAGAGACCATGTACTGTGTGATTCTATGCATGTGGTATCCAGAATAAGCAATTTATGGAGACAGAATTAGGCAAATGTCAACAGAAAGTGTATTGTTGGTTGGGCAGGGCTAAGGGGTGAAGAGGTAGGTGAGGGGTGAGGCTACTTCCTCGTGCAGAAGCATGGGGACAAGAATGTTCCAAAATTAGGTTGTGGTGAGGCCCGCACAGCCCCTGAATGGACTGAGAAACAGTGAATTATGTACTTTAAATGGGTGACTAGTATGGTATGTGACATGGATCTCAGTAAAGCTGTCTAACCAAATGAAACACATGGCTACAGTGTAGAAAGGAAGGAAGTGAGCCCAGAAATGTAGGCAAAGGAGCTAATCATGAAGGCTTCCAGTGTCACCAAAGAGCTCAGGTTTTTCAACGGGGAATTGCTGAGAAACAGACAAGTGGTTTGGAAGATACAGAGAACGGACAGATAGGAAGCAGGGGATACCACATGGGAGCCTGCAGCAGAAATCTGGACAAGATGGAGAAAATCAAGTGACAGATGGGAATTAGTGACCAACTAAGGTAGAGGTTGTGTTGGGTAACAGAAAAGAAATGCTAGGCTCCTTCGAGGAAATAAAGTAGTGAAAGTATGCATATAGGGGTTACAAGGAGAACAGATTTGGGAGCTGTTTTACACAGATGTCTAAAACAACCCGTAAGCTCTCCAATAAGCCAGTGGTTGCGTGTTTCTGAAGCTTTCTAGAGAAGTTTAGTCAAGTAGTTTTGGGAATGTTATCATATAAATCAGACACAGCATAAATCATGAGAGTAAGATGGGTGGAAGGAGAGCCAAGGAAAGCGTCTGCACAAGGATGTAGTTTCCAGGAGAAGATTTTCAAGTGTCAGAATAATTTACCCACTGGATCTAACAATTTGGAAAGGAATCGCCTATTTGTCTAAACAGCCTCAGTAGAATGCTGGGAAAGAAGATGCTACCCTCCACAGTTTCAAGACTGACAGAAGGGAAGAACAATGACCCTCATTCAAAGAAGAGCTAGGACAGTAACTTGACAGAGGTTACAGTAGTTTTTTATGGTGAGAGATGGTTAAGGTTGAAGGGAAAGCACTAGATATGGGGAGGGGTTGACAGAGCAGAGACCAGAGAGAAGAATGCAGAGATTTGGGGAATGGGAAAAAGCCAACGAGGGACTCAGGCCTGAAGGTCCAGCAAAGGTTAGAAGCATGGGAGTGGCGTTACCCCACCATGTGTGTGGCTTTCCTCTACGGCGACTGGCAGCTGCTGCATACAGAGACGACCACCGGTGGATGGCTCCAGACTGGCATTGCTGAGGAAAGTGGTCCAGCCTGGCTTGGCAGAAGACTGAATACTTTTTCTTGTGTGTAAATCACAGGCTGTATCGTATGAAACTGCTAATATTTAACTGTGTTTTACCTATAAGAACAATTTCATGTGGTTCAATCTAGTATTTGTTGACTTGGCTAGCTAACTTTATAGCTAAAAAGATGGAAAAAGAATGATAAAGATTTATAGGCCATTAACAACCCAACTAAAAATTTTTCAATGGGAACAGACTAGAGAAGAGGAAAACTTTCCCCTGATCAGAAAATAAAGAGTAACTACAAGTACTTGTGAATATGGCAGTGAATTTTCTTTAATCAAAGACAACCACAACAAATTCATTAACTATCAAAAGCTACATTTTACTAAAAACAATCTGTCTTTAAAAATGTTTAATCATACAATATATACAATACATGCTGCTTTCCGTTTTTGGATTTTACTATACACCCAAGTCCTAAAAAGGGGGAAAAAATAGCTGGTTAACAGTTTATAAACAGTAAATGGAAAGTTCATTTAATGTACATAAAATCTAACAACTGGTCTCTCCTCAGTGAGTAAGGCCTAGATTAACTCACATTTATGTCTGTTCTCCTCTTTCTCTCAATTATCTTGAAACAAAAGTCCAATTAATTGAGGCACACATTAAGAGTTTACATTAAGTACTAAAAAGCTATTTTTAATTCTCAAAAATCACAAAATTTGACCCAGGGAAGAAAAAACCTTAGCAATTACCTACTTCAAAATCCCCCCATTTTATATAGATTTAAAGATATGGAACATAAAGCTGAGTGACTTGCCCAGTGTTTCAAAGTAAGGGGCAGAGCCAACAGAATCCAGGTCTTCTGACTCTCATCCACAGTTGTTTGCAGTACAGAATGCCAGATCATTACTAAGATTTCCTTCTAATAATGATCTCCTTCATAAAAATGAAGAATTTTTTCATAGCATAACTCAAATGTCAGAAATGCCCATTCAATAACATCATTCCAAGGTAATTCTAACCTAATCTTCCTTTTTTCTTTTATACCAGTAAAATAAGCAAATGCAAAAGGGACAGTGAACAAACCTGATGGGAGGATTCAATATCCCACTTATCTAATTTACCAGTTTGTTAGGGGGAGAGGGGCGGGAAGCCAAACCAAGAAAAAACCCTGCTTTGCTTCTTTCAATCACAAATCTATCCAAGGAAGGGACCTTGCAACCTCTAGGTCCTGATCTCACCAGTACATGTAGTTCCAAGAACAGGGGGCACTAGAGGGAAGCCACATCCCAGTTTCACCAGAAAGTGAGAAAGTGGGATGTTTTGAATTCCAAGGCAAGTTTAATAAAACATGCAGCTGTCCCAGGGGAAACGTTACCTTCGGCAGGCGTCAAGCACTCAGTCACTGCTGGCTCTGGCCTGAAACAATCACAGGCTCTGAGATCTCAAAGGTCTTCACAATCTCCTGGCAGAGAACAAAGAACATCTGGGCACTGGGTGCAGCAGGTGACGTCGAAACAAAACTACCCAAGAACAAGGAGAGACTTTACCTCCCAGTCCCGATAACTCAAAGCGATAATTCCTTGATTCCTAATTTGGGTGTTCTGGTCAATTCCTTCACTTTCGTCATTAACAGGCTCTGTTTGAAAGACAACATTTTCAAAGGTTATCAAAGCAGAAGAGGTAATCTGAACAGAAACTGGTAAATAATGGGAATGAGACCTGTATCATGAAGATACTAAAGACACTCATTAGGATTTCACACATCCCTGAGTCGTAGTTTTATTATAGTTGCAAGTAATCTATTTGCTTCCATTAAAAAAAAGTGATGAGTATAACACATTCCAATTCGAGACCTGTGCATAGCTATGTACTGACCACCCGCAGAGCTGAGCCCTAAGTGAGCCCGGTAGAAACCGAGAACTTTGAGAGTGACAAGGGCAATGAAAGCACTTTGTTCCCTCAGGAGACCTTAGAAGGAAAAGAGTAATGGAGGATGTGACATTATTTCCCTAAGAATTAAAGATTCTCTCAGGGAGAGGAAGAGCCGGCTTCAGGGAACACAGAAGGGAACAAAAATCAAAAATAAGTGCAATTATAAACTTTCTAAATTAACACTTGAGGGGATTTCTTGTTATTCTTTACAGCAGGAGATATTGAATCAAGCACATAGATGAATCTATTGGTTTTAAACTATGACTGAAAACTAAACCATGTTTTTAGTATTTTCAGTTAGTCGAGCAAGATCAAGACACAGCAGTGCAAAAGTCACCTAAGTGAGAACTCACTTATGATTAGTAAAATACATTTCATAGACTCAAATAACTTATGTTTTCTCTAAGACTAACTTTTTCTGAACGTAGTACCACTTACCTATTATTGGCAGTCGGTCTTGGTCTAGTCTTATTCTTGCAAAACCATCCTAAACACAAGTATGATTTAGGGGGAAAATTAAAATTTATATGAGAAACCTATAATCACTGGATTTAAAAAAAATCACTCAATTAGAAAATTCTCTATCCCAGACAATTAGAACATACATAATAACAATGGTATTATACAGACAAGACTTCGAGTATATCAGTCTTTTCACCAGGCATATCTCAGATTTCTCATCACCTCTTTGACCCAGCGGCAGCCCCCTTCCCTGAAGATCTCTTAAACTGTAACTATCTTGTCTCTTTAACTGATTCATACATGTTTGTAAATACTCCACATCTTATTATGCATAATTCTGTCTTTTACCATTCACAAAATACACCTTGTTATTATATCTGGGAAAATACTTTGGTCAATACAAGATTTTTGGCTAATGTTACAATCAAATTCATCTTGCATGTTCAGGAATGCAACCTGATGTAAGATGAAAGAGAGTCAAAAGCAAATCTCCATAGTACATTTCTGAGTAGGGTTTTTTTTTAACTTTCTATTTGAAATAATTTTAAACTTAAGGAGTTACTCTAAGATTCCTATAAAAACCTCCCACATCTCCTTTACCCAGCCTCACCAATGTTCAAGTTTTGCCACATTTACTTGATTCTCTCTATGTTATTACTTTTTATGAGTGGTAGACAACCTGCCCTTTCCCCTAATACTTCAGTATGAATTTCTTGAGAATAAAATTTTCTTACCTTATATGACAACTATCAAATTTGGGAAATTTAATATACACTGTTATCTAATCCATATTTCCATATTCAAATTTTGCCAATTATTTCTCTAAATAATTTCTAAAATGTAAAAGCAATCACACAATAATTTTTAGCTAATTTCTTCTGCCTACATGTCAATGTTTTGCTTCAATGGGTCTACCATGTATACTGACCAGTATTAATAATACAAATACTGGCTCCATCTATAGCTTTTATTACTTATCCATTTAAAACCATATAAAAACAATTAGAGAAACAATCTTAAATCTTACCCTTATAATGAAGGAAACATGAAAGATATTTTCCACTGTTCGGGGGAAAGAATGTGGATCTACCACAAAGTCAAAAAAGGACATAGGAGTATCAGCTATAAACAAAAGAGGAAAAAAATTCTTCAAACCAGGAAAAATTATTTTTGCTTATCAGTAAGACCAGTACTCTCTATTGTTAGCCAGAGAAAGAAAATGGGCACTCATTCTGTTGTGGGAATGTAAACTGATAACAACCCTTCTGGAAGGCAGATTGGTATATCTATTAAAAATATGTGTGCCCACTGATTTGGCAACCTTCTAAAACACTGTTCTACAGAAATCCGAGCAAACATACACAAGGTTGTGTACCAAGATTTTTCACTTCAGCAGTTTATACAAGAGTAAACTGCTATTAAGAACTTACTAATCCACTAATAGAAGATTTGTTAAATGTATTATGTTATGCCATACAATGGGAATCCTTGAAGAGAATAAGAGGGATCTATATATGTACTGACACAGAGAAGCGTGCACATGGAAAAGTCACGTTGCAGAAAAACGTATATAGTATCATTAGCTTTGAAAAAAACAACAAAAAAATCTCAACTTATTAAGTGTGTATTTATATGGCTGACAAACATACAATAATCTAAAAATATACACATCATATTTTAGTAGTGACTACCTCTGGAGAATAAGGAGAGGTGGAGAAGGCTGTTTATTTCTAATTGTCTCTCACACTTTTATCTTTTATTTTTTAACAGAAAAAACACCTCATGTTGCAGAAGAACGTATATAATATCATTAGCTTTGAAAAAACAACAAAAAACTCAACTTATTAAGTGCATATTTATATGACTGACAAACATATGATAATCTAAAAATACACACATATTTCAGTAGTGACTACCTCTGGGGACTAAGGAGAGGTGGAGAAGGTTGTTTATCTCTAATTGTCTCTCACACTTTTATGGTATCTTTTATTTTGTAACACAAAAAACACCTCATTTTTGAAAAATAAAAATGGAGTTACTTCAACATTCTCACATGGGATTTCTAAAGGGTTAAATATATATGGCAAGAAAGAATCAAAATGATTCAAACATTACATATAACTGAAAATTCCTTTTAAATGAAAGTTACTTTTTATTGAAAGTAACACACATCTGATAAATACAAATGGCTCCTTCTGAACTTGGGGTCATACTTACGATCTTCATGAAAATATGTTTGCAACAATCCCAGAATTCTTTCTACTTCTTTTTCTGTTGCTTCTTGATGAGATGCTTCCATTTTTTGTAACTGAAAACATAAAGTTGTTATCAAGCAGAATGACCTACTTGCCTGTCAGCCTTTTCTACTCTATTATCCAAACCCCTCTAAATGTCTTTTATTGGGGATTGCTAGCAGCTTTTATCGCCATCTTAAAATTTACAGTTAAAAAGGTTTTCTTCTTTTTGTTTCAGTAACATTTGTATATTAATTTTTTAAATAAAAGAGTATCATTACCAAATCAACCATGTTCAGGACATAAAATAGCAAAATGCAAAAAGGCAGTTTATAACAGTAGTTCTCAACTGGGAGTGATTTTTGTCCCCAGGGGACATTTGCCAATATCTGGAGACAGTTTTGGTTGTCACATTGGCAACAGAGGACAGGGGCAGGGGGCGAAATGCTATTGGCATCTACTGCGAAGAGGCAAGGATGCTACTCAATATCCTCAGTCCAAAAGACAGCTTCTTGCAACAAAGAATTATCCAGCCCCAAATGGTGACAGTGCTGAGGTTGAAAAACCCTGGTTCAATTTAGGAGAACTGACCCAAACTATAGAGATGAGTTAAAACTAAGACAAAAGGTAAATCCAACATAATATTTAAGGGCTTAAGTAAAATGATTATGTAAGTGGCCAAACCTGACTCCAGATCCTAAAGCTCAGAAAAGATAGCCACATTGCACATGCATTATATTAAAACAGCTACTTTAACTTAAGGTGTTTTTAAAAACAACATATAAAAAAACAAACCTGGTCAGGCATTGCCTGCTTCACTTCTGTCTTAGGGTTTTTTCTTGGACGATCAGTTCGTGGCTTTGGCACAGGGAACTCTCCTTGTATTGAACCCAACCTAATGAAAAATACGCTTTCATGGCTTTTTGTTTTTTAAATGAACTAATTACACTAACTGGAAGTGGTTCCCATGGTACAGTCAAATTCAGACCAGACATCAGTAACATATGAACAGATGTCAGACCAAGGCTCTTGTCAGTTTTGTTACATCCCTTCTGCTCCCTTTGTGTTTCTGAAAGAACTCCCAGGAGCTTTTCTCAACCATTGATACCTCCTTAAACACCTTCATATTTTGCTGTGAATAGTAAACCCATGAATATGCCTGTGGTCTTCCCAACTAGCCTATTATCTTTTTGCAAAGCCAACCTCAGAGATCAGGGGAAGAACAACCACGTGGGGAAGAGGAACAGAGAGCTCCACTGGGGTTAAAAGACTGGATTCAGGGTATAGGGTAGAGGTTCCCAGCCTGAGGCTACAGAACACATCTCTCTTAGGACAATAGGGCATACAGAGGCCATGGGGTTCCTGTCTCCTTTGGACTCCCTCCATCCCCTAAAAAAAAAACCTAATGCAGACTTGAGCTACAGTAACAGAGGTATCATGTAGAGACCAAGGTCCTGGGAACACAGACCCATATGGTCCCTATGCTTGAAGAGATCCAAGTATGCAGATTCAGATTCACACACACAGATCCACTTCAACACAATGGCATATCCTGGAGTGCTGTTCTAGAGTATTATAACACAAGTGCCCCAAGAGCATCTGGGCAGAGACAGCTACCCAGAAGTGGAAGTATTCTGGTTGGGAAATCTGATCCTACACTGAAACCTGTCTGGAGAAGTTACTGGAAGCTTCCAGGTTGGGGCCTGTAGTATCCCACAGCAAATCTTATCAGAAAAGATAAGAGAAAGGACATTGCAGGCCAAGGAGACAACAAGTGCAAGGACACAAAGTTGTAGTTAACTCATGAAGCTAGATGAGGAGATAAAGTTTAAGTCACACTACAAAAAGCTATCCTTAGATCCTAGGATATATGACAGAGCCTAGAACTAAACAGCAAAAAAACAAAGATCTGGACTTTATCTTTTTAAAAATAAGTTTGATCTTTATGCTATAATATGTACAGTGGTTCTGGGCATCTGAGTTTCCCAAAGGCTTGTTAAAACAGATGCCTAGCCGCATGCCACAGACCAACTATAGCTGCATTGCCAAAGCCTTCTAACTAGAACACTGCCTATCTTAGGAGGCTTAGAAGAGTCAATCAGAGCAGACAAATGCCCAGGAGCTAAACCACTTAAGGAAGAAACAACTTGGGTAGTTACCCTAGAGAAAGTACCTACTGGGGAACATGACCAGTGTATTTGAAGGCTGTCTTACAAAAGAACCAGTGAGAGCCATTCTTAGTCTCCACCAGACTAAGCTAGGAAATTCAGACAAAAGCCAATTTCATAATATAAAGAAAAACTTTCAAAATTAGAGTTGTATCCAAAAAATGAACTGGGCAGTTTATGTGACAGTGACTCACATAGTCCTCAAATAGAGGTCAGTGATCATCCAACAGGGAATTGTAATAAAGACACTTTATGTATACTAGTAGAATCATGTTACCCTCCATAGGCGGCATCATCCTTCTACATGATAAGGATTTTAAAGATAATAAAACAAAACCAGACATCATGCCACAGACCCACAACCTCACACGCCAGAATGCAAAGGAGCCAGCAGTGCCTTAGCAAGGAGGTCTGACCCACGGCCTGTACTGCTTAACTTAACCAGGATGAGGTTTCATCCACATGAAGATTTTACAGGCTTTTGAATCAAAGTTTAGACAGTCTCCAAACAATGGCATCATGATTGTTCATCTCTACAACACTTGATAATTTTTGTCCCTACAGTGAAAAAACAATTTAAGGTTTACAAATGGCTGGTCTATCAGATTTTTAAAATAATCTTACAGAAAGTGGAATGTATGGGTTTTATTAAAGGTGTTTTCTGCTGTTTTGCCTGATATTTTCCAGGAGTCATAGACTATGAATTCAAAATCAGAACTATCTTCATCACGGATGAGTTCTTCAGCTTCTAGTGGATTTACACCCATATGTGTCAGCTACAAAAATGAAGGGAAACAAAAAACCCCAGTTAAGCCACAAGCAATCACTCACCACATCCAATAATGTCTATCACCAAACTTTTAAGAGGCCAGAGGCAAAGCCTGTTCTCAGTGTCCTAACATCTCGACTGAATTTCTTATTAGAGAATTTTATAGATAAATTCCTATTTTCAAAGGTACTTTCTTTCTAGCAGAAAATACTCCTCAATGCACTTGGAACCTTTTGGAGAGAAAGTGAGATCTAGACCAGTGGTTCTCAAACAGTGTGACTTTGCTCCCCACCCAGCCCCCCACCCCAGGGTCTTTGGGAAATATCTGGGGACATTTTTGGTTGTCACAGGTGGGTAGGGAGTGCAACTGGCATCCAGCAAGTAGAGGCCAGGATGCTGGTCAACATCTGCAACGCACGGCACAGACTGCCACAACTAGGATGTCCCAGCCTGCAGTGCCGAGGCCCAGAAACCCTGCTGTAGCCCAGTGCAGGCTGAGAGGTCTGGGTGGGCCAAAAGAACTAAGCCCACTGGGAAACTCCTGGATCACAGGTAGTCCATTTTCAAAGTATTAGAAAAGTTGTACTAGCATGAAATCACACCCCAAATCAAAAGCTCTAAAACAGAACACAGAGGCTGAGCTGGCTTTCAGATTTTCATTTTAACCAACTTAAGAGACCTCTATTCAGCTTTTATCTCAGCATATGCAGAGAGCAGTGGCCTACCATCAGCAAGAGGATCATGCATCTTAAAACTGCCTTCCCAGGAGGAGGTGGTGGAACTCTAATAATCCTCTTATCTCAAGCTGCCTTACAAAAAATGTTTTATATTAAATTTACTTTTATGAAAGTACTTTTATTATGTTATAAAGTTATAAAATGCCTAGAAGTTATCAAATTAAAATGGTAACATCACATATAAACAATAATCAAAAAGCCCTCAGAGAGCTTAACCTTATTACAGGCAATTAAACTTTGCAGAAAAGAGAGGCTGCAAGAACCTAACCAGAGAGGTATAGTCAGCTTCCCTCCATTCTCCTGCCACCCCATCTCACCACTTCAGGCTTGTAGAGGGCCTTTCAATCTCTGGACAAATCGACCAATCTTTTCTATTAGTACTTATGTTTGGTGTTATACTTAGAAAGGTCTTCCCCACCAGAGATTAGATAGCTATTAACTTAGGGTTTTACATTAAAGGACTTAAGACTTCTGGAATTTACTTTGATATGCTTTTTAAAATACAGAGCTCACTCAGAGAAAAAACATTAATTTTTAAAAAGATAACCCAATATATGGTCACTTTATCTATTGAGCTGCACGTTAGTGTGCATTTTTCTAAATGCATTATACTCCACGATAAAAAAGTTAAAAGAGAAAATTTCAAGATTTTAAATTAAGTTAAGTTAAATTTAAATTTTAAAACATTTAAGGTTTAAAAAAAAACAAAAAACTCATCTGCCTCATGCCTTTATCTTGTCAGTTGTCATGGTACTAAATCATTTTAGTAACAATTTAACAAACATCCAGTCAGAAACTGAAAGTCCTAACAGAAATGTTAGGATTGAAGTTGGCTCAGAGTAGAACCAAGAAAAAGAGGCACCAGAGTAAGATAACAAGGTGAGTCTCACTGTGCATCTTTGGATAAATCCATCAAGGAAAAGTTTTAAAAATTCAGGTAACAACCATTCAAGCTTATAGAGGCAAAGAAAGGTAAATAGAAAAAAAAACCCAAAAGCAAAACCCCAATCATATTCATATGGTTCTGAAATATTCTCAAAGACAAGACAAAAAATGTAACCCCGCCACCAGGCCTAACTCATCTCCAGCTGAGCTCTGCCACCTGCAGTGTGGGCTTTTGCCCAACTCAGGACAAAGGTCCCAGGCCACTGAGAATGAGCTAGAACACTGATGAACGGATAGTTCAGGGGAAAGATGGCCATTTGTAAATGAACACAGCACCCAGAGTCTTAGAACGCCAAGAGATTTTTAAACTGCTGTGAGCTCCCACCCTAAATTCTACCACACAGCTCTACCATCATCTGTTTAATTTGGTAAGATCTCTTTGGAGGCATCTGAGACAAAAAAAAGGGGGAAAATGAAGTGAAAACCATTTGCATACAGATATGAGCAAAGCAGATAGTTATGCAATATGTGGCATATGAAACATTTTTATTAAGATTCTATAGCTTTGAACTTACTAGAGTTTCCACATATCTTAACATATCAAAGGAGTTCATATCGGAACGCAGCTGCTTTGCTTTCTCTTTGCCCAAATCTGAAGCCAAAACGAGAAAATGGGCATCCAGGACTGCTTCCCTTGCTCGGGACACTATTCAGAAAAGAAGGAAAATGCACACATTATGAAAAACACATGATCAACAGGTATTTTCCCTAAGTTTCCAGCTACTTCCTCAGCATTTCACTCTGGACCAAAAACTTCTCCGACATACCCATCTCCCTCTAAAAACTGGCTCCCCTGCCCAACTGACCAAAATATGAAGTCAAAGCTGACCAGACTTCCTAAAAGCCAGCTTTCTCTCCACCTTTCCTACTCATGTGAACTGAACCGCAAGCTTTCATAACCCTATTTAACAAAAACCTCTACGATCTCTAACACTGCCTTTTCCCGCTGACTCAGTAACCCACCAAATGCATGCTAATAAGTCAAACTGATGTCCAGCAAAATGAATGCCTGCTGCGCATCAGGCATGATGGTGTGCTGAACAACAAGAGGAAACTGTCAAGGAGCTCCATCTGAAATAATGTTATGTGCTGGGCAGGCAGCAGGGCAGTGACCTGAGGATGGGTGATCCACAAAGCTCTGACAGAGGATATGGGACTAAAGATAAGATATAGAGAGAAAAAAGATTTTTTGAAAAAGGAGACAAGAAGGAAAACAGGATGAGGTCTGGGAGATGAGGGAAGGGTCCACGGAGAAAAAGCAGGGCTGAGGGCCTGGGCTTCAACAAGACCCTGAGGGAAAGGGTGGGGAAAGTGATTCGGGAGCACCTGTGAAGGTGAACCCACATGGAAGCTGAGAAGCAGCCAGGAGGCAGAGGTCATATACCAAACTGCCTGCACCTGGCTTGCTCCTCGTGGCTGTCATTTAAATCACCTAGTGAACTCACTGACTCTAGTTTTTGTTTTTATACATCCTTTTGTTTCATCAATTTTATTTTGAGAGCGTTGCTCTGGAGTGACAGTGAATGAGAGAAGGAAACAGAGGCCATGCTGGAGAACATTCCAGGCCTGCTCCAGGCTCCGTCGCCCAGCAGCCCCCACTGAGCCTGTTGAGGAAAATGCAAACCTCCCTGTCATGGATGCTGGAAGCCTCCAAGTTAAAACCAAGAACATCAAATCCATGAAGGCCAAGGATCTAGAATTCTGTGTTTGTGGACCAGCTCCTAGCGCCCTGCTGAGTGAATCATTTTGCCCATAAGAAGTGACCCAGTCAGCAAAGTGGGAGGAGCCAAGGGGTAAGTGACCTGTAGACTGAGAACTAGTAAGATGTACAGTCCAGTATCAATTGAGGGAGGGGATGAGTCAGGAGGAACCTGGAGGGGACCACCTGGAGGTCCAGGCATGGCAGAGAAGAAAAAGCTCCAGAGGGTGAACAGGAAAGGCTCAGTTCTGGAAGGTTTTGATTAGAGTTAGCAAATGTGGAAGACTGCAAAGGGGAATAGTAAGGAGTCTGTGACCAGAGCTAGAAAGACATAAATGTGAGAGCATATGGACAGAAAAATGTTAAGAGGAGACATTGAAACCATTAGCCACACCAGGAAATGGCTAGAAATCCACGTTCTGGCCCTGGAGGAATGAGGAATTCTGGCGGTGGGGCAGCTCAAGTTCTGTTGATGCTTTTTTTTTTTAACCGCTGCCTTTGCCACCTCCCTTCCTGTTCCCATGGAACTGCTGGAGAGAGGCCCAGAGGGTCCTGTCCTAGGGCTCTGGGACCCAGTGCCCACATCAGAGGACACCCTGACCTGTCCTCTGCCATTGAACAAACTGCTGCTAACCACTGCTGCCACTTTTAATTCAAACCAAGATGGTTTTTGAAAGCCCCCTCGTCCCATGGTCTAGAGCTCAGTGCTCTGAGATTTCTCTCTTTCTCTCATACCCCTGACTGGAGACCAACAGGTCCACTTGTAGACAGGGTCACACGGCAGGTTGTGGGGAGGGGGGGGAAGACAGGAAAATAAACAGGATGTCAGAAGCCAGCTCAGTTCTTCCTTAATTCATCCATTCAACAAATGTATCCTGGGATACAGCAGTAAATACCGTAGAAAGATAAAAGATAGCACATGTAAAGTTCTCAACCTTGAGCAAGCAGCAGAACCACCTTTGGGGCTTGTTAAAACACTGCTGACCCCATCCCCAGAATTTCATGAAAAGCCCTATGTTTTAAGGGAATGAGAAGGGCAATAAAAGTATTATCACTACAGCGAAAAAGGTTCCAAAACTAGTAAAGCACTATTATAAATGTGGGAATTGTTTGATGTCAGTAATTTGGTTCTTACATAAAACTAATTAAAATCATCCTAAAATTTATAACAAAAAGCTTCCATATGCAAAATAATGAATTACCTCCATTAAACAGAGTGTTGGCCTCTTCAAGGACCTCTGTTAATTTGTCGCTGGCATTCAGTATATCCTCCCGGTTTTCTAATGAAAAAAATACAAGCTTTGGGAAATGGGCTCATCATTCACTAACATGTCATTTGAGAGAGATCCCAGGCAGTTAAGACCAAACCCTGGCCCCTGCTCCCCGGGTAATTAGTTCACACATCTTTATCCTTTAAACCAAAAGCTCTGGGAAAGGTGACCATACCCCCCTTAAATAGCAGGATCTTTTAAGGGGGGCCTGGTCGCCTCTAACCTTCACCCAAAGGGTTCGACTCCTGCAGCCTCTCTAAACGCTCCTAAGAGTGGTTCTCAAACTTTGCACGCCATAGAGCACCCTGGAGGGCCACACAGATGGGCGGGCCACCTCAAGTATCAGACTGGGCAGGTCTAGGTGCGGTCCGAGGAGCTGCATTTCTGATATTCCCGTGTGGCACTGCCACTGCAGGGCCCGCGACCACACGCGGGGGCCCGGGTCGCGTGCCGCCTCTCCCCTCCCTGGCTGGCTGAGCTCGGGCGACGCCGACCGCACCTGGCCTCGGCACTGCCGCCACCACCGCGGACCTGCGTCACATGACGGGTGCGGAAGCGCTCCGCGAGCCAATCGAGGCGCGGCGGATGCCGTAGACCGCCGAGCCGCGCAGGCCTGCGCCCGGCACCTGCCCTGCCCGGCTCGCGCCTGGCGCCCCGCCTTACGTTGGACCGAGTTGATGAGTGCCCGGTACTGATGGCGGATCTGGCGGCATAGGCCGTGATCGGTCTCCGCCTCCAAGCTCGCCGGGTCTATCATCTCGTCCCCGGAATCCGACGGCTCTGTCTCATCCAAGCCTGGGCGCTCCGGGGCCTCCCTGCGCTCGGTCGCGGCGCCGCGGCGGGACACGGGCGACAGCGGAGACCGCGAGCGGGAACGGGTGCGATCCCGGTGCGCCTCGCGGCCCCGACCCCGGCCTTCGGCCCGGCGGCCGCTGCTGTCTCCGGACATCGCGCCAACTCGTCTTGCGACTTCGGAACGGCGGAAGTTCGCGCCAGAAACTGAAACCCCTGCTCGGCATGAGCGCCTGCTCCCCGCGGAACGCGGCTCCGGGGCCGACGCGAGCCCACAGCGACGCCTCTGGCGGGAGGCCGGCGGCAGGGCCGAGGCGCAGGTGCACCGCGGTTAGAGCGCCCCCCGGATGCCCCGCTCGCCCCACGCTGTGAGGGCGTTAGAGTCTTGGTTTTCTGGCCCCCGGTGCCCACTATGATAGGCCCGCATCTTGCCCCGGCCTCTTCGGCTCCCCAGGACACAGCCACAGACCGGCAACATCAAGGGCACGCGGTGCATGTTTGTTGATTGAACAACGCCTGCGGTTGAACAGGACAAGGGCTGAACTTGGAGATAAAGAGATGTGGTTCTGCCATTAGCCGTCTGTGACCTTAGTTTTCCCTGAGCCAACACTGGGGAGGACCAAATGGAGTTTCTGTGCAGCTGGAAATCCCACTCTTTGTGAGGACAGCAGAACAAACAAAAAATTAACAGGGTTCTTTGACTTTCTCATAGTACTTTCTGTTAACCATCCTTTCTAAATAGCAACACGGTGGCGGTTTATTATGTTGACTACTGGTTCCCAAACTAAAAGATTTTTAAATACCTTCGAAAGGGTCCAAGAAAGATGGAATTATATTCAGTATAGTTTTAAAGATAAATTTTGAATTTCATTCATGAATTTTTAATTGTATTGCAAATGTTTCCCCAAAGTTCTTTTGTGCTGAGGATACATTTTATCCTTCAAAGGAACAATATTATAAGTTGGGTTACTACTCAAGTCTACAAAAATGCCATTTTGTGTATTATGTATACTCAGCTCTAGGTAAGCACTATTCATTGCTACCCAGCAGCAGGTTTGTCACCCCACCCCTATTTATCGGGATTTCGGGATAGGTATACTCTGGTGCCTGCTTCATTGGATCAAATGTGATTGGCCTAAATGAGTCATGCTACACTTATCCCACTCCCCCATTGACTGGCTAGGAATAGGCATGTGACCCAGTTCTGGTCAATGAGATGTAAATGGGCTTCGCATCTGGGTGAAAACACGAAGCCTCCAGAAAAGTCTTCTTACCCTCACTCCTTCTTTGAGATGCTAGTAGGAAGACATGGTGTGTGGCATGATGGCAGCCATCTACTACTGATGAGGAGACAAGCAAGAGGGAAGACCAAAATGTCGGGTACAGTGCGGAGGAAGGATGGACATAGCTGAGTCACTGAATGAACTATCTCTAGACTCCTTGTTAAGTAAGCCATAAATACCTTGTGGTTTAAGCGATTGTTAATTGGTATGTAGTTGTCACATCTCAATTCATTGGAACTAAAACAAGCACTTAGAATTCTTCTAGGTGGAAACTTATTCCAAACTCCAGAGGAAAATACCTGGAACATTTCATTCAATTAACAAGCTTTTTTTATGTACTAATAGGCCAGTTTTCATACCAAACACAGCAGGTCACAGAGAAGGCTCACAGACTTGCCTTTATTTCCCAGGATCTTACCTGGAGACAGACATGAAACTGATCCTGAAGTTCAGATAGAAATACAAAGGATCCGGAAGAGCCAAAGCAATCTTTAAAAGAAGGATAAAGTTGGCAGAACTCACGCTTCTCAATCCTAAACTTACTGCAAAGCTGTAGTAATCAAGATTGTGTGGTGCTGTCATAAGGGTAGACATATAGATCAATATAATAAAATTTAATGTCTAAAAATAAACCCATTCATCTACGGTCAGTTGATTTTTCTACAAAGGTGCCAAGACAATTCAATGGGGAAAGAGTAGTCTTTGCTACTATTGGTGGTGGGACAGTTGGATATCCAAACACAAAAGAACGAACTTGGACCCCTCCCTCACACGACATACAAAAATTAACTCAAAATGAATCAGACCAAAATGTAAGAACTAGTATAAAACTCTTAGAAGGAAAGAGAGGTATGAATCTTTGTGACTTCAAATTAGGTAATGGTTTCTTAAATGTGACACCAAAAGCACAAGCAATCAAAGAAAAAATATATTGGAGATCAGGTTTGTGGTAGTTTGTTAGAGCAGCCATAGAAAATGAATGCAGTCCCCAGGATGAGCAACAGTGGGAAGGTATTACTACTCCCAGACCTAAAGGGTCAAAGGCAAGAAGCAATGTACCAGAGTCTGATGATGGCTGACACCATGAAGAAGGGGCCACCAGACAGGACTGTGGTCCTACAGGGATGCAACCACAGTGGGAAAAGAGGAGGTGGGGGTGAAACACCCTGGTCTCTCCAACATCTCCCCTGCTTTTACCTCCCCTTGGCTGAGGCCATATCCAACCTGTATGATATAGTGCATAGGTCATTCTCTGGGCAGAGTAGGGCCAGGAAAGGTGGATATGGTTTTGAGGTGGGGTCGTGAACAAATGGAGAACAACCAGCATGGTGGGTAAAGGATGTATCAAGGTCTATTTAGCTAGGTTAATAGAAACCCCTCTACATGGCCTTAACCAAAATAGTTAACAATTTTTCTTGGGAAACCAGAAGTGTAGAAATAGGCAGTCGAGGATTGGCGCATCGGCTTAATTGCCTCAACCCAGAAGTGGCCCATGTCACTGCTGCTCATAGTCTGTTGGCCAGATGTGGTCACATGGCCTCAACCTAACTGCAAGGGAGGCTGGGAAACACACGTCCTGTTTCCCTGTTTCTCCACCCTTTTTCTTTCTGTCGGAGTTCACTTTCCACCATAGAGGCCAAAAAATGCCAAATACTCAACCTTCCCTCCCAGCTTCCCTTGTACCTGTGGCATGAAGGTGGCCTGATCTTGACGAATGGGACAAAGGAGAAATCTATTGGTCTTCTCAGAAATGCTTTCTCCATAATAAAAATAGACACCAAGAGGAAATGTTCCTCCTTAGCCAAAGGTTGTCATGTGGCAACCATCATGTGGCTGTGTGAGGAAATTAACAAATTAACATTACAAGGCAGCAAGAGCCCAAGTCCCTGGTGCGATGCCCAGGCTGCTGGACCAACACTGCAACTGGACATCTTGTTATGGGAGATAATAAACTCCTTATTTCTTGGGTATTCTGTTATTTGAGACAAAACCACCCAACTGATCCATTTCTTTCCTATTTAAGCTAACTTGGTTTATATTTTCTAGTACAAAAGAATGAAGAATCCTAACTTGTGCAACCAGATGGATTCAAAAAGTCAGAACTGTACCCAAAATAGGAAAGACTGATGAGCATGGTGGTCACCCTCAATAATCAAGAACAAAGAGTGTTGCAAGATGCTGCAGTGGAGAGCAGTGTGGTGAGAGGAGCTGATAGGACCACGACAGGACCATGAGGACTAACCTGGATGGGGGGCTCTGGTAACCAGGACTGAATGAACGCCAGGCAGAGAGGAGACATGCAGGACAAGGGAGAGAGGTGGGGCAGAGCTGGAGAGAAGAGAGACCCAGAGTCCCCACTAGACTGTAGCTGGTTACCAGCTCTTCTGCAAATCACATGGGAACATGTGGAAACTCTCAGGTGGGAAACAAAGTTTATAATAGTTCTGGCAATGTCACCTGTAGTTAAGACAGCCAACTATAGGTGGGATCCTTCTGGACATGTTTGATTGGGTGCTAAGAATTCTGGACTTGGTGGCTGTGTCTGTCCAGGCCGGGCTGAGTTACAGCATCCGCAGATGTGTTTATTGTGGCTAGCATCATAAACATGGCACTTGGTGTAATCCAATATTCAGTATGCTTCTCAGGGAGATCTTGGTACTCCTAATTTGCTAGGCTTCCAGGAAAAAGTGGAAGTGGGTAAAACTTCATCACCTTAGTTCTCTGGTAGCTCCTGCTGTGCTAGTGACTGCAGGAATCTGTGATGAAAGCCTGCCTCTTTTCTGAGTCAGTCCTTTGCTTACTAATAAGTGTTTACTGAGTGCCCACTGTGTGCTAAGCCACATGTGAGACACTGGCGATGGAGTATTCTAGACAGCAGACAAGGTCCTGTACTCATGAAGCTTACAGTTTTCAGAGACAGCCAGACATCATGCAAGTGAAGACAAAGATGAGTATAAAATGCCAGCTGTGTTAAGTGCTAGGAAGGAAAGGATTAGATGCTAGGCAAGAATTTAGACCTGCCCAGCAGAAGTCAAGGCCATTAGCTATGATGGGAAGGGAGTTGGGGTGAGGTGAAGACAGGAAGCAGAGCAGAGGACAAGGCAGTTGCGGCATCAGTGCCCAATGGCTGACACTTGGTGTTTGGGCACTGCTTCATTCAAAGGTGAAAAATAATCACAAATGTGTCAGACAAGATACTCGGAATAGTGTCCTGCTAGGAAACAACTCGATCCCGTGTACACTTTAATTTTTTTTGCCCTTTTGGGCTCACAGAAAATAAAGGAAGTTTCTGCAGGAACATAAAAAGGAGCTAAAACTGGTTGAAAAGGAAAATGCTAGGATTTCAAGGTGGAAACCATGGATGTGTTACAGGTGAGCTCAGACGTGGCCCACGGCACAGGGCTGGGTGTCAGCAACCCTGCTACACAGACCATTGAGCATGAGGCCATTAGATGCCAGGCTCTGCAGAGCGGGCAACACACACAGGATCCCTCTGTCCTGGGCAGACGCCAGCCCACAGTCTTACAGGGAAGAGAGACAATAAACAAGGAATAGCTAAATAATTCCAGATGGTGGGGATATGAGGAAATTAAAAAGATGGTGTGGTAAGGAATTACTAGGCAGCGAGGGGTGTCAAGAGGTTATTTTAGCTGGGGTGGCTTGGGAAGCCCTCTCTGAAAAACTGACATTTCAGTTGAGAACTGAACAATGATAGGGAGCCAGCCATGCAAACTTCTGGGGGGTGGAATTTTCCAGACCTAGAAACTTCTTTTTTCCCCAAGGCTTTTCCTCAAGTCTAGATACTGACCCTAAAGCTTTTGAGAGGAAACAGAGCATGGGACTGAGACGTGCCTGCCTTGGGTGTCAAGGCTTCTGGGCCAGCGTGGCCAAGACGCGGGACAAGGCAAGAGGGGCACGCAGCCCCTCAGCTCTTCCCACCTGGGCACACAAAGCAGAGGAAGCACCTAAGTTTGATCAGTCGCGACAGAATACAAGAGGGGCCGCTCGTGTTCAGATAGGCAGTATGAACCCAGAGGACGGCGTGAGCACTGTTAATACTGCCTGCCTGGAGTGGGAATGTGCAGAGGAGAAACCGGAGGTGATTGAACCTTTACTGTTTCAGTGATGTGTTCATTTTGTCATTTCAGAAGAAAAATTTAATTAAAAAAATTTTTTTTATCTTCAACATCACACAGTAAGTACAAATTTTTCATGAAAACATGAAAATAAATGTTTTCCAGGATCTAAGGGCTTAAGGGTTGAAAGATGCCCACCTCGCAGGCATCCCCATTTTCACGGAAAAGAAGGGCAGCCGTTTTAATGAACAGCCCTCACAGCAGAAAAGCAGCTGGCCACCGTGAGCGCTGAACTGATTTCCAGCTGGCAAAGAAACCCAAACAAACAGTGTTAGCTTGGGACGTTTGTAGCATGCTTAAGCCCTGTGCTTCACACCATCTTCCAAACCTTTCCCTTCACTTGCTTTTCTTTCATTTTTTTAAGGTTAAAGAGAATTTGTAAATAAAGAAAATTTTTTTCTCATCTCTCTCATGTCAATGAAATGGTGTGTTGATAAGATCACACCAGGTCTGTATTTGTCACCCTAACTCTATAGACTACATGGCTTCAGTAATGCATTACTGAATCAGTGCTTCTTGAACTTTAATGTGCATTGGAATCATCTGGGGGGTTTGTTAAAAATACAGATTCTGATTCAGTAGGTCTGGGGGGCCTCAACTTGGTCATTTGTAATTTCCAGGTGAAAATTTCCAGAGTGCTGGTGCTGGACACACTCTGAACTGCAGGACTTAGAAGAAGTAGAACAATGGAAATGTGTTTACTTACCTCCCAAGGCCAGCGTTGTAGGGCCTTCTAATCTAAGAAGCAGCCCTTAAGTGCTGAATCATTGCCAGGGTGGCGCTCACCGGATAAGCATAAGGCAGCGCCTGAAAGTGCTTTCAAAATGAAACAAGTTTGCTACCTGTGTTCCGGGTATCTCCCTGTTGGTGGCTTGAGTCTTCCGCGAACGTGATCAGCTCGTGGACACTGTTTGCTTGCATTGTGTGCCTTCCTGAGTGAAGAGCTTGTGACTGCTTGACCTTTATGCTGATTGGCCCATGAGTGTTATATATACTCTGCTGTTTCCACAATAAACGAGTTCCTACTTTGATTGAGCTCCCTGTCGCATGTTTGTCTCCGGTTCTAAGCCTGAAGGCTGGTGAAGGGGCGGACAGTCGGCACACTCACCTCTCCCGACCTCGCTTTGTGCGGCGTGCCCTTCTCTTCCCTCCACAGGAGGGCTAAAAACCCCAACAAGCGTGACCTCTATTTTTTCTTATTATTATTGAGATGGAGCTCACATACCATATTACTCACACTTTCAAAGCATATAATTCAGTGGTTTTTATTATATTCACAGAGTTGTTCAACCATCACCGCAGCCAAATTTAGAACATTTCCATCACCTCAGGATAAAAACCCATACCTATGAACAGAGACTCCCCTTCCCCAGCCCTCTCCCCATCCCCTGGCAACCACTAATCTACTTTCTGTTTCTACATATTTGTCTATTCTGGAACTCTGATATCAAGGGAATCATGCAATATGTTGTCTTTTGTGTCTGCCTCCTTTCATTTAGCATAATGTTTTCAAGATGTATGCATGTTGTAGCAAGTATCAGTACTCCGTGCCTTTTTCTGGCTGAATAATATTCCATTGCATGGATATACGACCTTTGTTTCTCCCTTCAATGGACATTTGGATGATTTCCACCTTGTTGCTATCATGAATGATAGCTCCATATGTTTCAGAAGTGCAAATGGCCCCTATTCTTATGTCACAGTCATTTTCTCATCCAAGAGGAGTTCCTGTACCTAAGCTGCAGTGCTTGCTTTCCAGAGAGTTGAATGCTGTGGTGGGCAGGCCCGTCTGGGTATGAACTGGGGAGAGAGGCTGGTGGTGTCTAAGAAGTGGCAGCATCTGCCTATGAAGCCATCACCCGTTAGGGGTACATGTTTTCTAAGTCTTGATTTCTGATTCTTCACCCATTTAGTTTTGATAGTTTGGTTGGGTGGTCTGAAAACACAAGTATCACCATTTAAAAAACATAATTTACTTTGAAATTTCAAACTTATGGAAGTTGCAAAAAGAACACAAAGACATCCCATTCCCCCACTGTGAATGTTCTTTCATACCCTCCTCCTCTCCATAGAGAAACCCATTATCACTACTCTTTATTTGGGATCAAGTTGCAGATATGATGCCCATCTTTCCTCAGTGGGTGGTTCATTTTGTCATTTCAGAAGAAAAATTTAATTTCTCCCACCAAGAAGGACTCTTTCCTATATAACCACAATACAACCACCCCTATCAGTAAATCAACACTATGTGACACTACCACTCACATTTCTCCATCTGTCCCAACATTTCTGGTCCAAGCTCCTATCCAGGATCACATGTTGCAGTGAGCTGTCTTTCTCTTTCATCCCCTTTAGCCTGGAATCGTTCCTTGGTCTTTTGTTACCTTCATGATCTTGACAGTTGTGAAGAGTCTATCTTGTAGGTTCTCCTCAACTTGGGTCTGTCCAGTGCTTCCTTATGCCCAGACTCAGGCTGTGCATCCTTGGCAGGAATTCCACTGAAATGAAGCGACGTTCTTGGTGCAGGGGTATGTGATGTCTACCTGCTCCCCTGGTGATGTGAATCTTTATCACCTGCTCATGCTGGTGTCTGCCAGGTTTTTCCACTGTAAAGGAATCTTTCCCCCTTTGTAGCTGATAAACATTTTGGAGATACTCCAGGACTCTGCCAGTATCATCTATGCTTTAAAATTGTCATTCACCAGCCTTAGCATTCATTATTGAATATCACCTGAATTAACCACCACTATCATGATTCTAAATGGCATTTTCTATTTTCATCATTCATACAGTTATTAACTGACATTGTGCTACAAGGAAGTGCTTTCCCTTCTCACTTATTCATTCATTCATTCATGTACTCATTCATACAAGTATGGTTTGGGTTGTATTTGTTCCTGTTTACTTTGATGCTTAAGTTGTCCTAGATTTGGCAAGTGCGAGCCCCTTTCAACTGTTTGTTCTGTCCTTTCAACATACACCTTTCATTCATTGAGCACCTCCTTACTTCTCTGGCACAGCAAGATATACGGGCTCATTTTGTATTTTCCCTGCCTCAACCCTGAAACCAATCATTTCTCCAAGGAGTGCTGGTTTCTTTTAGAGGAAAGTGACAGTTAGAAACCAAAATTCTGGTGCCCAGTGAATTCATTGCTGTTGGGGTATCATTGTTTCTAGACCCTCTTAGGAAACAGAGCTAGAAAATATACTTCTATATAATCCATCCATCCATATTTATCTTACATCTTTAACTATACCTAGACAGACTGGTAGAGATAGACAGGTAGATAGATAGATAGATAGATAGATAGATAGATAGATAGATAGATAGAGTTAAAACATGAGTTCACACCAATATGTCAATTCCAGTCCACCACCTCTGGGTTTTTTCTAGCTTTCCCTCTTTCTATATTTATAATATGTTACCATATATTTATAATATATGTTACCGTTATCATTAATGTATTTACATTTTTTCCTAATCCTGTATGTAACCAGTCCCCAACATGCTGGCTGCATGCTTGGCCCTCTGGCTTTCTCACATAGCTGTCATTGTTGATGAATCTCTCTTGTCTACTTGTTTTCATTTTACAGACTGGTTAGTAAGCTTGGTAATAGCCTTATAGTCACTATTTCTTTTATGTCATAATACCTGATACCTCACACCAGCTAGTACATTTCCTTCATGAGGGACCATCTGAGCTCACTGTCTGCAAAAATTGAACAATTGCATTTCTGCCTTGTGCCAGGGGTGTGCTGCCTATTGCCAGCGATGGTGTCCTCATTGTCAGCCAGGCAACAGGTGATCCAGCTCCACAATTCCATCCCACTGTCTTTTTTTTGGACCACTCCACTTCTGATGCCAATTTTCACAGGTTGAATTCTCCAGGAAGAAGACTGTGTAACAGATTGGCTTGCACAATTTTTGTGAGGAGGTGCACTGTGGAAGGGAACAAACCAGGACTGGGCAGAGGAAGAAGCTGAATCTCACATCACACATCTTTCTTCAGCTGAGGCCATCCCCAAAGCGACAGACAGCTGTGGCCCATCTGCCAGCAGCCTTTCCAGCAGCTGGGGGAATAAATAAGTTCTCTTTCTCCTGGAGGAGGATCTGGACAGTACAGCGCAGGATCCACCACAAAACCACCAAGCCTGTTCTGTAACCACAAGGGAACCATGTGTACTTTGTCTATAGGAGAATTCTCAAACCAGAAAATCAATGAGCAATGTTTTTATTATTGGACTTCTGTGAATATCATTTAATAAGAGCTAGTGACCAATGTGATTACTGATTACATTTCCTTTCTTTTATACTTTTGCATTCCTCTGTAGTTTCTGATTGCTTTGATTCACATATACTGTCAACTGTTTTCAACCTCTTCATCCAATGCACTATTCTACTGAAACCATCCCTTTTTTAAAGGGAGTTCTCCATCCCAGAGCCCTCGGCCAGCATGGACTTCGATGGGTTGCAGTCCCGGTCTTGGTGCACATTTGTCACAAGGGGCTTCCCTTTTCCACTTTCCTCTTCCAAATTCATTGCTTTCTGGATTCGTTTTTAGTTTATGCCCTGGTTTTACTGATGCACTTTCTTAGAAGACACATAAAGGAGGCATATTTTATGCATCTGAAAAGTGTTTTATTCTACCCTCCCATCTGGTTGATAATTTGGCTGGTTATAAAATTTTGCATTTTAGAACAATTTTTTTCATCAGGAACTCAAAGGCACTGTTCCGTTGTCTGCCTGAAATGGATTCTGAATTCAATGTCCATTCAAAAAACATTCCAGATACTTCTCTAGGCACTGAAGATACAATTTCGAATATGACAAGGTCCCTGCTGTCATGGAGGAAATAGATAATAAACAAAATGCAAAAGCAAGAAATAACACTTGGGTAATGATAAGTATGAAGAATTTAAATAAGGCTAAGGGCATAAATGCTGACGGAGCTGCTATTTTAGATATGATGGGCAGAGACACTTCTGAGGAGGTGACATCTGAGAAGAGACTTGAATGCTGAGAAGTAATGAGTCATGCAGAGATACAGGAAAATCACATTCTAGTCAGAGGCAATGGTGAAGAAAAGTCTTTGAGGATAAAGTGAGTCTGACACATTCAAGAAACTTCAAAAAGGTACATGTAGGTAGAATGTGGCACACAAAGGAGAGTGCTGGAAAATAACTTTGGTTCTGATTCTCATTATTGTAAATGACCTGTTTTGTTTTGCTTCTAGAAACATCTAGGATTGGTGGTGGATTGAAGATGGCCATGAATTCTTTGACACTTCTCCCACAGAGATAAGGGATCTATGTCTCCTTCCCTTTAATCTGGGCCCTGTGACCAATAGAATACAGCATAAGCAACACTCCACCAGTTCCTGGATGCAGGCCTCAGGAGATCGGCAGCTTCTATTTCCTGCGTATTGGAACATTTACTCTTGGAACCTATCCTCCACGCTGTAAGGAAGCACAAGCCTCATGGAGACACCATGAGGCCATGCGAAGTTCCACTGATGAGCTCCCAGTCAAAGCCAGTGATGCCTACCAGTTGTGTGAGTGAGCATTGTGGACACCCAACTCCACTGAGCCATCAGATGACTGTGGCTCTAGCTTCTGTCTGACTGCCGCCACAGGAGAGCCCTCCCCCAGCTGTCTAGCTGAGAACTGCCTAGCTGAGCCCAGCTGATCCATAAAACTGTGAGAGAGATTTTTAAGATACTGTGCCAGGCACCTACTGGGCCCTTTCAGCCTGCAGATTTGCCTCCTCAACTTTGGGAAATATTCTTCTATTACTTCTTGGATAATTTCTTCCTTCTACTTCTTTGCTCCATGTCTGCATCTCCTATTAATCAGATGTGGAACCTCATAGATTGATTCTCTAAGCTTCTAATATTTTTTCATATTTTAAATCTTTCTTTAATTCTTAATTTTTTGAGATGTTTTATTAAGTTTGTCTGCAACTTTCTATTTAGTTTTTAATTTCAGAATATATAGGAGGTTTTTTCTTTTTTGCCTGTGATCTTGCTTTTGTCTGGCTGGCAGGTGTGGGGGAGGGGTGGGACAATGTGAAGGGATAGGCACCCTTGCACCTGTTCTTAATTTCAACCCCAGTTCTGCACCCTGCATTGTTCTTGATGTTTCAGAGCCTTTTCTGGGCCTGCAGGGCCGACTGGGTCTTTTTTGGGCTGAAGCCCCTCTGCCCTCTCCGACTCCAACTCTAGGCCGAGGCTCCTCTGCCCTGATTCCTCCCAAATCAGACCTCCATCTACTTCCGCCACCCACCAACATGGAACAATAATTGCTCATCGGCTGACGTGGTGTCCCAGTTTGCTTTGTTACTGACCCAACAAACTTAAATTTTTTTTTTTTGCTGTCACTTTCAAGAAGTCTTTAGAAGGTAAAGTGTTAAATTTGTGTCTGTTTCTTTTTCACTGTATGGAGTTGGGGCTGAAAGTATCATCTTTTTATCTTTATACATCCACCTGTTAACTTGCTACTAAACATTACTTTGAATTACTTCCCTCTCGAACTTTTAAATAATGAGCAGTTTTAAGCATTGCCTGGGAAATGTTTTGTTTTCTTTGTGTTCTCTGCCATCTGCTAATAATTTTCATCAGGGCTGCAGTTATGTGAATTTGAATGGAGCACATAAGTACTATGAAATAAAAATGTTAATGAAACTTCACTTTGTGAGAAAATTTCGCAATATTTCATATCTACCCGAATTAAAAATATTTTTTTGCTTAAGAGAATTGACTAATTACTGTTTTGTTCAAGAATCATTTCAAAGCGGACAGGCTAAATCTGCGACAGAAACCGCTCCGACACTTTGGCCGCATGGTGGCGCCACTTCAGCTGGTAAGCAGGAGCGGCTGCGGTTTTTCATCAGGCTAGTGAGAACCACACTGTTCATAGGCCCTGGAACTTTGGCGAGTGATGTTGGTGCCAAACACCGTTTTATATCTCAAGGCCACTGCACCCAAGCATTATGTGTCGGTACTAATTCGAGGGCTGAAAAATGCTCCTGGATAAAAAAACACACAATTTAGATGTGGAAGATAGCCATGCAGGAGGCTTAAACGGCCCCCCTGCTACCGCAGCATGCTGAGTTAGAAGGCGTTCTGTGCAGTGTAACAGGTGATGCTGAGAAAATATAAAACAGTGCTAAGGAGAAAGTCAGCCACAAGGGCCGTGATACAGGCCCTCTGAAAGTATTCCGTTTACTTTTTTTTTTTATTTTTCTCTCATTTTATTACAGTGAAGTTTAACAGTACAGAAAAGTCACATGACCTTGGTGGGCTGTATTCCCTTTACTTTTATGCTGGCTTTTATGGGAAATTTTGACTTAAATTGTTTGAATGTTGAATTACACAAGGACTTCAGAAAAATCTTATAAAATGGGATCACTCTGAACAACTCCATTCCTGAATACATTTAGAGGGTTTTTAATTACGTCATCTTGTTTAGACTATGTGGGGCTGTGGTACAAGGGGTGTGGGACCATTTGCACCTGAGGGAAGCATTTGGGCAACTGATTCAAGTAGTGGTTAGAAAGGAGACGGACCAGGTTAAATGTCCAGCCTTCAGACGCCTCATTCAAAACTCAATGCTAGGTCCCTCACTATTATAGGATTTTAGTTATTGCAAAACTGTTGGGATCTCCTTTCCAACCCAATCAAAAAATTTAAATATGTGAAAACAATAAGTTATGGTCAATTGACTTCAGTGCTCTGAATAGTAATTTTGAAAATTAAATATTTCTAATACAAATCAGATTACCTTTTAAACTTTCTTTGAAAAATTACTATTCACATGACATAAAATTCCTAGAATAGAAAAGGAACTCTGTGAGGAGACAATCTTTATCTTTTCCAGTCTCTTTCCCAGTCTCTACTGCTCCCTGCCTCTTCCCTTCCCTGAAGGCAGCCACTGTCACTAGTTTCTTGTGTGAATTTCCAGAAAGAGTCATTCATTAGTATATTATAATATAGGATGGTATATTTTCAGAGCACAGAATTTCTATACTACACATAATGTAGTAGGCACACATAAATTTATATGCTTTTTTTTAACACAAATGTTAGAATATTATATACATTGCTCTGGACCTTAATTTCTTTTCACTTAATGATATATCTTGGGGAGTTTCCAGTGTTGGTACATAAAGAACTCCACATCCTTTCTAACAGTTGCTTAGGAATTTGGGGTAGCTCTGCCATTTAGAATTGGCCTAAGGGTAATTGCTTATGCTTCCCTTCTCAAGGAATCAATTGACATTTTCAAAAATGACGACTTGATTTTATGAGGCCAGTAAGCTGACAATAACCTGTCCCTGTTTACCAGAAAAACTTCTAATTTTATAGCCTTTTTTTTTTCTAAGGGTGTTTTGATTTGAAAAGTGGCTTGTCCTAGCCAAAGTATAGAACTGTCCCAAGTAAATTAAATTGCAGCCCAAGGCAGTTGAGACTAGATTCTGATCCCAGATAAACTTAGAGTGAGAAAAACAAGAGAGCAGCAGGCTCTTGGTACCTGCATGCTTGCTGGCCCTTTACCCTCCCTCTGGGCTGCAGAGCCTTCTGGAAAGCTGCCGCCTGGCCTGGGTCAGATTGCTTACATGCTGTGCCTCCCAGGCCAGCATTCCCAACCTTAAGCCAACGCACATTTATAGAACACTTCCATGTGATCCTGGGGGAAGACAGACCACGGGCTGAGGGCAGTGCTGAAAAGTTGTAACATCAGGAAGAGAAGGCCTTTTCCCAACTCTCTGCTCCTCATGCTAACAGGCTACTGGGTAAGTACGTCTCAGATCCATTGGTTTATTCCTTTGAGCAATGTGTGGCTTTAAACTGGTTTGGCTACTGAGATTAGAGGGATAACTGCATTTCTTTCCTTTGTTTTTCCTTATAAAGGGAAATTAGAGGCACATCTGTGCTTCTTATGCCACCCCATCCCTGCCTGAGTTTCACCTAAGCCCCATCAACTGTGTTTTTTTCTTCCCAATAAGTTACTACCCACTTTTGGCTGGATAAGTCCCCATTGATCCAAATCTTCATTTGTACAATAAGAGTTGGGGAGTTGGGGGAAATGATTACTAAAATTGCTTCTGGCCTCTGTTATGATTCTGTCCATTGCAAATAGAATTTCCAAGCATTTATGATTCTGTAGAATGGTGGTTTAAGAGAGCCCCTAAGTCTCTAATACACCAAGACTTTGGGGGAAAACGTTATTTTAAACTCTTGATGGTGTTGACTTTGACATGTTTACACAGTGTTTCTCTAGAGTCACCCAAGTACCTTTTCAGACCTGTTTCTGACGTCGCAGCTGGCAGCTTGAGCTGCCAGGTGAACTTGACAAAAAAATGTATGTTTCTGAGTTTGACTTGGTGTCAGTTTTATAACGGAATCATCAGGTCACACTGAAGTAAGGCAGCATTCTAAGAATCCTATAGTTCAGTTAAACACAGTGGAGTGTGAGTGTGTGTGCACATGTCCTATTTTATAACATGTCCCATAAAACAGAAATGCACAAATTCTTTATCCTGCTGACACTATGTACAATCTAGTGTGTAATATCTACATACATATGGTGTACATAGGGGGCAATACTCCTCCCAGTTTTATCTATTGCTGCCAGATTTGTGTGCTGGCCTTTCCCGTGAACACCTGCTGGCTCCTGGGGTTTTCCTGCCCTCAGTCTAGCTGGAGTCACTGTTGCCTTTCTCTGACTGCTTCCTCCTGTACAGACACCACTACCAGGGTGGGGGGGGCTTGTGGCTGTAGGTGGTTGAGGCTCAAGGAAACTGTTATTATCTAGTTTTGTTGTAAAATGTCCATAAGCTTTCAGTTTTTCTATCTAGTTGTTCTGTTTATATGAGCAGACTTGGGAAGATCTAAAGACTGCTGCCACCATCTTCCTAGAATTCCCCTTGTTTGTTTTTTTATTGCAATCAGGGAGATGAGCTTGCTTTTGCTGTAGCCTTCATGGGTAATGATAAGAGCCTGGCCCAGAAACAAAGGGAAGGGGGTGGAAGGAGACAATGAGACAGACACTGGGAAGGAAGAATCCAGAGGGCTTGGTGAGTGTATATTGGAGAAACAAGAGCAAAGAAACAGGGGAAATGAAAGATGGCCATTCCTTCCATTCATTCAGCGAACATTTAAGTGAGCCCGTATGTCAAACCCTGGGAATGTGGGTAGAGCTGTCTGCCACACTCACATAATCCAGGCCCTCAGGAAGCCCCTGGGCTGGTGGCAGGCAGATACCAAAACAAGCAAGCAACAGTGCAGAAATCCCCCCAGGGTCCTGGGGACCTAACTGGGAAGAACACAGTCCTCTCATTGGAAATGGGAAAGTCAAAGAGAGGCTGGCTTGAGGAAGAAAGATATCAAATTTACATTTCAAGAGGCTAAGAGACTGTGGGTCATCTAAATAGAGACATCCATCAGCAAGGTACAAATGCCGCAGGGGTAGAAGTGGGGGCTGGGGTCTAGATTTAGAGCCTTCTGCCTGGACTCAACAGAGGAAGTTATGCAAACCAGTGGAATCTTCTGAGAAGAGCACCCAGCCGGAAGAAGAAATCCTGAATCTCATTAAATGGCTTTACTAAGTGGGTGGGTGGGGCAAGTGGAGAAGGAAAAGGAAAAGAGGATTTTATAGCCCCTTGTGAAGTAGAGAGAGGCTGGAGGAAAGTAGGGAGACAGTGTCAGATGCGAGAAGGTGGAGGAGGGTGAGGATGAGAGAAGGCCAGAGTCTGGGGGTCATGGGCACCTTTGAACAAGGTTTCCATCAGGGAACATTTGGTTGTAAGAAGCAGACTCTCACTTAAAATGGGGAGGAGGAATTAGTGGAGAAGACTTAGCTCTGGGCTGTGGCAACTCTTTTCATCCCCACTTCTCAGCTACCACCTGCTTCAGGCTGGGCTGAGGATGGATGGGTCCGCTCTGCTCCTCCCTTAGCTCAACACTCAGTCTCTGGGTCTCTCTGGTGCGAATCCAGCCCCCATTCCTTATGCCTGTGACTCGTGGCCTCCTCTGGTTGACTTCCAGAGCCCTTATCAAATGTCAAGAAAGACAGTCTGATTGGCCCAGCTTCAGCCAGAATTGAGCCCTAGTCCAATTAGTAGGGTCTAGGAGGTGGGTTGGTGTGATGGGCCGAGACTTCTCAATTACCAATGGTGGGGGGCAGTGAGGGGAGCAGGGCGCAATGAGGATGAACAGTTTTCAGAGCAAAGGACAAAGGCAGCCCTCAGGATTGCCTGCCCAAGTGCATGATTTCATGAGAGGGGAGAGGGGAGAGCTGGGTTGCCTTGATGGGCACCACTAACTGTGTGCAAGGATGTATATTTAATGGGCCCAGGGCATGCTGGGGGCAGGGGACAGCACTGGATGGCCGATAGGGAAGGGAGAGAGCCAGAACAAGGGCAATTGGCCATATTGTGGAGTACGGGCCAGAAGAAAACCACAGTCACTAGGATGTTGCCTCTGGTGCAATGCTGATCGCCAAGGTGACCACAAGCCCAGGTGAGAGTGGTCCATCTCTGCACAGGAGATACCATCCCAACACCAAAGGCAGGGGATGGGGACCAAGACTCCAGGCAGTGAGACAGCGAGGGAGCACCCCACACTGCCCAAGAAGCTAACACAGGAAGGTCACTCTTTGTGGACTTGTCGGCACCCTTTGAGGATCAGGGACAGCCCACGACCCTTGTCCTAGGGTTCTTAATTCAGCTGTGTTTAGAAGAGTGGATATTGTTGTGTTTTTATAGCTTAACCTGCCGTGGCAAGTTTCTGCATGTGTTTCAATCCTGTGATACAGCAGGAGCAACACAAAAGATAGTTGCCACCTTGCCAACGTTTCATAAATGTGGTTAATGAGGGTGTTTAAAATTGACAGGGTGGAGAGAGTGGCTGGGATGAGTGCTCTGAGTTTGTGACCTAAAAAGGGGAAATTCTGCTCCACACTCAAGTCAGGGAACAGCCTCAGCAGGCAGAGCCCTGTGCCAGAATTGGTGCCAAAGAATTATAAAGAGATTAAACCCAGCAACCCAGGCTAATGTTGTTCTAGCAGAGAGACCTAACGATGTAGCTAAGCTGCTTACATCTGTATAAAGTTCAGGAATGACTAAAACTGATTGTGTCTCAGGTCAGGATTCTGGGGCTCCAAAGAAATATCCAGGCCCCACTGAGAACTGACCCTCCTCACACTAAGTACTTTTGATGCTTGTCAAATCCTGAGTTGCCAGGCTTAGGCCATGAAGGAGGATTGATCTCTTCCTGTTGAGCTCATCATGGCTGTGGGTGAAGCTGGGGCAATCAGTTCTCAGTGGGGTCAGGTTTTCCATACTGGGTGCATAATTTTGTAGGTGATTTTGTGAGCTTAAAAAACATGCTCTGTATTCACTTTTGCTCATTCCGAAAGCCCTTCCTGTGAGTATACATCTGCCGTAACTGATAATGAGGTTCAAGTTAGGATCTGACAGCCTTCTGTCGTGTCTCATATTTCATAGCAAACAGATGAGACAACCAACCGTTGAATCCTGGTTGGTCACAGGATCATCCTCTTAATGTGTTCCAGTTCTTTGAAGAACATTTGGTAATGTTATTGTTTGTGTCGCCTGGTGGAAGGGTCACTGTTTGACTTTTGTTGGGTGTGCTTCCCTCCCTGCAACACCAGTTCGTCTTACTTCCCCAAGACTTACAGTGCTTTTGCAAATGCTCCTCCTCGCTTCGCATAAGAGAAGAGACTCAGGCTGACTTACCTTGGTCAGCAGGTACGGGGGGAGATCACCCACTACAGATGTCAATCTTGGAGAAGCAACTAGATAGAGAAGAAACAATGCCCATGGGCAATCAGTCATTAGTACCAGAGCTTCTTGTCAGATGGGCACATCCTCATAGTATGGAATTCAGGAAGTTATCCTTTGAGAGATGTGTTCATGCATGGCGAGATCGGTCCTCGCACCCATATTCTGGAAGGCAGGTAGTGTTCAAACATACCATACTAGGAATCAAATCAACATAAATGGGAGGGAACAACTCAACTAGGACTTGGTACACAACACTTGGACTCAGAAGTCCCTTGGAAATACTGAGTCCCACATGTGCAGTTCAATATGGAATTTTGGTTTGAAAAATGCAAATGAAAAATAGCCTAAATTACTGGCAGCTCACCTTGATGCATGCTTAGGAAGGGAGGACCTAATTCCAAAGCTCACCATTGACAGGGCAGAGATTGATTGGCTCAGTCAGGATTGGCTTGGGAACCGGAATGCACCCTAGTCACAAATGAAAGAGGAAGGATTTCTTGTATGCCCTACCTGTGTCCCTCCTTTCCTTCCTTAATCTCTTGTTTTGAACTTAGCAAGCATGCACAAAGGTAGAGAGAATATTATAAGAATTCTTACGTACCAATTACTGGTTTCAATAATTACCTACATATGGCCAATCTTATTTCATTTGCTGCTCCACTTCCCACTAGGGCCTACCTCACCCCCACAACTGCCATACTGTTTTAAAGCAAATCATTCCCTCATTAATTTTTAAATTAATTAAACTATAATATTTAACTATGTATCTCTAAAAGATAAGGACTCCTTTTATTATCTATTTTGTAATTATAATACCTAAAAACATAAACAATAATTCCTTAATATTAAAAATCCTGTCAGTGCTCAAATATCTTTGATTCTCTCTCCCCCACCTTTATTTTTTCAGTTGGTTTATTTCAATCAGGATCCAAATAAGAACCACTATTATTTGGGGTTGCTGTATCTCTTAAGTCACTTTTCCATTCCCTGCCCCTCAAGATTCCATAGTTCTCCTCCACTGTATATCTCTGTAGCATATATGCTCCAGAAATTTCTTATGTCTTCCACCATCATATCTATCTTTTCCTGTGAATTATTTTTGTCATGGTTATGATAGTTATTTTAAGTCCTTATCTACTATATCCAACCTCTTGGTCATCTGTGTGTCTACTTATATTGATTGTTCTCCCCCTTAATTATGGGTCATATTTTCCTGTTTCTTTGCATATCTAATAATTTATTGTTGATATTGGATATTGTAGTGATATATTATAGATACTAGATTCTGTTCTCTTCCTCTGAATAATATTGTGTTTCCTTCTGTCAGGCAATTAATTACTGAGAGATGGCCTCGATCCTGTAGATGTATATTTAAGTATTTTTAAATCCTCAACAACAGTCTTTTTGCTAAAGTTTTCCCAGTTACCACTTGGATAGATGAAATACATCATTTAGTAGATTCCCCAGGATGGCATCTGATGGGAACAGAATTCAGTAAGATATTATATGTTGGAAATTATTTTTCTCTAGCTTTGACATATGAATAACAGCTCGGCTGGATATAAAATTCTGGGTTTACACTTTAGTTCACTGGATATGTTTTTTAAAGCTGCTCCATTGTTATTTTGCTCTGTGTATTGATTTTTTTTTAATTTGATGCCAGTCTAATTCTTTGGCTTTGTAAGTTATTTGATATTTCTGTCTGGAGGTCATGAGAATTTTATCTTTTATCTTTGCTATCTAATAGTTTTACTAGGGTATGTCTTGGAATTGATCATTCTGGGCAAATTTTCCCAAGTGTTCAGTGAAACTTTTCAATGTGTAGATACAAATTTTTCTACTTCTGGAAAGTTTTCTTGGATATTTTAAATATTAGCTCTGTTCCATTGTTTTGTTTTTATTTGAGGGATAAAAAGAATGTTATTCCTTCTTTATCTGCCTCTGATTTCCATACTTCTTTTTCTGACCCTATTCACTTCTTTCATATGTCATTTCTCATAATCTTCATCATTTTCCCAATTTTCTTCAATGCCATTTACTAAATTTTTATTTGACTCTATTCTGTCTTGGATGCCTTGTGATTTATTTATTTATTTATTTAGTGAGATAATTTAGCTGTTTTCTATTTCCTTCCTGAATCCATCAACAATCCTTTCATTTCTCTCTGATTTTTGTCCATTTCTATTTGCATTTTTGAATTTCTGATTCAAGATGTTTTACATATGCTAAAATTTGTCTGTTTTCTTCTCCTGTCTTCAAGTTATACTGAAGGCCTGGTTTTTGTATACATTGACTTTCTCCTTCTCATTTTATGTCATTTTGGGAGGAAATATTGGGAAGCAGGTAGCTAGGATGCCTTAATTGTTTTCTGCTACCACAAAAGCTAATTTAAAAACAGAAAAGTATGATTAAGATGTTCTTTTTATTCCTGCTGAAGAGAGAAGTATAGAATGACCAAATGATACTTAACAAAGAACCATTGCTTATGAAGACTTCTCGTTCATATAATAATTAGTATTATCCTTAATTTTTTAAAGGTAAGCTTAAAATAAACTTGTCTGAAGAACAGAGGTTTTTTTTAAAGTTATTTTCTATTTTACATAATAAAATTGCCTGATGTTAGCTGGAATTCTAAGGCTTAATAATTACATTTTCAAAGCCTTATTATGTCATGCAGAAAGCACATACCTTCAGTTTCTCAGTTCAGCTCTAACATATGGCTCATCAATATTAATACCTTTGATGTAATTGGCCCCATATCTTATCTACACTCAGTATTCTCCGTTAGCATGAAACCACCTTCCCATGCCTCATTCCATCCTCCCTCCACCATCCCAATTGTGTTGCTATTGTATTTGATTTCCAAAAACGACAGTGCAGTTCAGTTTTTGGATTCAAATTGATGTCTGAATTTTTGTGGGTCTCCACAGCTTGTTTTCATAAGAAATATGGTTTTGTTAATACTCAGTCTGCCAAGAAAGACTGTATGAAACTTCAGTAAGGGGAACCTTATATTTGAACGTGTCATCAAATATCTGTTTTAACAGGAAAAAAAGAGACCTCTCACTGCAAATCAATATGGACTAAGGTGCTATGCATGGTTTAAAACATGGGATACTCAGCATTATCCTCAGAGAGCTATAGGGTGATGACAGTCTGGCACAGGCCCAGATGACAATGGTGGCCACCAGTCAGGGGACCATGCTTGTAAATTGTCATTTGGGATTTGATCCATCCATCAGTCTTCCCTCATGTGGCATCCTTTGCAATCCAATGCACAGATCTTAAAGCTGGCAGCCAGAGTTGGGTGCAGGTTGGTATGAAGGAAATTAAATGGACCCTCTGGGAGAAATCTTGTCAGTTAGCTTTTGCCATGTAACAACCACCCCAAAACTTGGTGGCTTAAAACAACAACCATTTATTTAGCTTCTGATTCTGTGGGTTGGAATTTGGGCTGGACTCAGCTGCTCCTCTGGGCGTTTCTCTTGGTGTCAGCTGGGATTCCCTATGTCTCTGGGTCAGCTGGCTAGCTGATGGCCAGCACTCATCAGCCGTGAAGACGACAGAGCATGCTGATTCAGTGTAACCCCGGAACAAGGCTGGTTTAAGCTGGGCCTTGAGTAAAGGCCCGTGGCCCAGTCTAAGGTGATGGTCCATAAAGTCCGCTAGATTGTCCCAGTTGGTCCTCAGGCCTCACACTGACCATTGGTATACTTCTTGTGAGAGCCCTGGGATAATATCTGATGGAATCATGGGTGAGATCTAGATTATGGAGTAATAAAAATAACTTTGTGGCAATCCAGTAAAACTCTCTCCAGAAGTGATGCCTCAGGAAGTAGTGAGTTACCCATCACTGAAGGTATTCAAGCAGACCCAGAGATTCCATTATAATCCCTAGGTTCTGGTGTACAGTTTTAAACCTCGGGAAGGGTACCTGGTCTCTGTCCCCAAAGAACCAGATTCCAACTGATGAACTAGCGCTGGCTCAGACATTCTGGGGTATGATTGCCAATGGCGATCCCAGGCCACCCCATTACAAGGCAGCACAGGGCTGCAGAGCTCTCCTGACACAAGAAGCCTCTACACTTCCTGAGCCACCCTCTGTCTCCAGTTTGGCTCCAACCCTTCCAGCCACCTCCAGGCATGCTGTGTCCTTGCCCACCCAGCCCTCTGCCTGCTCTCCACTCTGACTGCTTGGGCTGGCACAGTCCCTGCCCCTATTTCTGACCCTGCCCACCTGATGGTGGCCTTAAGTCCAGCCCCCTTTCACAATTCTCTGGTTTCAAGACTTTCCTGCTTGATGTAACCTGGGGCAGGTCTAGCCTGACCCCCACTCACCTCACCTGCAATGTCCTTGGCCATACAGGGCAGAGACAAGCTATAAAAAGTGATAAATGTATTTTTAAATAGCTAAAACTTGGAAACAACTTAGTAGCCACTGCCGCTATTAAATATGATGTTGTAGGCATAGGGAAATGTTTTGACATGTTACTATTAAGTAGGGAAAAAAAGCCACTTTGGAAAAGACAAACAGTAGGTGTGATCCTGTTTTGTTTTTGTGTGTTTTACTTAAGCGTATACATATATGCTTACCTAGATGTCAGTTGGGGTCTCTCCACCCCTTTAGACTCAAGCTCAGGTCCATGCCTAGCGAATCTCCAAAGCCCACCCAAGAGTTCTGTGAATTTCCAAGGGATTATACACTCTGGTCTCCTCTGCTTCCAGGCTCCTACTTTATGCTGTCTCTGTTCCACATTGTACTGACCTAAATGTGAATAAAATGCAGTTCCAATCAAGTTCCAATCCCCCAGCTTCTACCAAAAACAAAACAAAGGGCTCACAAAGCACTCACGAATGTCATATGAAGATGTGGGTGGGGAGCGAGGAGGGCTTCGCACTACAATGAAGGAAAACTTCAAAATGACATCGTGTATCTTTGTTACTCAAACGTCCTCAGTCACCCCATTTCAGGGGACTTCCACTGGCCCTTTAGCCCTTCATTCTCTGTCATGCACCACTGCCCGGGTTCACTCTCACCTCCATTTCTTGCTCTGATCCTGTGTCATCTTTTGTGACTTTTGACCTCAGGAAGAAACCGAAGTTACCCTCATTCACATGGAGAGCAATGCAACCATCCCATTTTGCTGAGCGTCAGATCCTGCCAACACTCGGCACCTATGGAGATTAAATCAAGTTCTTTCCCCAAATAAAGACTGTCTCTTCCCAAGAGGAATTCCAGTGCTAGTCTTGTGAATAAACCCAAGCTAGCCTGCTGGAGGATGAAGGAGAGTCGGGATGCTCCACCCAACATCTGGAGCTCTTTAAATTTGGGCAACTTACCTAAATTCCCTGGCTTTATGTTCATCAAAATCCATCATCTATAAAATGAGGGCATTAGATGAGGTCAGTGCTTCTCCACAGTAGGCCGGTGGCTCGCTGGTGTGCAGGCAGACCACAGGCATGCCACGATTTTGATCCCTCTCAACTCTCGGTGTGGCCATGTGGGGCCTCAGCAATGGATGAGACCCTGAGCGGCCCCGTCCACTTCCACAAGTCAGGGGCTGTGTGAGGGTGATCATACTATGTGTGCCAAGATGTGAGAAGTTTGGGAAACTCTCTGATAGGCCAGAGCTATAGTCCCTCCCAATTCTAATAGCTTGTGATAGAGTGATATTTGGATGACAGGAACTCTGCGTTATGATTGGGTGATAATTTGTTGGTGGTGGTGGTGGGGAATCCTAAACAACATATTAAAGTTCAAACCAATGAATGGAGGAACTTCCTTTACTCATTCGTATCACTGAATACACATTTATTGGGCTCCAATGCAGAATCCTAAACCAGGACGAAGGAGACATGGATTTGGATCCCAGCTCTGCCAGCATATTCATCAGGAGACAGAAATGTCTCAGTTATTTTAACAGAGAGAATTTAATGTAAAGAATTGTTATCTAGATAGCTGCAAAGGCAAAGAGCAAGCTCTACTGTACAATGGAAGGTAGCGATGGCAAGAAGCAGTTACCACCCTTAAGGTGCAAAGAGAAGGTGGTATTATTAAAATTCAGAAGTGTGGGGGACGGGGCCCCACGGAGGGGAGCGTCAGGCCTGTTGGTGGGAAGCCCCTGCCAGGGGGACTGGTGCCCATAAGGCCAGCTCTGTAAGGGTGGGGACAACTGCAAACTGGACCTCACTGTGGCACTGGGCGGGCCTGTGGCCACCCTGTCAAGTGTGTGAGGGTGCTGCTCCCAGAAACGGGAGCAGAGTGCAGGCCTTCCTCCTTCTGCCTCTGGCTTCCGCCCCCTCCTGCCAGAGCCTCGCAAGGAGCAGTTGGCAAGGCAGCCACGGTGTTTGCAGAGTCCCCCAGCATCTGGATCTGGGCTTGGAGCTGAGAAACAGCAACTTCTCAAGAGGCCCGCCTCTCCCAGCAGAGGGGCCGGGTGCTCCAGGGTTGTCTCTGAGCTCTTGGGCCTGAAAGCAGGTGATGTCTCAGTTCCTCATAATCCTCACGTGCTGCAAGACTGGACTTTTCACATCAACATTTCCGGGTGGCCTCAGAGATGGAGGAGGGAAAAAGGAAGCTAAAGGGACAGTTGAAGGAAGAGCTGTCATTTCACTCAAACCCACAGAGCCGCCAGGGCCTTGGCGTTCATAGAGGTCCCCTGCCAGAGCAGAAGGAAGGCAACATCTCTTAGTAAATCCTTTTCCCAGGCTACGGCTGTTTGTTTGTATTAAAACAGGAACATGATAACAGAGCTAAAAGTAGCTGCATGCTCAGCTGTGCAAGGTAGGGAGTTAAAACAACTGAGTTCAGCCGCTGGAGGGAGAAGCTGAGGTGTCCTGCCCGCCTGGCATGGGGGTGGGCCATCTGCGGGAAGAGCAGCTGGCTTAGCTCACTGGGCTTGTCAGGCAGCCAAAGGAGCTGCTGGGTCAGGCGAACCTGAGCTCCCCTCCAGGAGCGAACAGAACCTGGGCTCTTCCAGCCTGGGCCTCTTTACGTCCTCAGCTGACACAGGACCTGGCTGGTGGGAGGCTGCTGTGGCTGGATGGCAATGCCACAGCCCCAAATGGGGATCGGAGGCGTCCCATCTGACCTTGCTGGTCTGATCTGGCGGCAACTCTGAACCTGCAGAGGCCTGTAAGAAGGAAGGCCGTCTGAGGGAGTTGTGGTTCCAGCCCGTGCTTGCTTTGAGATGCCATATCGATCATTTCTGCCTTCTAGGACTCAGCTTCCTCATCTGACAGAGGAGGGGGCAGCGAAGAGAATCTCCAAGGTCCTTTCAGCTCCAAAAACCTCAACTGCTCAAAGGTAGCAGAAAGATCAAGGTGCATTAAGCCTTTTGAACAGATACATTTCTATCACATACAAAAAAGAGGTTTTTAAAAATAGAGAATTAAAAAACCCTAAACAGAAAACTTGGTGCATTGGGTTGATGTACCAACGAATTCCAATAGACTGTTCTCACGGGACAGTGGGAGGTTAGTCGCAAATCCTCATTGAACTTCATTATCATGGACGAACTGGGCCTTGGGTGATCCTGCCTCTGATTCTCCAGCTCCATGCAACACTCCCCAACCTGCACACAACATGTAAAATGGGGCAACAGCGCAGCCTGGACGGCAAAACCTGGATTCTGAGCTGCATCCTCCTCCCGCACGCTGCTCTTACACAGCTGAGCTGCAGGGCTGGTTCTCAGGACTCCATTTTCCCTCCGTTTCACACTTGGCCCAGGTCCTGCTTCCCCAGTTATGCTCTTGGCTCCTCTCAGCAGCGCTCTGGCTTGGCTGCCTCAGCCACGGCGGTTAGCCACCGACCCAAACCCTGACCTACACCCTCTTCTCAGATCAGTGAGAGGGATCCCATAAGCTGGGACCTTCCCAACCAGCTTTGGCTGCCAAGACTCCGTGCTCTACTCTAGAAGCAAATGAACAAGAGAGAAAAGCAGTCAATTACCTCTGGACTCTTGCCAAGCATCTTTCAAGATGGCAGTGTTGCATCATCCTTCGTTCACATGCAGGGTTTGGGGCACCGGACTCCTTTCTTCTCCCTCTTCCTCTCTGCTGGTCTTGGGCCATGTGACTTGATCTCTTCGGACTTCAGTAGTTCATCCATAAAAAAAAAAAACAAATACCTGCCCCATAGCTTTGCTGTAAGTATTAAAGAGAACAGAGCACCTCCGTGCTTGGCACATAGAAAGAGCTCCGTGTTTATGGAAGGCATGAATAACTGAATAATGAAGTGAAGACTGTCTTGGTTTAGATTCAGTCTTTTGCAGCTGTGATGATGTGACACCAATACACCAGTTGAAACATAAAAGTTCTCCCAAAAGACGAGCTTTTAAGATCAATTTTATATTTGAATCTATAGGATACCAGACGGAGGTCAGATGGCTGTTTGGACCCCTTACATAGATCAAGTGGGTAGAAAAACCTTCATGAATCCAGTCTTGTTCACGGCAAGCCACCTTGAATTAATTAGAAGCCTAAAGTGTGGATCATTTTTGAAGAAATGCAGGGGCCACGTGGAGGGACAAGGCAGGTGTCAATATTTTAATGCAAATGGCTTAGTCAAAAGTTCTTGAAATCATTTACTTTCTTCTTTTTGAGACTGTGTTATAAATTGTCTCAGTGAACATGTGTTTTGTCCGGTGCACAAGTCAGCTTAGCTGAGCTCTTAGTGCAGATGCACCCATGTCTGATTAGTAGCATCTGAATTCGTGATTCTACTGAAAGGATTTTAAAAAGGCAATATAAACTTTGTTTCACTGAGGGATTTGCCTCTTGGGGCCCCAAGGAGACCCTACTGCCAACAATACTCTGTACCTGGGCAGCCTGTCATGACAGCAGGCAGAGCACTAGGTCCTGGGATGGGCTCCCAAAGTCTTTCACTCGCTCTCTTCCCCGATGGCAGTGGCCGCCTCTGGTGCCTGGTGGTGGCCAGGACAGCAGTGGTGGGCAGATGTCAGTGAGGATGTCCGAAGTGCAGTATCACTGCAGGGTGGTCCGGGGCCAGTGATGCCAGCACCCAGGGAGGCTGCAAGTTGTCAGGGACGGTTGTTCGTGGAGGACTTTGCATTGCTGAAATGGACACAAGTGAAAATTGAATACTGAACCTTCCCCACTATTTTGGGTGACCCTCTTTATCTTCTCCCCCCCTCTCTTCGGGAGTGAGCCCCCAATTGCCTGGAATCGCTCTTCACACCCAATTGGCTCATCCAAGATATTTTGCTTAAAAAGATTCTTTTCCCTAGAAGAATTCTCTCTGATTTCATGACTTGGAGAGGTGGCATGGCAGGAAGACAAACATTCTTGTTTCTCGTCTCTCCGCCCTCAGTTGTACAGAAACCTGGCATCTGATATTATGAACACAAAAGCAATGGTCTTCAAACTTCTGCCCCCTATAGTGGATTTCTTTTTTCATAGCCTGTGCAGAAACCCAAGATGTACATATACACACTTTATATTATTACTATATTCACAATGCTGGTTTCTGTCTCTCTGGATTTGCCTATTCTGCACTTTTCATATAAATGGAATTTCTCAGTATGTGACCTTTTGTGTTCTGGCTTCTTTCACTTAGCATAGTATTTTTGAGATTCGTCTGAGTTATGGCATGTGCCTGTCCTTTTTATGACTGAATAATATTCCAGTGTGAGGATAATCACCATTTGCTTATCCATCTGTCTGTTGAAACATACACACTTCTTTTCTGTTTGCACCAGAAGTGGGGCAATGAGATCTTCCTCCACAGGCAAATTGCCCCTGCAAGGATCTCCTGACACTCCTCTGAGTTTGGTAGGATACCTGGTCTCCAAGAAGCCTTTGATAAACTGCTAATTTTTAATATTTCCCTGGAGGGGTCACACGTTGTGGCAGGGGGAAGGGGCTTCTGCAGAAAGATCAAAAGACTCTGCCACTACCAGAAGAAAAGAAAAAAAGAAAGAGAAAAGAAACTGGTTGCATTCGTGAAAAAGAGTGGCTGACTAATACTAACTGGAGAAATCCTGGAAGGCAGGAGGCTGCTGGGCAAAAGGGTCTCTGGGTGGCTGCGCTTCCGTCCCACCCAAGGGCAGGTCTGCCTATCAGAGATCCGGGCAAGCCTGCTGTTTTTTATGACTTCACTTGTTGCAACTCAAGCCACACCTTAGTAAGTGCATTCTGCACACACCACACCACAAACAGGGTGCCAGACTGCTGACGTCATCGTATTTCCACACGTTTTCTTTGTCTTTCCACATTACTTACAGCAGAATTTTCCCAGGTGCAGTGGGAACGCTTTGCGCATTTTCCTCCTTTCTAGAAAGAAAGGCTTGTCTCCCCTTTTAAGGCATAAAGCAGAAGAAAATGAGGACGCCCTGCTTCCGGGGGGCAGGACAGTTCTGCTCCCTTAGGTGCAGCCAATCAGATCACAGGGCCAATTTTAGTTTGGATAAGCCTTTTCTGAAAGGAGCCCCAGTAATGTGATAACAGGGGAAATCCTCTATGTGAAAGGCCCTGGGCACAATACGCCCGGAAATGCTGATTCCACGTTTGTGTAATCACGGCTGGCTCTGCACGGCCGCTGCCCAGGTATGAGGCGCAGCTGGTTTGTGTCAGAGTCAAGGGTGGAGACAGGCTGTTTGCCCAGCTGGTTGAGGTGGGTCAGGCCTCAGCTCAGACCTCACCTGCTTCTGAATGGAGGAGGAGAAAGTCCAGTTGCTGAAAAGCAGACTTTCCGTGGGCCCGCAGCCTCCAAAGTCACAGCCCTTCCCCAACGTAAGTAGACGGCAGAGCTGGATTCGCCTTCCTTTCTGGTCCTAGGAGAGCCGAGGGGGGTGGCAGCTCTAGAGTTCATGAGGAAAGGCCTTCCCTCTGTGGTTTTGAAATTTACGTGGAGCCAGAGAAGTTGCCTTTCTCTTAGGGATGCCCTAATGCTTAATAAAATCATTGAACTTAATTTGGTGAATGAGTTTCAAAAATTAATGTTTCATTGAACCATATGAAATGCCAGCTTCATGTGGTTTAATCTGTGGGCACAAGAAAGTTACAATGTTTGATAAGGGCATAATGACTGTAACACTCAACGTTGTTTTCTAGCGAGGCATCATTTTCCAAATGAAAAGTGAACCAAAGTGATCTATTTTAAATAAATTAAGGTTTTTACCTTTGGTAAGTAGGGAACTGATTTTGGGGGGATCATTCTTATAAATAGCAAATGGTAAGAAAGGATTAAGGAATTGTATCCTTTTGATTATAAAGTGTTAGGAGCGAGAGAATTGATCACTGCAGCAACGTCACTCACGGTTTTCTCAGTTTCTGGCCATTTTAGTTGGGTCCACTCAAAACACTCGCGTTTTGTTTTCCGGTGAAATTCACAGCTCGGTACACGGAGACAGGGTAGCTGCTCATGGATAAACAAATCAATGGGCAAATTCTGTTTGAAGTAACCCAAAGTTTTCTAAGGAAATACTTTGATAACAACCATACCGCCCTGGAAGAAATCTCGGGTTACAAGACAGGAGACTGACTTCTACTTGCAGCTGTGGCCTCCCCATGCTGGGTCTTTGGCAAGCCCCTCGCCTTCTCCAGGCTCAGTTTCCCCACTGGAGTAGACTCGTCATCTCTAAGGCTCCAGATTGAAAAATCTATACTTTTCAAAGTTTTCTGTAACTTTGTTTCTCCCTGTAGAAAAAAATGAAGGTAACAGCCTACAACTCCAGGGGAAAATAAGTTTCCAGCCCACAGCAAAATACCTTTGAAACCAAAATCAGTCAAAGGGAGAAATAAAGTGGGAGAAACCCGCTTATTGCTTACAAGCAGTCGTCCACTCGTGCTAACCCGTGTCTCTCGAGACCCGGCTGCGAAAAGGGATCTTACCCAACTTCTCTGGTCCACATACACCCTCGCTCCCCCTTGTAATTACCTGTTGATATGGAGATAGCTACTTCTCTCCACCCCTTGGAAACGCCTGTTGATATGGAAATGCACTAAGGCCCTGAGAAAGAATGTTGCAGTTTTACCCACACAGCCCCAGTTCTACTTATGTTCTGGTGTCCCATGAAACTCAGCTGGGTGATGCCCGCAAATGTCCTGGGTTGTCTGTGAGCTGTGTGGGAAGCATGGTCTTTATGATGACGATTAATAAACGATGTCACTGTGTGAGCCCCGCAAAATGGTTCTAGTTGTCCCAGCAGCTTTCCATGATTATTTATTCCTTGTCTGGCCCCAATTATCCATTTTCCTCAGCAAGAAAACCATTCTGCCCTCATGAAAGTATGTGCGGAAGTGAAACTGATTTGATGAAACAAGTGTTTAGAGTAAAAAATATAAAAACCATATGTTATTGAAGAGAAGTGGCTTTCATGCCTCCTGATGTTCGACACTGAGCTCCGCTGTCACCGACAGTGGGAACCAGTCACCCTCTGGACTTCCAAGCTGAGCACAATTAGAAACAGAAAGCACTCCAACAGAGGCACCCCTCCAGCTCTCTTTGGCAGAAGGGATCCTTTTGTCACACTGTTTGTATATATACGTGTGTGTGTACGTTGGCATTAACTCAGAGACTCTGTAACAAACTCATTTTTCAGAAGTGTCTGCCAACCCTGGGGGTGGGGAATAAAAGCGCCAGCCCGTACTGGGCAAGAAGTCTGAGTGGCATACTGCAAAAGAAAACCTTTCAAAAGCCATTTTCCATGATGTGACTGCAGAGATAAACATTTCCCATCATCTGGCTTTTGCGTCTGGGGAGATGAGCAGACAGAAAAGCCTTAGATCTTCAGTTTTACAGATGTGTGTACGCTTTTGTTTTCCAGTCGCCTCTGATAAAATCCTGAGGGACGCTGGGCACCCTGACCCAACATTGAGTAGCCATGGGCAACGAGAACAGCACCTCAGATAACCAGGTGGGTGTCAGGGAGCTTTCCCCTCGGCCTATATGGGTCTCTTGACTGACCCTCACTAGGCTTTTTTCTAGCATCTCCACTTTGCCCAAGAAGGAGCAAGCTAAAACAGATTTTATACCTAGATACATATGGGCATATATTTGTATCCATCTAGGCATTTTTCATTTCATTTTCAAATTCTCATATTAATCTAGCCCTAATTTTACACACTGTAAAAACTGGTTTTACTTTCCATTTTGTGCTTTTGAAATTAACCTAATGAGAGTTTGACATATTTTTCCTGGATTGTGTCTCTCTCCCTCCCCTCTTCCACTTACTAACATGGATGTAGCAGAGGAGGTTTACATAAAACCTTTTCCACACTCCTCCCCAAAAGAAAGTTATGGCCTTTAAAAAGTGATCTTAAAATCTATCAATGTTGAACAGATTAAATGTGAACTATAGTTTCCATGTGAGGTAAGGTTTTCCCAACTCGGGATGAGCTTTGCTTAACTGTACATAAGGCTGGGTTATTAAAATATATTCAGATTTTATCATTACCCATTTTAAGTTTGAGTTTTACTTCAGTGCCCTGGTGAACAAAATCAGGGAGACACTTTCCTATTTAACTCACACACAGTGGAAGTTTCGGATTAATGGTGTTGAGTTCTTTGAATGGGAAAATTGGCTAAAAGCCAGCGTAATGCAATTCATTTTTCCCTCTTCCTTTTCCTTCCCTACAATCTTCTTTTCTTAAGCAGGAAAACAGGAATCATCAGAAGAAAAGGTGGCAAACTCCAGTCTTTAGGGACAGGCAAGAAACACTAATTGTGTTAAATGACTGGGTGTGAGACAATAGGGAGAAGCAGGGGCTGTAGCACACAAGGGTTTCCTGTCCTGTTGTCTAAAGAAGGTGGCCACCCTCAATTCCAGCTGATGGTCGCCATGTAGGAATGCGGGCTCAGTTCTGGCCATTTCTTCAAGAGAAGCCAGAAACCCATATTTTTTTCTTTGAAATCTTAATTTTATAATTAAACTTTTTATTTTAAGATAATGATAGATTGGCATACTGTCATGAGAAATAATACACAGAGATCCCATGTACCCTTTACCTAGTTTTCCCCAAATGTAACATCTTGGAAAACGAATGCAACATTACAGCGTAGATACTGACATGGATACAGTCAGATGCAGAACATTTCCATCACCAGAAAGATTCCTCTAGTTTCCTTTATAGCTACACCCACCTCCTTCCTGTCCCCATTCCCAACCTGCCACAACTTCTTGCTTGTTCTCTAGTTCTATAATTTTGACGTTCTGAGAATATTATATAAATAGAATCACACAATAGGTGACCTTTTGGAATTGGCATTTTTTTCACTCGGCATAATTCCTGAAGATTCATCCAGGTGGTTGTGTGTCAATCGTCAAATGTTGTTGTGCTGCTTGTTCATTCCTTTTAATTGCTGAGTCCTACTCCACAGTACAGACGTACCACGGTTCGTTGAACTGTTCACTCATTGAAGCACATCTGAATTGTTTCCAGTTTTGAGCTATTACAAATAAAGCTGTTATGAACATTTATATACAGTATTTTGTGAACATAAGTTTTCATTTCTCTGAGGAATGTTCACAAGTGCAATTTCTTGATCATATGGCAGGTGCATTTTTAGTTTTATAAGGCACTGCCTGTTTGCTAGAATCCCTGTACCACTTTACATCCCCACCATATGAGTGATCCAGTTTCTCTGCATTCTGGCTATTATTTGGTGGTGTCACCGTTTGGTGGTGTCACTATTCGGGGGTGCCATTCTGATACGTGTGTTGTGATACCACATTGTAGTTTTAATTTGCATTTCCCTAACAATTGATGATGTTGAATATCTTTCCTGGGCTTATGACCGCCTATATGTTTTCTTTTGTGAAATATCTGTTCATGTCTTTTGTCTAATTGGATTTTTTTTTCTTACTGTTGAGTTTTAAGAGCTCTTTATATGGTCCAGATACTAATCGTTTGTCAGACTGTAGTTTTCAAATATTTTCTTCCACTTGTAGCTTGTTTTTTCAGACAGGGCCTTTTACAGAACAAAATTTTTATGAGGAAGGATTTATCAGTTTTTCCTTTTACAGATAATGCTTTTGGTATCAAGTCTAAGAGCTCTTTGTCAAGCCTTACATCCTGAAATTTGTTCTCCTATATTTTTTTCTAAAAATTTTATAGTTTTACACTCTGTGTCTAAATCCATGATCCATTTTGAGTTATTTTTTGGGTGAGGTGTGAGATTTAGGGTGAGGTTCCTCTTTTGTGTTTTTGTTTTGTTCTGTTTTGCCTGTGAATGCCCATTTCTCCAGGACCATGTATTGAGAACTCTTCTCTTCCTCCATTGAACTCTTTTCCACCTTTGTCAAAAAGCAATTAGTCATATTTGTGTGGGCCTATTTCTGGGTTCTCTTTTCTATTGCACTGGTCTGTGTGTCCCTCCTTCCGCAGATACCATGCCATCTTGATTACTGCTGTTATATAGCGGATTGCTATAGCAGTCTTGATTACTGCTGCTGTATATCTGTCTTGAAGTCAGGTAGAGTGATTCCTCCCATTTTATTATTTTTCAGAATTGTTTTAGCTATTCTAGGACCTATGACTTTCCATATAAATTTTAGAATACTTCATGTCTACAAAATACCCTGCTGAGATTTTGTTAGGAAATGCACTCAACCCTATAGATTAACTGGTGAGAACTGATGTCTTTTTCATGTTGAGTCTTCCAGTCCATGAACACATAGTGTATCTCTCCATTTATTTAGGCCTTCTTTGATTCCTTTCATCATCATTTCATCAATTTAAACATGCAGACCCTGCATATGTTTTAAGTTTATGCCTAAGTATTTCATTTTATTTGCAGTGATTGTAAATGGTATTGTGTTTTTAGTTTTGGTTTCCACGGGTTCATTGTTAATGTATTGATTTTTGTGTGTTCATTTTGTATCCCGTGACCTTGATGAACTCACTTATTATTTCAAAAATTTTTTTTGTTGATTTCTTGAGATTTCTCTATGTAGACAATCATAGGGAGAGTTGCATTTCTTCTTTTCAATTATGTATGCCTTTGATTTCCTCTTCTTGCCTTATTACAATGGCTAGATATTCCAATACTGTGTTAATTAAAAATGATTGGAGTGGACATCCTTGTCTTGTTCCCACACTTGGGAGAAGGCATCCAGTCTTTCACTGTTAAGTAAGATATTAGCTGTAGGGTTTTTGTAAATTCTCTTTATCAAATTCAGGAAGTTCCTCCTCTGTTCCTAGCTTTCTAAAGATTTTTATCATGAATGGGCATTAGATTTTTTCCAAATGCTACTTTCTGTATCAATTGTTGTAATTATATGATCTTTCTTCTTTGGGCTATTGATATGTTAGATCACACCAATTGGTTTCTGAATGTTGAACTAATCTTACATACTTGGAATAAGTCCAACTTAGTCATGGTGTATAATTGGAGCTTGTTAGTTTGATTTGCTAACATTTTGTGGAGGATTTTTGTGTCTAAACTCATAAGAAATATTACTTCATCGTTTCTTATCTGGTTTTGGTATCGAGGTAACACTAACCTCATAAAATGAGTTGGGAAGTTCTCCTTTTCTATTTTCTAGAAGATGCAGTGTAAAGAAATCTTACGATTTTTCACATGTTGGCAACTAATTTAAATTATTTTTAAACATGCTGTGGGCCAAAAAAATGTTCCTGCTGTCTGGGATTGGCTCATGTCCTACCTCTTTGTTATCTCTACTAAAAAGAATGTTCCATCTTGTGTTTTAGAGTGGAGAAGGGCTCGGCCATTGGTTGAATGCCTTCCATGCGCAGACAAAGTACAGGGCACTATACTCATACATAGTCCTGCTCATTAACAAACCAAACAGTTCAGGTTCAACACCTCCCCTAAGGTCTTGCAGATGTGTTTGGGCCCCACACTCTGGGCAGGCTCCACTGCCGGCTACAAACAGGATAGAGCCCTGGTTCTCATGGGGGTTGCTTTTGCCCTCCAGGATTGATAAACCCTGGACTAGAAGAACATTTGTCTTATCTGCTTTAAGAGAGCTCCTTGTGGCTGTAGGTGAGTTTCTCTAACCTGAGAGGAATTTCTACCTGAATGCAGGCAAAATTAAAGTAGCTCACATTTTCCCTTCATTCCCTTCGCTAAACCATTGTCCAACACTGAAGGCTGGTTTACTTAGGATAGACTCACAGAAATGGAACTGCTCTATCAAATGAAGGGTAAGTGTTTAGAAGCTCTTGCTATATCTATATCTGCATCTATATCTATGTCCGAAATGCTTTCCAGAGAGATGATACCAATTTATGCTTCTCTGTTTATATTTCTCAAGGGATGAGGATGCCCATCCCACTTCATCTTTGCAAGCAATGAATATTTTAATGTTTCAGATCTTTACTGATTAGAAAGATAAAAATGCTTAGGGGTTTGAAAACTCTCACTCCACTCTACCTTTCCCCCACTTCTCACCTCCTACCAGCTCCCAACCCTATCCTCCCCCCTCACTCCCCTCTGGAGCAGACAGGAGATGGATGTTTCCCTGGTATTGCAAGTTTTCTCATCCCCAACCTCAGCCAGACAGGACCCAGCGGGGCATTATGGACTTGCCCTTAGCATTCCAAGATCGAACAAGGTTTATAATCCACAGAGAAACAAGTGGGAATGAAGCACAAGTATAAATGAAGCTGCAGCATTCAGGGCTCCTCCATGGGGCTGGTGCTCCAGACCCATCTTTCCACTGTCCCCTGGATGATCTGTAGTCACCCCGTGTTTCTCAAACTAAACTCAGCTTCCCTCCCTGAACCTCTCCTCCTCCTGTGTGCTATGATTTGCCTACCATCCAAGACAGAAATCTAGGGTCACCTCTGACTCCACCCACTCCCCTTCTCCACATTTAATGAATCACTCTATGATCAATTAATTAATTAATTAATTAATTAATGGCCTGGCCATTGAGCCTTCTGAGTTTCTGTTTAATTAGGACTTTTTTTTGGTTGCAGAACAGAAACCTGTCTCCAATGACTACAAGCAGGGAGGGCTTGTTTGCCTTATAGAACTGAGGAGTCTATAAATTGACTGCATGGCCCCTGAGTCCAGAGGTTCAGAAGATGATGCTAGCGATCTCTCCTCCCAGGACCTTGCCCTGCTCTCCTCTGTCATTTCTTGGTGCTCAGGAGGGTGCCCTCAGCATGGTAGGAACAAAAAGGTGCCACCGGCAGCTCCAGGCTGCCAGGCTCGCAGCAAATAGTTCAGCTGATGTTTGATAGAGGCAATACCACACCACCTGCTCGGAAATGTCACACCTGGTGAGGCAGAGCGTTAGTCACCCAGGGGTTGTGATCTGCACTTTAATCAGTCCCTCTAAGGAATCTGACTGGCTCTGATGGCTCCATTTGCCCTCTCTGGAGTCAGTCACTCTGTCCCTGAATGGGGACACTGTGATTCACCAGCAAAAATGTAGCACATATCCGCGATGCCTTTTTTCTCTAACAGTACCTTTTTCCTCTCTGCCCCCATTGCCACAATCCTGTGAACCTCACCTAGATCCCTGCAAACACCCGCAAACCAGTTTCTCTGCTTCCACACTCCCCTCTCCCATCCATGCCCATGGTCCTGTGTCAGGCACTCTTTCTCTGTGAGGATGCATTCAGAGGTCCCTGCACCCTGCTTACAAGTGAGCGCTTAGAAGGACAGATTCAGGCCTGAAGGACGCCCTGTTCACAGATGAAGGACCAGGCATTGAGAACCAGCCATGTCACCAGGGCAAAGGATGAGGGACAGACCTGCCCAGTCCTCCCTGGGGCTGCAGGTTCCTCTCCCTCTGGTCAGATTTCCCCTGGTTGCCATTGGGCGGGGGGGGGGGGTGGGCAGGTGGGAGCACCCCCAGGCCAGGCCTGGGAATAGAACAGGCAAAACCATCCCTCTGGTACTACGGGAATCCTGTCCCTGGGGCCCATCCTGATGGTGACACCCCTTTACTTTCAGCAACAGGACTCTGACCTGCATAACGTCATCCTGTGGCCTCCGCACGCTGGACCTCCGCAGGTAGTGGGCATGTGCTGTGCGTGGTCTGCTGTTCAGTCCCCTTCCCAGTGAATGTCTGGATGGCTGCAGACTTTGGGCATGGCCCATCCGCTTGGGGTTTTAGGTTTCCTCCTCCTTCTCCTTCCACTGCCTTCCACACCTGCCTCAAATAAGCTGTAAAACTCAGCAGAATCTGGAACCCAGGTTTAGATTCTTTAAAATAACATGTTAGTGTGCCTCCTGAGATGTGGCTTGGTTGATCCACTGTGACATGCTGAATAAGGCTATGTTCTCCATGTAAGACAGATGCTGGGAGCCGACGCTAACCCTTCTGTATCTTCTGCTCTGACTTCCTTTCTCCTGGAGTGAGCTGGGAATGGTCTTGGGGTCCCACTTCTGCCACCTGTGGGCAAAACAGATTCATCGTAAGAAAGATCAAATCCCAAGTCAGCTGTCGGTGTTGTTGACGTTGTGCAATACCACAGCTGGCCGAGTCCCACAGCTTGAGCTCTCCAAACAGCTTTGCCTTTTGCCAGGAGGAGGCAAATTGGAAGCTTTGCATCCGTTTCCCAAAGATTTGTCCTGGAGAGCATGGAAAAAAAGCTGGTGTGTGCTTGTGGGTGTGGCCGAGGGAAGGCAATACCACAGCAGCTGCTCTGAAATGTCACACCTGGCAAGGCGGAGCGTTAGTCACCTAGGGGCTGTGCTCTGTGCTTTAAGAAAGGAGCTGCCTGGCCACAGGACGGCTGCCAGGTAGGTCCGCTTGGTGTGCTTGTTTCTCTGTTTCTCCCGCCGAACAGTGACACTTGCAGTTGTAAAATGACTTAACCATTTGTGCAGAGCATGGTGAAGCCTTTTCACACGTGTGATTTCATCTGATGTTCATTGAAATCCTGTGAGGTGGGCAGGCCGAGGCGGGGTCAGTGGTTTTCACACTGGCTTCTTCAGTCTAGCTTAGGACTTTCCTCAGTGCTTTGCAGCACAGCTCACGGTGTCAGTGACATGCTCCCATGTCTTGGTGTGGATGCCCGTTTCATTCACTTGGTGAACAGAGATGGAGTCCCCATGGGTTAGGTGCTATGGGTCCAAAGAGGAAGGAGCCGAACCACACGCCTGCCTCAGGGAACTTCCTTCCATCCAGTGGGGGATTAGAACAGAAGCAAATGAATGAACAGGCAAACCAGCATGCAAATAAAAACTTTTTTTTTTTACTTTATTGAGGGCCTCTTGTTTATCGGGCACTGTTTGAGTGCTTGCGATGAGCAGTGACTGGTTCAGCCATCATCTACTCCAATGCAGCTTCCCATCCACAGTGAGCTAGCAGGCAAATAAACACATGACTCCCAATGGTAACTGGAGTCAGGAGCTAGGGTTTTTTTAATGTGGTAAACTATACATAACATAAAATCAACCATCTAAACCATTTTTAAGTGTACAGTTCAGGGGTATGAAGTATATTCATGGGGAGAGAGTGAGAGGTGGGAAAGGGGACCCAGGTCTAAGCCTGAGATGCTCCACCATGTGGGTGTGAGCCCTGAGGGGAGGGAGTTATCTATGAAGGCGTCAGACCTGACTGAGGACAAGGGAAAATGCGGGACCTGGGAGGCCGTGAGAGGAGAGCGTCGGGAAGTAGAGAGGGTATAGCCGCATCAGATGCTCCTGCAAGACAAGGAGCAGAGGCCTGTCCCTTGACTTGGCACCTTGGAGGCCACTGGTGAGGAGGAACCCCTCGTCTGGCCCGCAGGCCCTCGACAAGCAGTCCTGGTGGAAGACGGGGTGACATGAGTGGCAGGTGAAGATGAGGTCAGATGTGGGGGGGCTCTCCTGAGCAGCTTGAGAACGGGGTAGCAGGTTCCTGGGGAGACCGGGCCTTCACACGGCCATCCAGGGAAGTGGGGGAGTGTGAGGCACGATAGGCCTTCTCTTCATAGTTTCTTGGCAGTGGGCTGGCAAATTATCTCAGGGATATTTCCTTTTGGGATTTTTTGTCAACAACTGATTTGTTGAATTAATTATTGGCCTTTTTATCTTAGCTCAAGAAGTCAAGTGTAGTGACATCACAGCCATCTGAACTCTGGGTCCCCCCAACAGGTCACAGTTATTTCCCTTTTCATCAGCACAAACTCTATTTAAACTCTGCAGCTAAGCAGCATGGCCTTGGTTTCTTTCTGTGGTCCCAAGGGAAGGGAAGCCGTTGATGCGGAAAATGCACGCAGGCTGGACCGACGTCCAAGTGTTGATGCTTTCTCTGAATGTGCTGAGGCCTTTCAGCGGCTAACCAGCCCCCTCATGGACTCCTGTTGCTACACGCTGGGCCTGGTGGTTACTCCTGTTCCTTCCCCCCAGTGACTGACTCACTGAGGCCCCCAGGCAGGCAAGCAGCTCTCAGGGAGCACAGGACAGCCTCAGCTACTAAATGCACAGCTGTGACTCTCACCAGGCCCTAGGCCTGTCCTTCCTGGTGACTCCCTTTCCCACAGACATATTGGTGGGAAATGAAGAGAAAGCCATCTATAAAATCAAGGCTGTGGAGGAGACTTGCCTGGGGGTAGGAGGACGGTCCAGAATGTCTAGGAGGTCAACTGAATGTCTAACACTGAATGTCTAAGGACAGCCTGAGCTGTCCCAGGAGCAGCAGGGTCCCAGTTTGGGTCTCTGGGACACAGGTAGAGGTGGCTCTGTAGGAGAGTAGCATCCATCTAACTGGGGTTCTGTGCATCCTGATTTGCGTGGAAGGATGTTTGAAGAAATGAGGCCACGTCAGCCCATAAACCCTAGTCGTGACGTGTGCATGACAGTGGTTCAGGGCTCTTTGCGGAGCGCTTGGTCTGCGAGGACCTACCGAGGGCCCCTTGAGCTCTGAGCACAAGGATTCCAGAGAGGAAGGTCAACACCCAACCCCCCTGCATTACTGGCTTCTGGGCTTCCCCTTGGCCATGGGATTGTCATGATATCTGCTCCTGGCTCGGACGGTGTGGGGGGAAGGACATCCAATCCTACTATTGAAAGGGCCTGACTTAAAGATATGTGATGATTAAAAAAACTCTTTTAAAGGAATTCCAGTGTCTGGATGTTTCTGTAGTTATAGTCCCAGGAAAAAATGATTTTCAACTATAGAAACTGAGGTCGGTGCTATGAAGCAAGAAAACAGGGACATAGCCACCTCAGCCTGAGCATCTGGAAAGGCTCTTCTCGAGAGCTGCTGATTGAGCTCAGAGCTGAGGATGATCAGGAAATAAATGGGACCAGGAGGGTGGAGGGTCACTGTTCCCATCTTCCCAGCCCAGCCTCATCGGGGCAGGTCTCCCTGGTCCTGGCTTAGTGTCCAAAAGGAAGCCTGGGACTAAGATTTGTTCCCAAAGGCAGTCTCAACATTGTGGTCTCAGGCTGTGAACTATGATATCCAGGGACCACAGGGCCAGGAGGACAGGAAAATCCATGCCACATGAGCCATCCCTGGGGCCTTGACCACCAAGAAATGAAACAGAGCACATCTCTAAGGACAGAAGTTAGATGTAGCCCAGGCACCATGCGATTAGTACATGGTTTGTTTGATCAACTGTCCGTAAGCATGCGCATGTGTTGTTTACAGCTACAAATGCTTGGCGCCCCAAGTTTAGCTTGGATGGAGTTTCTCTCATTTGTGAGGAACCTGAGGATCCCAGCATTATGATAGCATTACCCCAGCGCTGGCAGAAACAGCATCTTCTCATTTTCTAATGGCAGTAGGTGGGTGTCTGGGATGATCAAACTGTGCTTAATGGGAAAGAAATTGAACAAAGCCACAGTTAACCAGGGTGAACTCAATGCTCATCACAGTGGAGAGCTCCTTCCTTGTGCCTGCTACCCCAGCTTCTCCTGTAGGGATCATCCAGCCCAGAGGGCTGGTGCTGATTTTCACTGGAACAATTATTAAAGTCTGTGAACTGCATGGCTTCAGGTTTTGGCCAGATGCATCTTTTAAGGAATCTGATTAACTGCTTTCGCTCTAAGCTGAGATAGCCACGGGCTTGAGGGGAATGAGTTTTAAATCAGTTTTTTCTTTGTAATAATAATAATTAGCATGTGTGAGTGTCTACTACTGTCTAGCCTTGTGCCAAGTACTTCTCATGTATTATCTTATTTAACCTTCAGAACAACTCTGTATGATCCTCATTTCCTAGTTTGGGTGCTGCAGGTACAGAGCCCGAAGGCTGGCAGCTCCATACGCAGGAAATCTTGGCTTCTATCCACAGCATGTGGCTTCCTGCACCCTTATTCTTGAGTCAAACCTCCCGCTGCTCTAGCATGAAAATGAGGGGATGTAGGAATTCTAGAGGGGCAAAAAATAAAGTTTACATTTGCGTTTTAAGTTTAATTGAGGAAAAATCGCTGGGCATTACAGGCCATCCTGACAAAGCTAACTCTGAATAAAAGGACTCTCTCCTCCACTTGTACAGTTCTTGGCGTATGGGCAGGGGGCTCCCACCAGCCACTGAGGTAAGCAAGCCAAGGACTGTGGTCCCTCTTTTACAGATGGACAAACAGGCTCCAAGAGGTGGAATGATGTGGGCTTTCTGAACTGGTCCCATCCTCTTTAAATTATATTGCTTCTAAAATATTAAACCCATGCAGGACGTTAAGATTGGGAGTGTTTTGGAAGTCTCAGAGGTTTTCCTTTCCCTGTAGCCTAAAGATGTCAGAGCAGAGCATGTCAGCTCTGGCATCTCTGAAGTTCCCGGATCCCTTTTAGGAACCACTTTTGACCCAGATGCTTTTGAGGAAAGGAGATAGAGAGCGTTTATTGTTTATTGAATGTGTATCTCTCATTCATTCACTCAACTCTAAGTGCCATGAGAGTAGGAACCATGTGTTTTTTTTCTAATTCAACTTTTTATTGGGGAATATTTTCAGGTTACAGAAAAGTTGCAAAGATAGTACAGGGAATTCTACTTATTCTTCCCCTGGCTTCCTCTGAGGTAGCATCTCATACCTAGCTGCCTAGACATCTTCCCTGTCTGCCTAGACTCGGCTCTCCCCAGACACGAGGCAGACTCATCAAACTCCCACTGCCAGCTCCGTTCTGCTATTTCTCGTCTCTTATTGGAAGAGTGGAGATTCAAACCCAGCTGTCTCTGAATCCAAAGCTTATTCATTTTTCTGTCTTATCATGTCAGAAACATTCTGTTTGGGGAGGCCTAAAATTCTCCTCTTGGGGTCTCCCTGTCTTGGTCTGACAGAGTGCCTGCTAGGTGGGCCTTGAGGCCAGGGTGTCCCCAGCTGCCAGTGTGGGAGAGTCACTTCAACCTTTCGTTTTCACCTTGCAGGTGAAGAAATGTTTGGGATGATCTTGCAGAACTGGTCTGAGCGCTTGCCTTCCCTTGACAAGAACGACAGGCATCAGGGCCTTGGTATGGAACATGTGTTCCTCCTCCATATTTGGCAGCCGGGCAGTTGTTTCTGAAATCCGACTCCTAATGCCATGGGGTTGACCTTTGGTCTACTTCCCAGCATTCATCTGCAGTCATGCTGTTCCCGAGAGGTTTGGTCAAAGAGTGGGTGAGTTGGCAAGACACTCTGGTCATGATCTAACCATATTAATTAAGCTTCTCTGTTGGCATGACCAGTAAGCCAGGGCCTAGAGAGATGGAGCACATTTAAGAGGTAAGGTCAGGGGAATTTTATTTTTAATGGTGAAACAACTTTAGCTCTTGATGAAGCATATTTTTCAGGATGGGAAGGTTGCTGTAACTGTTTGAAGATTGCTTTAAGATAGACCCAGGGCTCTGGAGTATTCCCGAGTCAAAGAAGCGTTGTTTGTTTACTCAAGCAATGGCAGCACAGGAAGAATTTGAAGAAGCAACTTGACAAGTTGGTTTGTCCTGTGAGGATTGCCAATATTTTTTCCAGCCTGCTATTTGGAAGCGGAAAGGGGTCACTTGAGAAATGCATGCGGCTTTGCAGTGACACCTGTTGAAACACAGGCCCCTTGGAATCCTGTAAGCAGTAGGGCTTATTACTGTTGCTAGGCTGGAGAAACTGGAAGCAGGGCTCAGAGACACTTTAGAAAACATAGCGAAAGCAAGAGCTCAGAGGGCTGAGTGTGTTTGCTCCGATTTGCAGAAGTGGCTACCAGACTAAATGCAATAATCTATTTTTCATACTTGCAACAAATATTTATGAAGTGCCTCTCGTGCCAGGGGCTTTTCTGGGCACTGAGTCGAGGTCCCTGTGCTATATTATTAATAAATGTCCAGTTGTTTTAGTTACTTGGAGCATGGCAGGAAGATGGCAGAGATCATAGGCAATGATTTCCATTGTTTAGTGAGGCGGCATAGATGGGTCAAGAGCCCAGGCTCTGGACCCGAACCACCTGGGGCCAAGTCTTGGATGTACCACTTCAAGCTATGTGACCTTGTGCAAGTGGCTTTACCTCTCTGAGCTATGTGTGCTTATTTGTGGAATAGGATTTTTGCAAAGATTGAATGAATTTAAGGATGTGAAGCACTTAGAAGAACAGTACTTGGCACATACAAAGTGTTCATAGTAAAAGTTTGCTGTTATTGTTAGAGCAGAAAAAGTGTTGTGTTGCCATTATTGTGGAAAAAGCATTGGACTTCGAGGAAGAAGACCTGGCCAAGCCACTTAGCGCTCTGTTTCTCATCTAGAAATGGAAAACTATATTTTACCTGCCTGTTTAGTGCACAGGGATCTTGTAAGAATCAGATGGACATCAAAGCCTTTGAAAAGTACAATGTGCCATTCCCGTGGATAATATATTGTCTTTATTTTATAAACTCCATCAGAATGTTTCTGCTGGAGAGAGCTGGTATTTTTGCAGATTAGCTTTCTATAAGGAGGAGGGGTGGGCCTGATACCCTTTTTTCTTCAAAGACCAGTCTGAGCCCTTGCTATCGTTGCTTTGCCTGAGGAAACAGCACATGTTCCCTTTCTTCCCCTTTAGTTAGCAAAGATCTGTCTCGTTATTCCATCTGTTGTTTGCATCTGTCTGGGCTGTCAGACGTGCCAATGTCTTTCCAGAATTACTTTACGGTAACCTTGATCACGGGATAAAGGGCGGGAGATTTATCTGTTAAGTTATTTGCAGAATTATTCACTCCTCGTGATGTGGTGATTGAAAAGGAAGTCTGGCAGCAGATGATGTTTGCAGCTAAAGCCTGCATGACAGTCAGACATGTAGGAATTGGCTTATAATCAAAAAAATTCAGGACCCTGATATAAAAACATCACACTATATTGTGATTTTTGAGTGATCATAGTAAAATTTCTAAATCAGGCACCCAAAGGCAGTACAGAGATAAAGAAAAAGAACCTTCCTTAGCAGAGTCAGGAGCTCTATGGAGTTTGAATCTGTGGTGATTCAAAGTCTGTCCTGCCTTGGTACTGTCCTGCAGGGACGCCTGTCATCCTGCATTCACAGATTGCAGCCTGACGCCCACAGGCCAGTGCAGGAGCTCTCGCTACAGGGAATGGTTTAGCCAGCACAGAGGCCAAGCCACTCAGGGTCACCAGCGCTCCTTCTAGTGAGGAATCTGCCCCAGCCCTCTCTGTTGCCTTTAACACTTCCCCGTTAAAGGGATCAAACAGAATGCCTTTTCCTGGCTCTGGGACCAGAGGGAAGTGGGTCCCTCCAGACACCACTGCTGTGTGATCTTGGCCGAATGCTTACCCTTCCAAAGCCTCAGCTCTAAAACGAGACGTGCATAGCAGCTCCCTCATAAGGTTGAAGACCCAGTGACCCAGTTCATGGAAAGCTACTGGCCTAGGACCTGGTACTTAGTTAAGTGTTCAATACACAGAAGCAGTTACTATTGCTGAGTTGTTATTTCCCTCCACATACTGTCTCAACAAAAATAACTGTAGTATTTCTAATTGTGGTATTGTGTCAGCATTGGAATGTATGAGCATCTGAGAGTTGTGGCGACTTTTATATCTTACCTTTGGACACAATTGGGTGAACACGACTCAGAGAAATGCACTAGGTGGGAGAAACACAGCCAGAGCTAACCTGCTCTTCAGTCTGCATCGGAAGGTCAAGGACGGTGTTCCATCCAGCAGAAGACTCAGGGCTCAAGAAGACCCCCAGGTTCAGATCGGGCAGATGATTTACACCCAAACATTCCACAGAAGCTTCAAAATTAATTTACAGCAGCCTGGAGGTTGACAGAGGCCAGTGCGTGTAGAGTCTCAGTCTCCTCCTTGGCTGCCCTGCGTTTGCGCCTCTGTGGTCACAGCCCTGGGGTCTGTCTCTCTACACTGTGAGCAACTTGAGGAAAGGAGTGGAATCTCATTCACTTTCATAGCCCCATTTCTAGTCCTTGCTCTGGCACATAGGCTTTAGATGAATCTTTCTTAGATGATTGAATGAATCAACGAATTGATAAATAAAGCATTACTTTCTCGACAGTGTGGGTGAAATGAGATATTTATAAAAGAATTTGGCTGCACCAGGGTCTGTAGTCACAGCTGATGTGAACTGATGGTTTGATGAGAGGCCTTTTACACCTCCAGTTGCCCCATTTGATGGGCAGGGTCAGGCTGGGTGTCTCTTTGGGGTCATGTGGTGGAGCAGTGTTCCCTGAGTGGAAAGAAATTTCCAGAACAAGGACAGGCAGTCATGGGGAGGCCCGTAGAGCCCAGAGGAGCTCTTCTTGCTTGTCTTCAGGTGCCCACCTCCGCCACATTCCCCAGCAGACTGAGGCGTCCCCAAAGACACGAACTGGGAGCCGAGGAGCTTGGTTTCTCCCAAGCACCCAGCAGGCCATGTGCCGAGGTCTGAGAGCATTCACTGGAAGAAAGGGAAACTGTATCTAGTTCACAGGAAGGCACTGTCTGCTCACAAGCCACGCACCTTCCCAGAGCAGTGCCACCTTCCAGTGTTCACAAAGGTGCTCGCAGACTGGGGGCTGCCGTGTTCTGTGAACTCGGATCACATGACAGATTTAAATGAACTGGAAAGAAATGAGGTCTTTGTGCTAACTGTCCTCTAAAGTATGTTTCCCGGAACACTAGTTCTGTGAGGTATGAACCAAGGGTCCTGTGGTCAGGCAGCTTTGGGAATCTGAACTAAAGTCCAATGTGTCATTTTACCGCACAACTTCTCAAACCCTTTAGTATTCGAATGTGCACTGTGAATTTCTAAGAGAGATGTATATAATGCAGTGCTTCTTAAATTTATTTGACCATAGCACGCTTTGTTTCCTTCAAAGCTAGACTGGTCACCTATGGGATGTACTTTTTTGGTTGCAAGTGACAGAAATTCGGCTAAAGCAAGTAGGGAATCAGGATTTCACACAACTGCTGGATAGAGAGGGCAGAGTAGGTTGGACCTCAGGGCCAACCAGAACCAAAATCTTGACACCATCAGGACCTTTCCTGCTGGGTTGAGTCTCCTTTGCTGCAGGCTATCTTCCTCTACAATAGCTAGGAACAGTCTGCTGTGGACTCTCGTACTCTTTCTGCCAACCCCCCACCACATTCCTGACCCTCTCGTTCTTTGTGGAACCCTGCAGAAGGACCTGGCTTGGCCTGAGCGTTGTGCACACCTGATGGGCAGGGGCACCCCTGGAAGGACAGAATAAAAGACAACCACTGCTTTGGAAAATACTGCTCAGGATGATAAAGTCTGTTCCCCATTTCTGATGTCTGTCTTATACTTAAAAATGAGCATCATTAAAATTGTGTTTTTAAAACATCTCATCTCTTTCAGTCCCAGGGTTTGAAATTTTTTTATTTTTTATGTTTCTTATTTTGCTATGATTAATGTACAATGACATGAACAACATTATGGTCACTAAATTCCCCCCATTATCAAGTCCCCACCACATACCCCATTACAGTCACTGTCCATCAGCGTAGTAGGATGCTACAGAATCACTACTTGTCTTCTCTGGTATACTGCCTTCCCCATGTCCCCCCCCCCACCAACATTATGTGTGCTAATCGTAATGCCCCTTTTCCCCCCTTATCCCTCCCTTCCCACCCATTCTCCCCAGTCCCTTTCCCTTTGGTAACTGTTAGTCCATTCTTGGGTTTTGTGAGTCTGCTGCTGTTTTGTTCCTTCAGTTTTTTCTTTGTTCTTATACTCCACAGATGAGTGAAATCATCTGGTACTTGTCTTTCTCCATCTGGCTTATTTCACTGAGCATAACACCCTCTAGCTCCATACATGTTGCAAATGGTAAGATTTGTTTTCTTCTTATGGCTTAATAATATTCCATTGTGTATATACCACATCTTCTTTATCCATTCATCTACTGATGGACACTTAGGTTGCTTCCATTTCTTGGCTATTGTAAATAGTGCTGCGATAAACATAGGGGTACAAATGTCTTTTTCAAACTGGGTTTCTGCACTCTTAGTGTAAATTCCTAGGAGTGGAATTCCTGGGTCAAGTGGTATTTCTGTTTTTAGCTTTTTGAAGAACCTCTATACTGCTTTCCACAATGATTGAATTAGTTTACATTCCCACCAACAGTGTAGGAGGGTTCCCCTTTCTCCACATCCTTGCCAACATTTGTTGTTGTTTGTCTTTTGGATGATGTTGGCCATCCTAACTGGTGTGAGGTGATATCTCATTGTGGTTTTAACTTGCATTTCTCTGATGATTAGGGATACTCTGCCCATTTTTTAATTGGCTTATTTGCTTTTTGTTTGTTGAGGTGCATGAGCTCTTTATATAATTTGGATGTCAACCCCTTATCAGATATGTTATTTATGAATATATTCTTCCATACTGTAGGATGTCTTTTTATTCTACTGATGGTGTCCTTTGCTGTACAGAAGCTTTTTAGTTTGATATAGTCCCACTTGTTCATTTTTGCTTTTGTTTCCCTTGCCTGGGGAGATATGCTCATGAAGAAGTTGCTCATGTTTATGTCCAAGAGATTTTTGCCTATGTTTTTTTCTAAGAGTTTTATAGTTTCATGACATGCATTCAGATCTTTGATCCATTTCAAATTTACTTTTGTGTATGGGCTTAAACAATAATCCAGTTTCATTCTCTTACATGTAGCTGTCCAGTTTTGCCAACACCAGCTGTTGAAGAGGCTGTCATTTCCCCATTGTATATCCATGGCTCCTTTATGATATATTAATTGACCATATATGGTTGGGTTTATATCTGGGCTCTCTATTCTGTTCCACTGGTCTATGGGTCTGTTCTTGTTCCAGTACCAAATTGTCTTGATTACTGTAGCTTTGTAGGAAAGCTTGAAGTTGGGAAGTGTAATCCCCCCAGCTTTATTCTTCCTTCTCAGGATTGCTTTGGCTACTTGGGGTCTTTTGTGGTTCCCTGTGAATTTTAGAATGATTTGCTTTAGTTCATTGAAGAATACTGTTGGTATTTTGATAGGTATTGCATTGAATCTGTAGAATGCTTTAGGCAGGATGGCCATTTTGACAATATTAATTCATCCTATCCATGAGCATGGGATATGTTTCCATTTATTGGTGTCATCTTTAATTTCTCTCATGAGTGTCCTGTACTTTTCAGAATATAAGTCTTTCACTTCCTTGGTTAGGTTTATTCCTAGGTATTTTATTCTTTTTGATGCAATTGTGAATGGAATTGTTTTCCTGATTTCTCTTTCTGCTAGTTCATCATTAGTGTATAGGAATGCAAGAGATTTCTGTGTATTAATTTTGTATCCCGCAACTTTGCTGAATTCAGATATTAGTTCTAGTAGTTTTGGAGTGGATTCTTTAGGGTTTTTTATGTACAATATCATATCATCTGCAAACAGGGACAGTTTGACTTCTTCCTTGCCAGTCTGGATGCCTTTTATTTCTTTGTATTGTTTGATTGCCATGGTTAGGACCACCAGAAATATGTTGAATAAAAGTGGGGAGAGTGGGCATCCTTGTCTTGTACCCAATCTTAAAAGAAAAGCTTTCAGCTTCTTGCTGTTAAGTATAATGTTGGCTGTTGGTTTGTCATATATGGCCTTTATTATGTTGAGGTACTTGCCCTCTATACCCATTTTGTTGAGAGTTTTAATCATGAATGGATGTTGAATTTTGTCAAATGCTTTTTCAGCATCTATGGAGATGATCATGTGGTTTTTGTCCTTCTTTTTGTTGATGTTGTGGATGATGTAGATGGATTTTCGAATGTTGTACCATGCTTGCATCCCTGAGATGAATCCCACTTGATCATGGTGTATGATCCTCTTGATGTATTTTTGAATTCAGTTTGCTAATATTTTGTTGAGTGTTTTTGCATCTATGTTCATCAGGGATATGGATCTGTAATTTTCTTTTTTTGTGGTGTCTTTGCTTGGTTTTGGTATCAGAGTGATGTTGGCCTCGTAGAATGAGTTTGGGAGTATTCCCTCCTCTTCTACTTTTTGCAAAACTTTAAGAAGGATGGGTATTATGTTTTCACTAAATGTTTGATAGAATTCAGCAGTGAAACCATCTGGTCCAGGAGTTCTGTTCTTAGGTAGTTTTTGATTACCAATTCAATTTCTTTGCTGGTAATTGGTCTATTCAGATTTTCTGTCTCTTCCTGGGTCAGCCTTGGAAGGTTGTATTTTTCTAGAAAGTTGTCCATTTCTTTTAGGTTATCCAGTTTGTTACCATATAATTTTTCGTAGTATTCTCTCATAATTCTTTGTATTTCTGTGGTGTCCGTAGTGATTTTTCCTTTCTCATTTCTGATTCTGTTTATGTGTGTAGACTCTATTTTTTTCTTGATAAGTCTGTCTAGGGGTTTATCTATTTTGTTTATTTTCTCAAAGAACCAGCTCCTGCTTTCTTTCATTCTTTCTATTGTTCTATTCTTCTCAAATTTTTTAGTTCTGCTCTAATCTTTATTATGTCCCTCCTTCTACTAACTTTGGGCCTCATTTTTTCTTCCTTTTCTAGTTTCATTAATTGTGAGTTTAGACTGTTTATTTGGGATTGTTCTTCTTTCCTGAGGTAGCCTGTATTGCAATATATTTCCCTCTTAGCATGGCCTTCGCTGCGTCCCAGAGATTTTGTATTGTTGAATTATTGTTTTCATTTGTCTCCATATATTGCTTAATCTTTGTTTTTATTTGGTCATTGATCCATTGATTATTTAGGAGCATGTTATTAAGCCTCCATGTGTTTGTGGGCTTTTTCGTTTTCTTTGGGTAATTTATTTCTAGTTTCATACCTTTGTGATCTGTGAAGCTGGTTGGTACAATTTCAATCTTTTGAATTTACTGAGGTTCTTTTTTTAGCCTAGTATATGATCTATTCTTGAAAATGTTCCATGTGCACTTGAGAAGAATGTCTATCCTGTTGCTTTTGGGTGGAGTGTTCTGTAGATGTCCGTTAGGTCCATCTGTTCTAATATGTTGTTCAGTGCCTCTGTCTCTTTACCTATTTTCTGTCTGGTTGATCTGTCCTTCAGAGTGAGTGGTGTGTTGAAGTCTCCTAAAATGAATGCATTGCATTCTATTTCCCCCTTTAATTCTGTCAGTATTTGTTTCACACATATAGGTGATCCTGTATTGGGTGCATAGATATTTATAATAGTTATATCCTATTGTTGGACTGACCCTTTTATCATTATGTAATGTCCTCCTTTGTCTCTTGTTACTTTCTTTATTTTGAGGTCTATTTTGTCTGATACAAGTACTGCATCTCCTGCTTTTTTCTCCATATTAGTTGCATGAAATATCTTTTTCCATCCCTTCACTTTTAGTCTGTGTATGTCTTTGGGTTTAAAGTGAGTCTTTTATAGTCAGCATATATATGGGTCTTGTTTTTTTATCCATTCAGTGACTCTGTGTCTGTTGATTGGTGTATTCAGATCATTTACATTTAGGGTGATTATCGATAGGTATGCACTTATTGTCATTGCAGGCTTTAGATTCATGGTTACCAAAGGTTCAGGGTAATTCCCTTACTATCTAACAGTCAAATTTAATTCACTTCCTATGCTATTACAAACACAACCTAAAGGATCTTTTTTTTCCCTCCTTTTTCTTTTTCTTCCTCCTCCATTCTTTGTATGTTATGAATCATATTCTGTACTCTTTGTCTATCCTTTGGGTGACATCTATTTAGCTTTAGGAATACCTCCATCTGTAGGAGTCCCTCCAAAATGCACTGTAGAGGTAGTTTGTGGGAGGTAAATTCTCTCAGCTTTTGCTTATCAGAAAATTGTTTAATCCCTCCTTGAAATTTAAATGATAACCTTGCTGGATAGAGTATTCTTGGTTCAAGGCCCTTCTGCTTCATTGCATTAAATATTTCATGCCACTCTCTTCTGGCCTGTAAGGTTTCTGTTGAGAAATCTGATGATAGCCTGATGGGTTTTCCTTTGTATGTGATATTTTTTCTCTCTATAGCTGCTTTTAAAAGTCTGTCTTTATCCTTAATCTTTGCCATTTTAACTATTGTATGTCTTGATGTTGTCTTCCTTGGGTCCCTTGTGTTGGGAGATCTGTGTACCTCCATGGCCTGAGAGACTATCTCCTTCCCCAGAGTGGGGAAGTTTTCAGCAATCACCTCCTCAATGACACTTTCTATCCCTTTTTCTCTCTCTTCTTCTTCTGGTACCCCTATCATGCGAATATTGTTCCATTTGGATTGGTCGCACAGTTCTCTCAATATTCTTTCATTCTTGGAGATCTTTTTTTCTCTCTGTGCCTCAGCTTCTTTGTATTCCTTTTCTCTAATTTCTATTCCATTTACCGTCTCTTCTACTACATCTAATCTGCTTTTAAATCCCTCCACTGTATGTTTCACTTCAGATATGGAATTTCTTAATGATTGGATCTCCAACCCAAATTGCTCCCTGAGTTCTTGAATATTTTTCTGTACCTCCATGAGCATGTTTATGATTTTTATTTTGAACTCTCTTTCAGGAAGATTGGTGGGTTCAGTTTCATTTGGCCCTTTTTCTGGGGTTTGTGAGATTTTGGTCTGAACCATGTTCTTTTGATGTTTCATATTTCTATATGGTGCCCTCTAGTGCCCAGAAGCCCCAGTCTCTGGAGCTGCTCAGCCCCTAGAGTGAGGTTGGGGGTGTTGGGGAGCGGAGCTGGTGCCTCCGGGGAGGTAAGATCTGTTTCCTGATTCCCGTCTGCAGTGTCTGTCTCCAGTATCACAGCCAGTGGGCCAAGCACACAGGTGTAAGCCTCTGGGCTTGGCGTCTCTAGCTGATGTAGCTGAGGCCTCCATCTGGCTGGCCTGACACCAGCACAGTGACTGCTGCTTTGCGAGCCAGTGCTGTCAGGCCAGGAGGAAGGCTTGGCAGGCTGCGTGTCACAGTGGGGAGCCTCGGAGCTGAGCAGCCAACTGGGGGGATGGAGCGCCTAAAGCTCCTCAAAGTTCCCAACCTGCTGGGCAGAGCGCGCTCAGACAACCTTGTCCAGCTCTCCCTTCTCCGGCACAGCAAGCTAAGTGCAAACCCTGCCCCTTCAGCAGCCCTCTCCCAGCTAGGAACCCTCTCAGACCACCTGCCTTTCCTCTGTCACAGAGCATCCGGATGTGGATCCCGTCCTCCACAAATGGCCGGAATGTCAGTCTCTCAGGCACTCCACCTCTCCCAGCTCCCCAACCCCCAGAGCACCACACAGAGTAGGTAACTGCTCACAAAGCAGACCTCCAGGGCTAGGTATTCACTAGTCCCAGGCTTCCACCCCCTCCCCCACTCTGTTTCTCTTCCTCCCGCTGGTGAGCTGGGGTGGGGGAAGGGCTCAGGTCCCACTGGATCAAGGCTTTCGTAGGTTACCCTGTTCTGTGACGTCTGCTCTGTTCGTGATGTCTGTATGCAGTCTGGTTCAGCCTTCTTTCCTGTTGCTGTTTTAGGGTGAGTTGTATTAATTAACTATATTTTCATAGTATTTGTGGTTTGGGGAGGAGTTCTCTGTCTCACTTCTCATGCCACCATCTTGCATCACCACTCCTGGGGTTTGAAATTTTGACTGTTCTTTATACTTTCGTATCTTGGTTTTAAAAATTGATTAAATGGCAGATGAGTTTGTTGTGGGACTGAAGGGAAAGGTGAGCACCTCAGAGTGGTTAGGACCTAAACAATAGCCCCACATTTCCAAGGGTTCGTCATTTTCTTCCTTCTGTTTCATTTATTTTTTTACTTTTCGGGTTCCAGGTGAAAGCTGGTATGCCAAACCATGGGGGAGGGGAGCAGGAAAATCTGTTTTCACCTAGGTGATGCCATGAACAGACTCCACACTTTAAGATCTTAGGTTAAATACCCCCACCTTCTCCAGGGAGCAGATGACCCCCAAAGTATGGAAGGTGTCCCTGGTCTTGGTTTCTTACTAAAACAGTCATTTTACTCCACTGAAATCCTTTGTTTAACTGTGTTTCTCCTCCATTAGATGAGAGCAGGGGCCACCTTTGCTTTGCTCACCTGACCTCAAAGTGTAGCTCAGTGCCAGCGGTCGGGGCTCAGCTGGATGGTAAAGCAAATGAAAGACCTGACCTTGGAATGTTGTGGTCAGGGGCCCATTGATAAATGCTTTTGTGTTTTCAGAGACTCTTATTTGATTTTCTTTCCAATTTCTATTTCTTCTGGCTCAGAGAACTTCATCAGCTCAGAGTCCAGAATCTGTGCGACCACCTGGGAACAGTCAGAATATCAGAAGGAAGCCGGAGGAGAAATCTGGAAACTCTGGCCATGGAGATGTGCCCAGGTAGGAGCTGGGTTCGGAGGACTGAGAGTCCCAGACCTGGTCAGCACCCTTCCTGCCCAGCATTTGCTTTGTTCCATTTGCTTTGGAAAATTTACTCCAAAACCTTTGACATGGTCCTCAGTGGTGAGATGTTCTAAGCAGTGGTCCATTGACCTCTCTGTGATGGCCTAGACCTGCATGATTAGAAAATTAGTATGTTTTTGCTACCTCAGGTTGAAATTCGTGATTATAAGCTTCCATTCCAGTAACACTCTAGGTTTTTTTATCTTCACTGTCAGAACTTAAAATAAAAAAGATCAAAGCTACCCAGGGGCCTATCAGGGGTGTCTAATACATGGCTAAGTTGGGGTCTGTAATGTGGTGTGGTGGTCCTTGTGGGAACCAGCAGATGACCCAGAGGATACAAAAAACTATTACAAAACTGACCAGCCCCCTCAGTCCCAGGGCAGCTGTGGATGGATTCCAGAAATCAAAAGGCCACACTACTGCAGTGGGACGTGGCTAGTGGCTCCTCATTATGACCCACAGCTGAGTCCAGATCATCCACGTATGGATAATAAGTCCAAGAAATAGACTTTTCCCGTGCAATGTTCAGCACCGAAGGTTTTGGGGGCATTCCCAAGCAGAGGGCCAGCAGACATGAACATTCAGTTCCCAGAAAGGACACAGGCCAGGAACCCTAGAGGTAATTCATAATTGCCTGTGAGTTCAGCACAAGATCTGGTTAGGAAAACCCTCCTGAACGTAGATAATCAACAGTGAAACTTTGGGTCATGCATACTTTTCCGTAGCTTCTCACTTCCCTGTTTAAGCAACATTTTTTGCTTTAACTTTACAGATGGTCACGGGGTAGGTGAGAGTGATCCCTGGTGGCAGGAATTTCCATGCCTGGCTAGTGTTGCTTTCTGGGCAGCTCTGGCTATGAGGCTTCCACGGGAGACACTTTCAACCTCTTGGCGTGAACATTAGATTAATTCAGCAAAATGGTGATCAGATGGGGACAGTGTTCTTTTTTGCCCAGGGAATCACAGAATATGGCTTGAACAGTACTTCTGACCCCCATTCTCTGCAAAAGGGGGGCTTCCTTTGCCTCCCAGACCCCTATGGCTCTTCTGCTTCATGAACTTTTGATCAGAGTAACTGGACAAAGGTTCTAATATTGGCTCTGATGAGACCAGGTAACCTGTCTAAATTGGCTCTGGGTGATAATGAAACTAATGGATGGATTCATTTTTTCTGGAATTCCAGCCAAGAGCAGTTACTGCTGGCTGAGACCCAAGGTCCAGCTCTTCCCTCTGCATCTCTGTGAGGCTTTGGATATCATAAGAGTCTTGGGAATTATTTGTGGCCCGTGTCTCAGCTGGACTGAAGAGTAACAGCAGCTCTGTGGTCTTTTGTTTCTTGTTCCCCAGCTTTAGTCAGTTATCATTTTTCCCTTGAAGAATTGTGTCTCATTACCATGCAAACTGAGCATAAAAGAGGTACCTCCTAAGAGCAAACCCAAAGAAGCAACTCCCTATTCCGAATTACCAGCATGCTTCTCCTCCATAAATGTGTGAAGGTCTATTGTGCAGGGCCCTGGACTAACTTACTCAGAAACTGTCAAGGGCTGACTGGGCTCCTGGAGCCTGGATGTTTATAGGAAGAGAGAGCAGGAACCAGCCTGGCGCCCACAATCATGACGCAATAGCATTTGGTGTTCATTTTACAGATGGGCAGCAGACACTATGCCAAATGCCCTGTGTGTACAAAATAAAACTTTATTTAAATCAATTCATTTCCAATTGTAAGCCCTTCCTCTGCCAGGCTGGTGGGAATGCCCATGCCAGCCAGCCTTGGAACTGCCTCCCCAGGCCTGGTGTATGGAGGTCATCATCTGTCCCCCTCAAACCCTTCACCATACAGATGCCTGTTGGTCCAGGCCACACTGTCCCAGGCCTGATGACTGCAGCTTTCATGACACTTGGCACGTGGCAATCTGGGGAGGCTGGGAGCCCATGGCCATTCCTTTCAGCACTCTGTGCTCATCTCCCATGCACCTGAGGAACTGGTCTGGAAACAGGGAGGGCTTCTCGGACATTCCCTGCTTTCTAAGACTTTTCCTCTGCTCTCCTGTCATCCTCAAATGCGTTTGCCCGCCTCCTCCCTTGGCCACTTCAGATAACGAGCATTTTCTCTTCAAAGGATGTGTTACAGGTTTTTACAAAAGATTGGAGGAGCCATTGACCTCATATTGTTTCTATTTTATACTTGCAGTAATTCCATAGAGAAAACTCAGGAAGGCCAAGGGAAGAATTTAGGGAGAAAAATGTAAATTCATATCTCCAGATTGTCCCTCTGCTCAAGATTACCAACACTTTACAGATGGGGAAACCGAGGCTTGGAGCACTATGTCACCTACACCTTAGTGGTAGAAAGCTCACGGTTCCCCCCTCGAGGCTCTCTTCCTCTGAATTACCCAAGTTAGGGCGCATACAGACATCCCTCAAAGGGGTAAGTTCATCCAAATAGAGTCCCATCAGTTCAGCTGCCTCACGTACCAGTCGCCACATGGTGTCACTGTTGTAACTTACCCCTATGTTGGACCCGCACCCCTTCCGACAGAGGCTGGGAGGTGCCTCCCTGATGCACACCCTGTGCAAGCCCCTGGGCTCCTAGAAAGGGTGAGCGCAACCTCCTGGGATGAAGCTTAACACCAGGTTGAACCTCTTACTGCTCAGCAACGTCCACCCCCAAGCACAGCTGCCCCGGATACCTGTGTGCGGACTGCGTTCAGGTCCCCTGCCTGCAACCCGTGGAGCCTTCCTTCCCCTCCTAGGGAACCAGCAACCAGGAATGGGCAGCTCTTTCCTTTCAAACCCTGCAAACACAAGGACCTGACCCTGTAAGCTTTCCCCAGCTAGTGGGGCTGTCAGGTTGCACTAAAGGAAATGACTGTTTGTAGGTAAAATTTTTGGGCAGTAGCCATTTCCTGTGCTTCAGCTCCGTACTTGTTCATTCTTCCAAGAAAGGCTGCAGGCAATATTCCAGAGATGGCGGAATTTGCTCAGGAAGTGCCCCTGAGTGATTCCTACGTGAATTTCTGACACCTTTGTCACTGCAGATGGAAGAGTGGGCACTCAACAGCCTAGAGTCTGAACCGTTATCCACCTGTTCTCAAATGTGAGCTGGCATCAGGGTCACCTGCCAGGCTAGTTACAACACAAATGGCTGGGGATCAACTCCAGAGAGTCTGATTCTGGGGTGAGGCCTGAGAACGAGCATTTCTAACCAGTGCCCAGGTGACGCTGATATTGCCAGTCTAGGGACCACGCTTGAGAACCGCCATGTTGCTCCGGGGCTGAGTGATGACCTAGGCTCAGAGCTGTTGGGGCTCAGAAGAGAAGGCTGTGGGAAGGCTGCCCTGGACAGGAGCATCTCCTGGCGGGGAGGGGAATCTTGAACTACTGGGGCAGCTGCAGAGGCCACCCCAGGGAGGGGCAGAATTCCTGAACTGGCCCTCTCTGTGGCAGAGCAGGAAGTGAACCCAGCCACCAGGTGTTCACTGTGAACAAGTTTGGGAAACTGAGGCCTGATTGAGGAGAACTGGAAGACCAGATGAGGGGTTGAGAATGCATCCTGCAGGGAACAGGAAGCTGGGGAAGTGCTTTGTGCTTGGTTAGTATTTGAACAAGGGTTTATGCAGGCAAGGAAGGAGATCAGAGGATGAAAGTAAGGGCTGTCCTGGTACCCTGGAGGGGAGGCTGGAAGAGCAGTGAGGGATGCCCTTGCATTGGGGGGATGGCGACCGGGAACATCCCAAGGCGAACCCATAGCACCTGCCTGGGACAGCCTGGGTGTGGGCAGAGGCGGTGGAGTCAAAGAGCTACCCAGCAGCACCATGTACCTGAATGCGATGGCCTGAGGGGCTATATGAGGAACCTGAGGTTCAGAGAGGTTAAGGAACCTGACCCAGGTCACACAGACAGAATGTGGCAGGGTGGGGCTTAGAATCCAGCTTGGTTTGATGCTACCTAAAGCCCAGACTCACAGCATAATGGCCAAGCTCTCAGATTTCTGAAAATACTTGTGTTGTGGTCTTCATAGTTAGAAAGCAAACCCTGGTCTGTCCTTCAAATTTAATTTTTCTATAAACAAGGGCAGTTTTTTTAATTTTGGTATCATTAATCTACAATTACATGTGCAACATTATGGTTACTAGACTCCCCATATCATCAAGTCCCCCCCATATACCCCATTACAGTCACTGTCCATCAGCGTAGTGAGATGCTATAGAATCACTACTTGTCTTCTCTGAGTTGTACAACCCTCCCTGTGCCCCCCCTACATTATGTCTGCTAACCGTAATGTCCCTTTTTCCCCCTTATCCCTCCCTTCCCACCCATCCTCCCCAGTCCCTTTCCCTTTGGTATTTGTTAGTCCATTCTTGGGTTCTATGAGTCTGTTGCTGTTTTGTTCCTTCAGTTTTATTTTTTCTTTGTTCTTATACTCCACAGATGAGTGAAATCATTTGATACTTGTCTTTTTCCACTTGGTTATTTCACTGAGCATAATACCCTCTAGCTCCATCCATTGTTGTTGCAAATGTCTGGATTTGTTTTCTTCTTATGGCTGATTAATATTCCATTGTGTATATGTCCCACAAGGGCAGTTTTTAGATCCAGGAAAAAGAAAAGTAAAAAAAGATCTGATCAATTTTATGAGAAGCTGCTGGGGCCAGTTCTTAAGGACCGATCCCTGTGTTTCCTAAACTGTAGTAATCTGTTCCTTCCAAATAAACTTTGGGAAGTCCCAGATCTACTAACAGGCTCTTGCCTGGCAGGGTGTGTCATGTGGAGCTGGGGGCAGCCTCCACCCCCTGTCCTGCTTCTGACTCATTATTTATCTCTGGCAGGAAGTAAACACAGAGAAAGGAGTGGGAGGAGGAATGGAGGGACAGAATGAGCTCCCTGACTTTTGACATTGGCTGAAAAAGAAGGTCACCGCTGAATGAGGTGTGTGTCTGCTTTTTGCTCAGCCGGTTTCAACAGAGCATTTAAAAACAGGAGAGAGTATTTTTCCATACTGAGATCTAATACCCATTTATTGTAACAACTTGGAAAACAGAGAAAAATAGAAAGTGGTAAGAAAAAGTCAATAATACTCCCACCATCCATAGCTCTTAAAATATTAGTGTGTTTCCCTCAGACTTTTCTCATTTTTTTAGTTCTTTATTGATTGTGATCGTAGGGTGTGTGTATACATATATATGTACATTTAAATATAAAGATATTTAAACTATATATTTAAACAATCTGTAAGTATATGTTTAAATAATTAATTAGACTTTTTCAGAGCAGGTTTAGGCTTACAGAAGATTGGGCAATACAGAGTTTCCCCGACACCCCTTCTCTGCCTCGCTACACAGTGTCCTCCATTAACATTTTGCTTCGTGTGGTGCATGGGCTACAAGTAATAAGCCAATATCGATCATTATTATTGAATCTGTAGTTTACATTAAGGTTCACGCTTGGTGGTGTGCATTCTATGGGTCTGACAAATGCATAATGGCACATATCCACCATTACAATATCATACTGGACAGTGTCGCTGCCTTAAAAAAATCTGTGCTCCACCAATTCATTCCCCAATCCCTCCCTCCCCTACTAACCCTTGGCAACTACTGACCTTTTTCCTGCCTACATCCTTTCTTTTTTTTCTATTACCTTTTCTTTTTATTGGCATAAAATATGTACCATAAGAGTATAAATCTAAAAGCCTGCTGAAAGCCTGTCCTATACACCTGTGTAATCACGCTCAGACCTAGATCTAGATTCTTTCCATCACCCCAGAACATTCTTATGTCCCTTCCCAGTCAATCCCCTGCCCAAGAATAACAACTATTGCAACTTCTACCACCCCTGACTAGTTTTGCCAGTTCTTGAACTTCATATAAAGGAGATTAAACAGTGCATATACTCAGTATCTGGTTTCTTTTACGCACTGCTAATCGTTGATTTTTAGTCATATTTTATTGTAAAAAATGCATAGCATAAAATTTACCATCTTAACCCATTCTAAGTGCAGTGCGGTTCAGTCTTAAATATATTCACATTGTTATGCAACCAAGGTTTCTACAGTTTCTTAAGGTAGAGGTGAAGTCATTGATTTGAGACCTTTTTTACTGTTGCATTTCAGTGCATTAAAAGTCACTCGAAGTCCTGCTTTAGCTGCATATGACACGTTTTGATGCTCGTGTTTTCATTTTCATTTGGTTGAAATACTTTCTCATTTCCCTCTTAATTCTTTAACTCACAGGCTATTTAGAAGTGTAATTTATTTAATTTCCGAATAGTTGGGGATTTTCCAGATATCTGTCGTCTATTGATTTTTAATTTAATTCCATTGTAGCAGATAATATACTTTGAATAATATGAATCCTTTTAAATTTATTGAGACATTTAAAAAGTGTAGAACAAGAGCTATCTTATAAGTGTTTCATTTGCACTTGATAAGAATGTAATTCTGCCACTATTACATGATGCTCAATGAACGTCAATTTCATCAAGTTGGTTGATACTGTGGTCGCCGACTGTCCTATCTGTACTGATATTCTATCTATTTGCTCAATCAGTTATTAAGATGGGGTGTGGAACTATCAGGTTATAATTGTGAACTTACCCATTTCTCCTTTTATCAGCTTGTTTTATGTATTTTGGAGCTCTGTTACTATAGCAACTTTTAGAATGTTTGTGTTCTCTTGATGGTTTGAACTCTGTATCATCAGGTCCTCTTTACACCTGGTAATATTCTTTGTTCCTGAATTTACTTTGTCTGATATAATATGGACACAGCAGTTTTCTTTTGATTAGTGTCTTCATGGTATATTTTTTCCCCTTTCTCTTCCTTTTTAACATGTTTGGGCTTTTTAAGCAAAATATGAAGTGCCTTTCTTGTAGAAAATGTAGTTGGATTTGCATATTTAATTCACTCTGAATATCTCTGTCTTTTACTGAAGTGTTTATAACATTTACATTTAATTTGATTATTAATATGATTGGCTTAAGTCTTCAGTCTTGTTATTTGTTTTCTCTGTCCATCTCCTTTTGGTTCCTTTTTCCTTTTTTTGGTTTCTTTTGGGAAAAAAGTCATTTTTTTATGATTCTCTTTTATCTCCCTTTTGACTTATTAGCTACAACTATTTGTGTTGTTCTAGGTGGCTGCTTTACGATCTATACCATACATCTTTAATGTATCACTGTCTACTTTCATGTGATATACCATCTCATACATATTACAAAAGTCTTACCACAGTATACTTCTATTTCTTCCTTTTTGGCTTTTCTTCTGTTATTGTCATACATTGTACTTCTACATATGTTGTGACTCTCACAATATATGTTACTTTTGCTTGAAATAGCCAATTATCTTTCAAAGGAGATTTAAATAATAAGAAAAAATACTTTATCTTTACCTGCATAGGTCCATTTCTGGTGTTCTGATTATGTGCAGATCCTGATGGCTATCTGGTATTATTTTCTTTTGGTTTGAGGAAATTCCTTGAACAGTTCATGAAATATAGATCTTCTGGTGATTAATTCTTTTAGTTTTATGTGTCTGAAAAAATCTTCATTTTAGGAAGATATCTTCTGGGCAAAAATTTCTTGGTAGACAATTTTGTGTTTCTTTTACTACTTTAATATATTGCCCCACTGTATTCTAGCTTTCATGGCTTCCAACAAAAAATTGGAACTTTGGTTTTCTGTCTTTTGTCCCATACTTTTGTTTCTGTCTTCTGTCCCATACTTTTGTTTCTGTCTTTTTTCTCGGGCTGCTTTTTATCTTTTTCACCTTTTTACTGTTTTAATCAATTGGGTTATGACATGCTTTGGTGTGAGTTTCTTGTTTGTTGTGTTTGGAGTTAGATTCTTGAATCTGTTGGTTCATAGTTTACATCATACTCTGAAAATGTTCAACCATTATTTCTTCAAATAGTTTTTTAATCTCTCACCCCTCCTTTGGGGACTCCAGTTACATGTATATTCTTCTGCTTGAACTTGGCCCACAACTCACTGATACTCTGCTCATGGTTTGCTTGTTTGTTTGTTCGTTTTTTGTCTTTTTCTCTCTATGTTTGATTTTGGAGCATTTCTATTGCTGTCTTCAAGTTCACTGATCTTTTTCTCTGTAATGACTAAGCTGTTATTAATCCCACCCAGTATGTTTTTCATTTTAGACATTGTGGTCTTTATCTCTAGATGTTTAATTTGGGTCTTTTTATATCTTCCATGTCTGTACTTAACATGACCAGTCTTTCCTCTAGTGTCCTGAACATGTGGAATACAGTTTTTTTACTTTTAAAAAGTAATACTTTTTTAAAAGTCCTTGTGTATGAATTCTCTCTTTTACACCATTTCTCGGTTGGCTTTAATTGAGTTTTCTCTTCACTGTGGGTCACATTTTCTTTGCAGTCCAGACACTGTGGATTTTATGCTTTTGGATTCTGGATATTTTTGTATTCCCATAAATATTCTTGAACTTTGCTTTGGAAGACAGTTCAGTTATCTGGAACAGCTTAATCCTTTTGGGTCTTGCTTTGCAGCTTTGTGAGGCGGGACCAGAGCAGTGTTTAGCCTAGGGTTAATTTTCTCTACTACAGAAGCAAGACTCTTATTAGTATTCTAACAGATGTCCCATGAATTATGAGGTTTTCCACTCTGGCTGGTGGGAACAGGGACTATTCTCAGCCGTGTGTTATCTTCAAGGATTCTTCCCTATAAACCTTTCAGGTGCTCTGTACCTAGTCTCAGGTGGTTTCCGTGCATATACATGCTGATCATCCTTTGTATATCTCTGGGGTTCTCTGTCCAGCTTTCTCTTCTTGGCACTCTGCCTTGGGACCTAGCTGCCTTGGTCCCCCCAGGTGTCCAGCTCCATCTCCTCAAGTCAGGGAGACTGTCGGGCTCCAGCTGGGTCTCCCTTCCCCATGCCACTTCCTCTGAGCACTCTTTTGCTCTCCATCTCCAAGGACCACTGTCCGTTATTTCCCATGCCTCCTGTAGAAGCCAACCCGCCATTAGACCAAGCCCCTGAACAGCCCCTTGTACAATTATTAACTGCTGTAGTTCATAATTCTTTACATGGTAACTTCCAACCCAGGATCTCCACTGAAAAGTTGCTATATCAAGTTCCTTTTTCTGGTTTTAAATGGCAATGCAGCAAAACATCTGGCACTTATTTTTGGAGAGGTGGGGAGTTCCCTTCTAGAAAAACCATAATAAGAGGATGCCGTGAGTGAGAGTTGCTTGTCTTTTCTCCTCAGTATGAGCCTGTATCACAGACACCTGCAGTCTGTTGTCTTTTTATGGCCTCAAATGCCAACTTTGACAGCAGTTATCTTCCCAAACTCGTTAGTGCAGCTGCCTTAGTGCTGGGAAGGAGGCTGAGATGGTGTTTATCCCTTTAACATTGAACCAGCTTGACCCCTAGTAAGGTTGACTCATCTGCTCCCCTCCCCCTTTAGGTCCGGAGGATTACAGAGAGGCAAATCTCAGCGAAATAGGCTGGTGACTGGCACTTATTCTAAAAAGAACCCTTTATCACATTTTTGAGCTCAGTCTCACGTAGGTGATATTAGTGACATCTTACTGTTCTGAGAATGCCCCAGATTGTCTGAAAGATTTTTCAATCATCAAGGAAAGATGCAATTATGTTTCCTGTTTTGTACTGTGCTAAGGGAGGAAAATGATTTTAATATGCATTAGAAGTCTTATCAAGAAGGAATATAACACAGATATATTTACCACTGTTGATTTTTGTTGTCAAAATAAAATAATTCAAGCTCCCGTAATTCAAGCACACAGACAAACCTGTCGTTTGCATTTTTATTTGCATAATTTGCAGGATTAAACTAAAATTAAGGAGGTATTCATATTTAAGTCAACATTCTACCAAATTCCTTGCTTTGTGCTTAGTAAAGTTTTAAAGATCTTTCTTTATTGTGAGCAAAAGCAGGTATCTTTTCTAATGGGATAGTAGTTTTATTTTTGGTATTTGATCATTAGGAAATGTCCAAATGATCAGAAGTAATTATTGCATCAGAAATACACTTAAATGAACTGTTGTTTTGTCGGGACAGAATCTAGATACGTCTAAAGGACAATGAGAGACGCAAACAAGTGAGACACAGTGGAGACATGAGCCCATTCCAGCGACAGGAAGCATTTGTGTGTAATGATCCAGTGTCTCTTCCAGCAATTAGTCTGGGAGCCACAAAATTGGGTCAATCTGCTACCTTGTAGGACCTCATGAGAGGGAGGCTGAAAATATGGGTTAGAAGACAGTTAAAAAATTTTGGGGGGGGGAATTCAGCTCCCTGTCCCCCTCCCCAACTATGCTGGGTAATGGATTCTCACAAGTGTACCCACACCTTGACATTGAAGTCATATGGAAGGTCACGTGGTAGAGTATAGACTGAATAATAAGAATATTAAGGTTTTATCCACCCCCTCACACAATCCTTCTCCCTTTCTTACTCTAGAATCTTCAATATTTTCCATTCATCTCTTGCTTGGTTTGCTCAAGCATCGTGGATTTTGTTTTTTCTATCACAAAATGAGCACAGAAAAGAGTTAAAACTGGATTAAAAGTGCAAAGCCGATCTGCCAAGCTGTTAGGGTCAGTGGGCTCCTAAGAATCTGTGCAGGAAGCACTGTTTGGACGATTTAGGACTGTGCTTATGGACTGGACCTAATGTACTAGGATTGCAATGAAGGTAGGGAGGTGACTTTCTCTGGGAAATACCATGCTATAGTTGACAAGGCATGCCAAGTTCCCTTTCCTGTCTACCTTGAGAATTCGTTCCTCTGCACAAATCACTTACAACGTAAATTCCTTTTATAAAGTCTCGGAACAGGTGTTACATCCCACAGTGAAGTGCACAGTGAGTGTATCAGTTAAAAAAATTACCCCTCAGGGGGACTTGATGAAGTGGGGAGTTTAGTAACCATAATGTTGCACATGTAATTGTAGATTAATGATACCAAAATAAAAAAAAACAATTATCCCTCCTCTTATTTATTAATTCCATCATTCATTCACCAGAGCATGTGCCAGTGCTAGACCAAGATATGAAAATCAATGATGAATTCCCTCTAATCTCCAGGGAGTCATAGCCAGTGAGAAAATAATGAATAAACAGATAAGCCAGACATTACAGTAGGTACTGAGGGAAAGTCTGACAGAGGGCTTTGGGAAAGTAGGGGAGGGAGCAAGCAGCCCTGGGAGGCAGGTGAAGGGTCCCCATTATTCAGGGGAGCCAGGGGGTTCATTGTGGAAGAAGGAAAGGGGGAATCCCACTATGGGGGGGAAGGAGTCAGCAGAGTTAGGGAGTAGAAGGACCCCACCTTGGACGCAGTGTTGGGAACCCGCTGTGTGCAGAGCCTATTGTTGGTCTACTCTGAAGCATAAAAGAGCCATTCACGTGTTCCTGGTTTACAGGTGGATTCAGTTCCAGAGCAGGTGAGAGGTGAGCACAGGGGTGCTTTGATGGTGTGTTTTAAGACCTGTCCTCTAAAGAGCACCTGAAATGTCCTTAGCAAATCTCCCTTTCACTGGAGCTGTGCTTTCCACTCTGTGTTCTGGGGGACATTAGCCCCATTAAATGCTCTAACAAGTAAAGGGGCAGAGGAAGGTTTCTGGGGAACGGCAAGTTTGGGCAATACCGTGACATCTCTTCTGGTTGACTCACATTGCATGATGGTGTCTTGAAGGCACTGAGAAGTTCTGCAGTGAAGAAGCTTATTTAACCATGCTTCATCTAGTACCTCCCGTGTTACATAAAGACCAGGCAAGCTTCTTTCTTGCACATCTAGCAATCATATTATGAGAAAGATAGAATTCAGTATTTAAGAGCTCCTGATAAAAACATAAACATGGAGTGCATATCCTATGCATTTCTTTTTAGTTGTTAATAATTGATCCAGAATGATCTATCATAGTTGGCTCAATCACTTATCAAGTTCTTGAGAAAAGTGTCTTCTTAGGCAGTCTTCCTAGCCTGGCATGGAAAAAGGAAAAAGAAAGCAGGGAAGTGGCATATCATAGAAAGTAGAGTACCTCTGAATCATGATTATGTATAATCCTAGAGCCCCTTGGTTACCAGACTTATGATTCACAGAGAAAAAAATACAAAGCAAACGACAAGAATAAAGACAGCGAATTGATCAGATGACTGGCAGTTTAGCTATGTCACTGTGAAGATCTACATGGTCCCCAAATTAACCAGGTTTATTCTGATTTCATGTGGGGAAGAACTGAAAACATTCTGGAATTTAGTTTACTTTTCTTGGTCAGGGTTTCAGCCTCCCTTCTACTGAAGAAAGGTCACCTGCACAGCCTGACCTAGCGGCCAATTCAAATTTTTGACAAGCTTCATAATGTGTGGGGGAAGTTACCAAATAATGTATGTGTGGGGTAAACACCACAATAATCCTGTTGGGGTTTAGGGAGCTAATGAATCACATCCAGATTCTGAATCAATTGTCAGGAAAGGAGAAGAAAGGCAGCTTTATCAATGGCAAGGCTGGACTGCAGGGGAAGTCCAAGTGGGTCTCCTCATACTGCCTGCCGCCTGGCCAAACCCTCCCCACCACGCCAGGCTGCCTATCAGCTCAGGATGTCATGAAGGGTGGGGAGGGCAGCCCCAGCGGGCAAGCTCATCTCAGTGACCTGGCATGGCCTAATCACCCCATGGGGCAACGGAACCCTTAGGACAGCCTTCCCCATCTCACCAATCAGGGAAGTCTCACTTCCTCCTGGGAGACAACCCCAAGGGTGTGGAGAAAGGGCAGAAGCATCATACTTCTCTGAGAGCTTAGAAGTGTCGGAAAGCCCCCTAATATGTGGGCCGTGCAGGAATGCAGGGAGCTGAGGAGCAGCCCCAGCCCCTGGGCCCCTCACCCCCACCCCAGCGGCCACAGGTGTCTGGTGTATGAGGATTGCTGCATCCCAGGGGTGCAATTCTCTCACCAGATCTCCCTCTGCCTCTTGCTTTCCTTTTCCTTTTCCAGAAAGCACATTAGAATGCAATGAATAACAGTGATAAGGTTATGTGTGGAAATCTAATCGTTTGAATTAAGACTAATTTATTAAAATAAGTCACTTGCAGACTTGCTGTGCACCCCCTAACTCATCAGACCCACCAGGGCATACAGGGACCTGTTGTTGAGAAATGCTGCCAAAACCTCCTATCTTTTGTAGAAGCATTTAAGCAAAATACTTTATCTTTTCTGAGCCTCAGTTTCCTCATCTGTAAATTAAGAGGTTTTGACTAATAGATTACTAAATGCTGTGATTGTATGGAAGAAAAGAGCTTTCCTAATCTTCAAATCAGACCACCATGATTTGGGAGCATTCCCACATATTTAGAATCCTTGATTTGGTTTCAGTTGTATCTGTGCCTCCACCCACCCACCCAACCAAACATTCAGCCATCTACATATCCATCCATCCATCCATCCATCCATCCACCTATCCATCCATCCATCTATCTATCCATCCATCCATCCATCCATCCACCTATCCATCCACCTATCCATCCGTCTACCCATCCACCCTCCCACTGGCCATCCATCCATCCATCCTTCCATCTACTCATACATTCATATGTTCAACGTTTGCTATATGACAGGTAAACAAACTGTCATACAATATTGAAAATAGACAAGACCCAGTTTCCATTATACTCCAGTGGGGGAAATTGTCATCAGTCCTTGATGATGATGGCAACTGTGACTAGTGCCATCACTGGGTGGGCCTAGGAAAGGAGATTTGATCCCAAAGGCCAGGCTAGGGGGCCTTTTTTGAGGAGTGATAATTGGGTCTGACATCTGCTGGGGAGGAGAAAGAGGGCTCCAGGCTCCAGGCAGATGCAGGGGTGGGAGCTCTGTGTGGAACAGAGCAGGAAATGTAGGCTGGGGCCAAGCTGATTGAAACCACTGGAGAGTCTTCCCGCAGAGTGACAGGATCAAGCTTTCATTTCTAAGCCATTGCTCTGGCTGCATCCTGGAGAGCAGAATGATGGGGACCCAAGAGGATGGGAAGAGAGACTGTGGCACCATCCTTGGGGCAGCGAATACAGGGAAGAGGGAGGAGGCAGGGCCCTGGAGCCAGGGAGTGCAGGCCTTGATCTTGCCTTGCAACAGGAGCTCTGTGACCCCAGGCTTGAACTTCTCTGGAATATTTCTCGATGTGTGCCTGGGGAGCCATTCACTCTGTCAGGCTACCATGTGGATTACATGCGATCATAACTGGAAAGTACTTAGCACCACCTGCCCTTAGTAAATTTTTGCTCAGTACTGTCAACTCCCCATCTTGACAGTCTCTCCTTATGGTTGTGTTGGGCTCTTTAATGCAGGGTCCCAGGCTTGGTGTCTCCTCAACCGGCCTCCTTCCTCCCTTTAAGCATCCCCAGTCTGCTCATGTGTATGTCTTCAAAACTGTGCACTTAGAAACCCATCTGGATGCGATTGTCCAGCTAAGGTAGTGGGGAGGACCTTTTCTACCTCTCCATAGTCTGCTCAGACCTTTGGGGCAGCAAATCACCCGGGCTGCCCAGTAACCTCCCCACTGTGCTTCTCCCATTGTCGTGCTGGGGGCTGTGGTCTGCAATCTGTGTGCCCTGCTGACCTCAACTTAAAGGCAGCAACCACCTTTGGGCTGCAAACCTCCTGTGAGAGTGCCACACTGCCCAGCCCACAAGAGCTAGCCTTTGGATTCTGAGCAGAACCCCCATCCCACACATTCTGATTCAGGCTTAAAGTGTAAAGGGCATTATGTAAGTTTCAATTAATGCAGGGCCCTCACAGATGAGTTCTTAGAATTTTTCCTGCCCTAAAGCAAATCTGCTCCTTGTGAGTGTCTTTAATCTGGTTTTAAAAATTGCTTCTGATGGGCAATCAAAGGGACTGCTGGTGATCAGCTTGTGCTAAATAAACCAAGCTAGGTCCTTACTCTGGGGGAGTCGTGTGCCTCACACTCAGTGGGAATTTGCTCCTGGTAAGACCCGTAAGTTTTCAAGGTGCCCAAATTAAGTGAATTTACCATCTTGTCCCCATATAACAATGATTTCAGCCAGCCTGCAGGTAACCCACACACTCCCCAGTCAGAGGCGGGGACCAGAAGCCGCTTTGTTTGGAGGAGGCTGTGATCCGGGCTTCTGAGCAAGCAGCCATCAATAGGAGCGCTTCATTTCTGAACTGCACACCATCAATCTCATTAACTACTAAACAGTGTGACCCCTAGTTAATGGGTGGGACACAGTTAAATGTAAAGTGCTTGATAAAAGGAAAATGGCCAGATGCAGAGTGCCAAGTTTCTGGTTCCAGAACAATCCACGGAGCCAACAGCCCTGCGGTTTGTGAGCCCTCTGAGCTTCGCACTTTAGCAAAGTCAGGCCAAGGGCGTTACCCATACCCGGGTGATTTCACACAGGTCAGCAGTGCTGGGCCAGGACTCTCATGGGCACGGCTGTCCTCGTGACCATCTGAGGACTGGAGGGCTTCATCTAACTTACCCTCTGATGTTTCTCTTCTTTGCCCTCATTAGCTCGGCTTTTAGGTCTGAAAATACTAATCTGGTTGAGACAGTAGTTGCCTCTCTCCAGTCCATCTTAGATGCCCCCAGCCCCCAACAGGGATGTCCTCATCTTAATCCCTGAAATTGATAAAAATATCTAAGATGGAACCCGAGGAAGACTCTAAGTTGCTGCCTTTGAAGATGGAGGAGGAGCCCCATGTGTCACAAACGTGGGCAGCCTCCGGACACTGGAAAAGCAAGGAAGCGCCTTGGTCCCTAGGGCTTCCAGAAAGGAACACAGCCCACTGACACCATGATTTCAGCCCACGAGAGCTGTGTCAGACATTTTCCTGTAGAACTGTAAGAAAATTAATTTGTACTGTCTAAAGCCGCTAATTGTGGCAATTTATTATAACACCAATAGCAATCAGCTGCAATAGGTATCTGGTTATTACTGTGATTTAATCTCCTTTTTGAATGAGGAGGACTGGTGTAATGATGACGTGTACACACCTCCTTCAAGGATGTTGTATGACGTCACGAGCATTTCATAGGGGAGGGGCTTGGCAAGAGGCTGGAGTGGGATCAGGTAAAGAGGAGAGGGTGAGCGGCTATTGCAGCAGACGTCAGGTGCTCGTAGTTCTGGAGGCTGGGAAGCCCACCGTCAGGGGGACAGTAGATTCCGTGTCTGGTGAGAGCCTCCTTCCTGTTTCGTAGATAGCCTTCTTCTCACTGTGTCCTCAAAGGCAGAAGGGGCGAGGGAGCTCTCTGGGGTCTCCTCTATAAGGACACTAATTCCATTCATGTGGGCTCCACTCTCATGACCTAATCACCTCCCAGAGGCCCTACCTCCTCATACCATCACCTTGGGGAATAGGTTTCAACATAGGAATTTGGGGGACAGAAACATTCAGGCTCCCTCCTTGGAAGCTTTATTCTTGGAGGCAGCATAGAGTGAGTAAGAAGATCATGGCCTGTGGGGTGAGATGCCTACCAAATCCAAGCCTAACCTCTCTGTTCTCAGAATTCTCATCATGAAATGGCATGATAGTACCTTGATTGGCTCTCCTCAGGGTTCATGGAGATAATCCATGCAAAAGTGTTACGTCCAGTGGAATCATCCATTATCATTTCCCAATGTTTCACTTTGGAAAATTTGGACCCTCAAAAATCTTGAAAAGAACAGTATAATAAATGGCCATATACCCATTGTATTAGTTGGCTCATACTACCATAACCGAGCACCACGGACTGGGTGGCTTCAGCAGCAAAATGAATTTCCCAATAGTTCTGGGGGCTGGAATTCTGAGTTAGGGAGGCAGAAGAGTCGGCTTCTGGTGAGGCCCCTCTTGGCTCGCAGGCGGTGCCTTCCTGCTGTGTCCTCTCCTGCCTTTCTCCACGTGAGCCCACTCCTGCTGTCTCTTCCTCTTCTTGTAAGGACACCAGTCCTATTGGATTAGGACTCCACTCTTACGACCTTTTTTAACTTTAACTAACTCCATAAAGGCGCCTTCTCCACATACAGTCACATTGGGGGTTAGTGTTTCAACACATGGATTTTAGGGGGACACAATTAACTTCATGACACGGATTTCTAAATTTTAGGAGGAATGTACTTCACCTTCCCACTGTATGCAGCTGTCATGAAAAATGTGTATGCATCACCTTGCATAGGAAGCTAGAGTTTTGGCAGTGAGCGAATAGGATCTTTCCTCTGGTCATATCCAAGACCCTATGGGTCTATGTACATGTGAATGTGTGTGCATGGAACAGTTACAAGAAGATTCCATAGATCTTCCTCTCTATAGTAATTTTAAAGGTCTTGATAAAAGCCTTAGAAAAGACATACTCCTATTAATTTTGCCTTGAGCAGTTTCTCTTGATAGCAAAAGATATCTGATCATAGCAAGTATACAAAATCACAGCTATGTAAAAATAACAAGAACTGTACCCCATAGAAAATCACATGGAGAAAAATGGTATTCACCAGAACGCATCAAGTGGCAAGCATGGGGAGATATTTTTTTCTACATTTTAAAAATTTTGTTTCTGCCGTATATTACTTTTAAAGTTTAGAAATGCATTTAATGAAAATATTATGGAATTAGAAAGACAAGTCAAAATATGCCAGGTAATAGGCTAGTTTCCAATGACTGGGTACTTGGTTATCTACAGCAAGTCCATAATTCTGAACCATAGTTTTTCTTCACACATTGTCCAGCAAAATATGTTCAAGACAAATATGGGTATAAAGGTAATTCAGCTCCCAAGAGTTTTACATATCGGTCACATGCAGAAATTCTACAGTTTGGGGCTATGCCCCTCACAATGCCACCTCTGAATGTGAAGAGTCAAGTAAACTGTTATCAAGAATAACTCTTTATTTTGAAGCATGACTTTGCCCACTTGTGCTTTTTTCCTGAACATCTAAGCATCCTCAGAAGTGTCTCGGATCTCTTTGTAACCCACACAGAACTAGTTCAAACTCTCTACTTACCAAAAATTTTTGGAGTTCCTGCAGTTTAGACAATTACAAATTAGTTTCCATACTTCCCTATTCACTACTGACCAGCATGGAAAGCCCCAAACTGAATCTTTGGGGCTCCCTGCTTCATTTTGGGGGAAAACGAGGGTGTGTGTAGCAGTTATAGGATTGGGGGCAGCCTTCATGGAGAGGAATGAGGTGCATGGGGAGGTGTGTTTTGTGGCCGTTAAAGGGGAGAGGGTTGGGGAGAACTGGCCTGTGAGGCGGCCTCATCCTCCACATCCTTGAGAACTGATGAAACAAAATGTTTTCATTATTCACAGCTTTGGGCGTGGAGGCCCCTGCTCCGCTTCTGAGAGCGCTGCCAGCCAGGATCCTTGCCTCATGTGCCCAGAGATGACTGAGCCAAGGAAGTGCCCCCAGGAAGCCAGGGATCCGGAAGGCTCTCCACTGCCCAGCCCTCCCTCGCCCTGGGAGCAGCAGTACTGCTCAGCTGCCATGCCCCTTGCTGAGGGCTCCCCAGAAGGGTGCTTGGAGAGCCCAACAGAAGCACCTGAAGGTTGGCCTCTCGTTCAACATCCCGGGAGGGAACATTCCCCCAAAGCCCCAGCGGCTGCCCTGGCAGCCTTTGTCCCCGAGGAGGACAGCTCTGCTCAGGGCAGTGTGGGCACCCTCATCCCTAGTGCCGGAAGAGAAGGAGACGTGAAGGAAGAGGTTGATAAAGCGGCTTCCTCCAGTTGCCTTGACCAGCGGCCGGGTATGTCACCAGCAACTCTGAAAGAGCAGCTGTGTGCGGAGGTCAGCCAGCCAGGTGGTTTCGGGTCGCCAGGGAAAGAGGCTGCAAGTGGCTTTCCCCCTGCAGAGTCTGGGCAAGGGGTGGTCCCCAAGGCCCCTGCTGCAGTCCACCCAGGCAAGGAGAGCTCAGCTGGCCTGGAGGAGTCCCCCCCAAAACCCAAGACCCCAACCCTGCAAGATCCAGCCCCAAGGGCCTCGGACAGAGAAAAATGCCAAGCGGAGGTGATGCCTCAAGACTTAGCTGATGACTCAGTTTTCCTCAAGCCGTGCACTTCTACTATGAACAATTCAGGGGCTCCCCAAGAAGAGGACATAAATGCTACATCCCAGGAAATCTGCCAGCAGCAAATGGGAGCACATCTCCCCTGCACAGAGCTGCCCTGGGGTTCACTGAGTCCTGCACTGGTGCCAGGGTCTGGAGGCTCTTGGAAGGAGACTCTGGATGCCAGTGACGCTCAGCGTTCCTCGCAGACAAGAGGGCGAGGAGCCCAGCCCGGCAATGCTCTCTGTGCACCATCAGATGACCAGCCCGAGGGGGTTTTGCTTATGAGCGCTGAGCCTTCCCCGTACGTACCGGCAGAGGAAGTGCATCCAGCTTCAAACCTCAGTCCACGGCCAGCCACTTGGGCCTCTGTTGCTGTAGCAAATCCCAGCTGGCTGGCCAGGGAGATGGTTTACGGGGCTGAGATGCCAGTTCTTGGAGTTCCGGCTGAAGAGCTGGCAGGTGCTGAGCAGCGTGCGTCAGATCTTGGAAGAGTGGAAGCGCATCCAGAAGGGATCCCCAAAGAGGTTCCTCCCCCTTTGCTCGAGGGGGAGAGGGGAGAGTTCTCGATTAAGGAGCAAGCCCACGAAGTCCAACAAGGGCTGCTGCCCCCTCCTCTTCCCAGTACATCAGGTGAAAGTGCCCTGGGACCAGAGGATGAAGCCAAGGCCCCCCAAAGCCCAGCTGTGGCTAATGAGGAAAGTGGACTACCAGAGGCCAGCCCTAGAGGACAGGAAGAAGCCCCAGAGCTACCCAGTGCAAATCCTGAAAACCTACAGGGAGAGCAACCCCAGGCCCTTGGCTATAGGCCTGACCCAGAGGTGGAGAAAGATGAGATTTCAAAGTTGAACGGCACCGTGGAGAGCAAAGTCCTTCCCAGCCCAGACTCAGCACAGCCACCCAGTAAGGAGGGTCCCCAGCCCGCAGGCAGGCCGGACTCTGTACCAGAAGCTTCAGCTGGGAGCTCAGTGGTCTGTGGGATGGTGGGAGAAGCGTTTGTGGTTCATGCATCTGACTCACTGCACAGGCTCCACGAGAAGGATCGTATCCTGATCCCAGGGCCGGATGGAGCTGGTGAGCATGTTCCCGAAGGAGCTGGTTGGGAGGGGCCAAGATTGCAGATCAAATGTCCACACGCCCTCCAGGACCTGAGGGGATTGGGAATAATGGACTCTCTTCCTGCTTTGGAATCTGAGAAATCAGATTTCCTGTCAACTCCTGCTGCAGAGGTTGTCCCTAAAGCCCAGGAGGTGGAGCGCCCATCTGAAATAAAGGCAATGAGCCACCCATCTGTGCAGACGCCCGACAGCTGTGAGGGGGTGGTCTTGCCGACACCCCCGAACCGGTCTTGTGGGCTGGGGCATGATGCAGCTGGACAGGAAGCCCAGGCTGATGGGCCACATCCCCCTGATGGGGAGAATTTGTCAATGGACAGTGGGCTCACGTCACTCAGTCTGGAGCACGATCAGCAAGGAATCCTGTCCTTCCCAGGGGATGGCTGCATCCGAGTGGCTGCTCCTGAGAGGCTCTCAGGACCTTCTGAGAGTCATCTCCAGCCATCCCTGTCAGACCCACAGGCATCCGTCTTTGATACGCTCAGAGAGAAGACCCGAGTGTGTAAAAACGGAGAAGAGACTTATCCAGGTGATCCAGGCTTAAAGAAGCTGGGCACAGATTCTTCCCAAATCCACGTACCTGTGACACCTCAGGAGGATGTGTGCTTGCCCACTTGGGGAGAAAAGGAGCAGGCTTCCAGATCAGAGCTTCAAAGCGAGCGCCCCAAAGGCAGTCTGTCTGATGCTTCAAGTTCGGCTGCCAGGGACTCAGTTCTGGAAAGCCCTGCGACAGAGCAGTTGGAGTTGTCAGCACCAGTAAGACCAGAGCTGCCTGCGCTAGGGGAGAATGGGCATGAGGGAGCACGCAGTGACAGCCGGCCCTCCGGGCTCTGGCCTCCTGCAGCAGTCACCCTCGAAGACTCCTCTCTTGCAGGTAACTTGAACAGAAAGGAAAATTGCTGTGCTGGGCAAGGGCCGAGCAAGTCCCAACAAGAGCTGGTTGATACGCTGAAAGTCAGCAGCCAGCATGAAGAAGCATGTCTCAGGGATGCGGGAGCTTCTGAAGCCGCTGACACTCAGCACCTGCTCGAGGGCTTGAGTAAAACAGAGAAGACAAGTGAGAGCACAGTGGGGACCCCGCCTCGGCAGCCTGAGCCCATGGCTCTCCTGGATGCAGCTCACTGCCCGCCAGTCCCAGCACCTGCCAGCCCCGGCGTCACAACCACCCAGGATGCCCCAGAGAGAGAGCCAGGTGATGAAACCCAGGGAGGCAGGCAGTGGCCAGGGCTGGCCCCACAGAAGGAAATGGAGCAGCCCGCCGCCTCGGAGGCAGAGGCCCGAGAGCTCCTTGGAAGTTTCCCATCAGCCCCGGAGCAAGGTAGAGCTGCTGAGACCAGTGGGAACACTGGCAGAGGGCACCTGGGGATGCAGTCGGCCCCAGAGGAGGCAGGAGAAGCTGCTTGGAGTGCTGGATTCCTTCAGACTGAGCAGTGCCCCTCCTCTGGGGAGGAAACTTCTACCTCTGCCCTAGGTGAGCCCTGCCAAGCTGAGCAGCCTTCGGCCAGCTGCCAGGATGCCTTGCCACCGGCCGGAGAGCTGGGTGGGATTCCCAGGAGCATGGTAGAGATTTCTGAAGCCCAGGCTGTCTCCAACCCAAAGAGGCCCTTGCCATCTGGGCCACCAGATGAGGCTGCTCCTGACACTCCTTACCTGCATGTGGAAGTTGCTTCCAGGAAAGGGGCAGAAGACAGTGGAGAGAAAGCTCTTTCCTCCCAAGGGCCCAGAGGTCCTGGTGAAAGCACTTCTCCCATAGGGGAGCCTCTGCTTGCCTTGGAAAATGCTACCTCCATGAAGGTGTCTTTGGGCCCCCCTGCCTCCCTCCCGCAACCAGCAGCTACAGGGGGAGGAATCACTGGGGCACAAGCCAGCAGTGGAAGCTCTACAGCTAGCACCTTTGAGGGGCCTGTGGACTCCATGCCCTGCCTGGACAAGATGCCACTTCTGACCAAGGGTGAGCACATGCTAGAGGAGGAGAAAGCAGCAGGTGCCAGACCCTATGAGATTCCAGCACCCCCTGCCCATGAGGAGGGCACGGCAGGTGAGACAGCAAAGGGGACGGAGAGCATTGGGGAGAGGAGGGTAGACCCTCCCGAGGATCTGAGCAGAGGCGCATCAGGTGGCCTGCATGCAAGCTGCAAGCAGACTAGCATGAACACTGACTTCCCTGACTTCAGGGAGCACATCACCAAGATCTTTGAGAAGTCTGGGCTCAGAGCCCTGACTGCCGATCGGCCCCAGAGCGCGCCAGGAGAAAAGGCAAGAGCTGGGAGCAGTGTGAGGGGCAAGGACCTCATTGTGCCAAGCCCAGAGAAGCTTCTAGATGGGACTCAGGGTATGGCCACTGCCCCTCTCCCCACACCTCCTCCTGGACTCTGGGTGGACTCAAAGGAGAAGAAGCAAGAGTTGGCTGGAGAGGCTGAGATTTCCTGTCTGGGTTCCCAGGCTCCAGCTCCAGAAAAGCTGCCCGGTCAGGTGGAGCCAGTCACAAAGCAAAGCCTTCCCGGCGCCAGTGTGGGAAAGGAAATGACTGGTGTACCCCAGACGGTGCAAGAACGTGAGAAGCCAGAGGGGGCTGGAGGTGCTGGCCCAGGACTTGGGGGTCAGGCCCGCTCACAGCAGGGCAGGGGCTGTCAGGGATTCGCTTCAGGTCTGTCTTTACAGGTGACTCCCCAGAACCCCAGACTCCAAGATGACAGAGTTCCTCCTGGAAAACAGCAGCAGGAAACATCCACCCTCAGTGGTCAACCTGGGGAAGATGGAGCCTGGGGCTTTGCTCATGCCAAGGCCCTGGGTGACATGTCAGTGTCCACCTCTGCCCTGGGAACATCTTCTCCCCATGGGGATGTTCCAGTTGTGTCTGAGGCCATCAGGGAGCCCTGGACCCCTGACACACTTGGGGGTGAGAGGAGGCATGGAGGTTCTGCCTGGATCTCAGACACGCCAAATGCTCGGGGCGGCCAGAGTGCCCCTGAACCACAGGCTGGAGGAGTGGCGGACGCTCCCCTGCAGCCCAGCCCAGTGGCAGGAACTGCTGGAGAAGCTGACGGTGACATCACTTTGAGTACAGCTGAGACCAGGACACACGTGTCTGGTGACCTGCCTGAGACAGGTAATATGAGGATGTTGTCGGGCATGGATTGGCCCTCGGCACTGCCGGGGAGCAGTGGGGTCTCAGGCTGCTCTGAGGGGGCTCCAAGGGTGGAAGATGACAGCTCGGCCGGGCTCCAGCAGGCGGAGGAGCAGCCCAATCCTGAGCTCCCAGCTCCTGCCGGGAAGAGGAAGGCGGCAGTGTCCTCACCTCCAGAACCTGATGAAACCCGGAACCTGGAGCTACACAGCCTGGCTCCAGAAGCACTCCATGATGAAAGGTACTTACAAGGGTAAGTTCCCACGGGGACATGGGGTCAGCTTCCAAAGGGGTTCCCACCCCAGTTTTTAAAAGCCAAATAGATGGTGGTCTTTAAAAAGCTTAAGTTTTCCATACCTGTTTAACTTTACCTACATACAATGTCTGGATGTGCTGAGATTCTGACAAATGTGGGAGAAATGGGCAGAGGTGAGGGTGCTGTTTGGTTCACACATCCTATTCCTTTTCTTGTGTTTCCTAATTTATCCAAGTGAAACTAAAAAGCATGAAATGTTCACTGGCTGGCTGTACACTAATGCATCATAGTTTATAGTTAATTGCATATTTTTCTGGAGTTCTGATACATCTGCTTTTGAATCTGGATTTATTTATGCAAGCAGGCCTAAATGATCCAAAAGTGTCTTAGAACTGTTGACTGCCTGAAGCGAATTTTTTTTTCTAGGGATTTCGTGTAGTAGCCACTTAAAACTTTAATTGGTTAAGGGTTTTTTTCAATAGGACCTGGATGAAAATGTCCTGACCATCTATTGCTTTCTTTACACTATACCAGAAAAAGCCAAGGATCTGGCCTATCCATCTTGCCTTCAGTTCCTGAGAAGCATGCTCCAAACGTCACAGGCAACGTCATTTCAGATGAAGCCAGAGCTGTGGGAGATGCAGAAAGGTCGGTGAAAAGGTATCAGCCTTTAGAGATCATGAGGCCTGCCTTCAGCAAAGACACACTGGATGTTTTGCAAAGGAGAATACTGCTTATACGTGAGCCCTTATATAAAAAAGAAGCAAATAGCCATTCCCATTCTTTATACAGGTAAAGCATGCCTGAGATGCCTAAAATTCCACAGCTATAAAAGGGATTGAGTGATTTGCTTTTATAATGGAGCTTATTACCTTGGAAAAAAATCCAGCTTTATTGAGATGGAATTCACATATCATATAACTCATTCATTCAAAATGTACCATTCAATGGCTTTTAGTATATTCACTGAGTTGTGCAACCATGACCACAATCAATTTTAGAATATTGTTATCTCCCCAAAAGATCCTGCACCCTGCAGATATCACACTGCAACTCCCCATTCCCCTGAGCCCTGGACAACCACTAATCTACTGTACTACCTCTTGAGTCAAATGGGTGCAACACCAACTTTCTCTCTGAGGCAGAGTTGTCTAATCCTGTGACCAACAGCAGTCACACTCCATAAGATCTTGAGATTCCAGGAGGACAAGTGGCAGATGTACTGTGAACCCCAGCCCCTCACTTGTGTGAGCCTGCCTTTTCCCAAGGGAAATGCCCCCTGTGGCTCTGCACTAGCTGCTGTGGGAAGTTTTATCCTTCTGGGGAAATGGAGATATTGGGACAGATACCCATTGTGAACAAGCTTTGCAGCACTCTTAGACCTTTGGCTGCTCCAGTGCTGCCTGCATGTGCGTGAGTGTGTGTGTGTGTATACACCCATATGTGTATGGGTGGGGTGGGGTTGGACTTTAAATTAGTACCTGTGGCTGGCCAGTGTATCCTACCAAATAGCTGCAGGTGTTTTATAAATGACCTGACTCATATTTTGCACATGCTGAAAGAATGCATGATCACCTTTTTTTTTGAGACTGAGCACTTCCACCGACACCCAGCTGCCTTTCCTGCCCTATAAGGGCAACTCTCACAATGCTGGGCCAGCGAGCTGCAGGCTGGTGCTGCCAAGACAGATATAAATTTAATCGGCACTGGACATTTGCCTCTGCTGCTGACTTAGCACATGATTCCCTGCAGCCCTTGCTGGTATGACATTCCTAGTTAAGGAGTAGGAAAAGTATCTGTCTAACTAGGAAAATCCTCTCCCTCCTCACAAATTATATATTAGTTCCTAATTCGACAACCCTGAATGCTTTATTACTTTCTTGGAGAACTCGGGGCCAGACATATAATAGTTCAATAAGTACTTTTGAAAGTATTAAGGAAAAGAGAAAAATATACAACCACACCACCTAATGATTACTATTTATTATTTTGGTGTATCTTCAAGCACTGTTTTTTTTTCCTATTTAAATATCCATGAAGAGCTTTCCCTCTGCCATCAAAACTCTGCAAACATGAATCTTAGTGGCTAAAGTTGTATGATTGATCACAGTTTCCTGAGCAGTGGACTGTGGATTACAATGAGTGTTTCTGTTCACTTTGCCCTGGCTGAGGGTCTGTTGGACGGTAGGCTTTGACACTGTAGAACCACATCATCCAGGTTGGCAGCCATTCATCACAGGTGAATGGACGTATGCCACAAGTGTAAAATACACACCAAATGTTGAAGATTTAGTATGGGAAACATATAAAATACATTATTAATAAATTTTTTACTGATCGTATGTTAAAATTACAATATTTTTGATACATTGGGTTAGACTATATTATTAAAATTAATTTTACTTTTTTCTTATTCCTGTTTTTAATGTGGCTACCAAACATTTTTTAATTACACATGTGGCATTTGCATTTGTGAGCGTGGTCTTTTTCTGCTTAGTTCATTTGGCTACCAAGCCTGCTTTGGCCTGTCCTTGGAGGAAATGAGGAAGGAAGGGGGCCGGCCTTGCCTGTGCTTTGGATTCTTGGGAAAAAGGCCCTTTCCCATTGACTGAGGCTTTCCAGAAAGAAATCTAAATGGACCCTCACCTCCAGTCCACAGGTTGGGGCAACCTCTGGCTCCCCTCCCCAGAGGGGACTTACAGGGCAATTGCTCCCTGGAGGATAGCAACATCTGAGAAAGTAGCTACAACAGATTGCAGCTCATGCTTAGTAGGACTCCGGAAGGTATGGGCCAGCTGTCTAACAGAAACATGATACTAGCCACAAATGTAATCTTCAATTTTCTGGTAGCCACATTCAAAACTAAACAGAAACAATTAAAATTAACTTTAATAATATATTTTATTTATTATTACATATTTATATTTATTATTATGTATTACATATTTATTATTACACATTACAAAATCATCATTTTCAACATGTAATTAATATCAAAATGATTCATTTTATATTCTACATTCTGGTTTTCATCATGAGTCTTTGAAAGCTGGTGTGTATTTTATACCCACAGCACATCTCTGCTTGGATCAGCCACATTCCAAGTGTTCAATAGCCACACGTGGCCAGTGGCTGCCGTATTACACGCGCCAGATCCCCCCAGGGCTCTAAAAGCTATCAACAATGATGCAGAAGGCCAAGCCTTCTCACGGACACCCCAAAGACCCACATCTCTCTGCCCAGCCACCTCGCTCCTAAACATTGAGAATACTTCTTGGCCCTGAGGGGTGAACCCTTTTACCCCGAGGGAGCTGGGCCATGGACCTGGGCAGGCCTCAGAGAGAGTCCAGCCAAGCCTGAGGGTGGGCATCTGGGAAGAGCAGGAGTTGCATGTGAAGGTGAAGTTCAGCAGCAGTCAGGGGACACTGAGTGGCCAGGCTCCAGCAGATGCTATCAGGACCTCGGGTGGGATGCCTCTCAGAGCAGCAGCTCCAGACTCACGGCCCAGCTCCGCCCCTTCCTGGTCACATACTTGAGCTCAGTTTGCCCATCTATGGAATAGGGAGGACAGTCACTGGCACTGCCTCACGGAGTTGCCATGAGGGCCCTCCGAGCTCATTGATCCCAGCGTGATATTGGCACGTTCCTGTGCTCGGGAGCTGTCAGGTTTCTATTACAGTTCTGTGGGATGCGAACCGAGTAGCCACCATTTCTGTTCAGAGGAAGGCTTCTCCGGAGGCTGATGCTTCCCCCTGCCTGTCTTTCTCTTCCAGTACTGAATTCTCTGTCGCTAAAATATCTTAATAACTGAGGAGAGTGAATTCTTTCTGACCCCTGCTCTGTATCCCACAGTGATCTGCTTCAAGTTTAAAAACATTGAGGTTGTGTTTTATCATAAAACCGTCTGCATATCTTTCATTGTGTACCGTACTGTATTTCGCCATAAAAATAATGTTTTGAGTGACCACAAGAAGAACAAAGCAAATCAAAACCAAATTTTCTGCTCTCTTTATTATTGGGAAACATACTTCTGTGGAGTCTACTGAATTTTGAAGATTCCACTAACTTGAGTAGAAATGATACCACAAATCAGATTCAGTATCTAAGAAATATCTCTTATCTTTCCATCTTGGTGACAGTAGAGTTTGATAATCTCAGCTCCTCCACATGTAGATGCAGGAAGCACAGATGTGTTTACTGGTTTATTCCCCGACATTTGCAGTCAAACGGGCACTTCTGTGGGTGTGCTGTGGCTTTGCTTACCTCCAGCCACCACCCCACACCCAAGGGGTGCACACGCACCCATCTCTGAAAAGCAGGCATTGACAAGACGGCTTGGCTGTGGATCTCTACCCGTGTGTGGTTTCTCCCTGCGGAAGAGTCTGGGACCCACAGACAGCCTCACTTTATTTTTAGATTTTTCTACAGAAGGTGCTTGAATTGAGTTAGACTTTGTACCTGTATATGATTCCCTTGGGGGTAGCAAGTCTGGAATCTGGCATTTTGATGAGACACCACTGTTGTTCACACATATAGGTGTGGCTCCAGCTTGGACATCAATCTTGGAAATCAATATGTAGTTAAAGGGTCTTTTTTCTTTCTTTTCCAGTTGGGAAAGTGATTGGAAAGGTATCGTTTTCAATTATCAGTACACTTTGAGAGAATCAAGTTATTCCCAAATGCTTAGGGTCTTAGTGTAGACCTAGGCTAACTCATAAAGGGCAGTTGGGTTGAAAAGTTAACGGAGTTCAGGGAGGGAGGACAGAGGGACAGTTGGCAGCTTGCCGAGGAAGTCCTGGCTCGACCTGAGAGCCACGCTGGAGCCGCTTCTCAGCCTCTCTCCCACGCTCGCTTTCTTCCCTCTCTCTCCTCCTCCTTCTAAAATTACCAGCTGTGACACCAGATTTTCATGTTTAAGAATGAGGTTTTGAGGATAGCCACAGCTGTATAAATTAAGGAAAAGAAAAAAGCGTTCAAGCATAGTTCTCTTGGCAGATAAATCCAGGGCAACAGATGCCCCTCCTCCTACCCCGAGATCTTTCTGGGGCTGATTTTCTATTACACTGGTTCTCTTATTTTAAACTTCTTTTTGAGGAGTATTGGCCTATTACAACTCTGTCCCCCTTTCACTTGGAGCAGTTTTCCTCCCAAATGGGAGACAATAGACCAACACAGACCCATTCACAGCCCAGTAGCCTCTTGCTGGCTGTGTTCCTCAGGTAAGCTGCTTAACTTTTCAATCCTCAGTTTCCGTATCTATAAAATGGGAAAAATAATACTTCCTGTTAGAGTTGGAGTTAGGATAAAATTGGAATGTATCCAATCCAAAGCATCTAGTGTAATGCCTAGTATGTGGTCAGTGTATAATAAAACTGGTAACTGCTATTATAATTTTTAATGTATTTATTCAAAAGCATCCTGGAAATTAAGCAAAAGGAACAAATACCCATGATCCCTAAATGAAATGACAACAGAGCCAGAGGGGTAGGGAAGTGGGAGACTGGATGAGAGTCTGTTTCCAGCTGTTCAACATCTCTCTGCCTCGATTTCTGTCCACTGGGGCCTCCACTGACCCTGTTTGGGCCACAAGGAGCTTGTTACCTGGTTCAGAGGTACTTAGGAACTAAAGACTCTAAAAACGATGTGGATTTATATCATTACCAACAGCTTCAATCATTGTGAGTCATCATATATGAAAGTCAAAGGGCCTTTTATAGGTAGCCTTCATGTTCTGGAGCTTTTGTGTTCCAAAATAAAAGCAAATTTTCTTAGAGGTGACGCTGTCCCTTGGAAAAGTGCCAAGTGACTTTGGAAAGCTGGTTTAGGAGGCACCCCCAGAAGGGACACAGCCTCCGACGGGGTGCTCTGGGTTTCCTGCATCCAGGTGCTCGGGCCAGAAACGTCCACCTTGGCTTCTGGCTCGCTGGGGTTTCGTGCCGCTCTGCAGCATGGCCTCTGTCACACTGCACCTGGACTCAAGGTGGGGAAGAGCCACTTGCTGCCACTTGAAAATCAAGGGCCAGTTTCAGGGCAAGGTGGTGATTTTCCAAATGAATGTGTCCAAACGGAGCCACATGCTTTTCCTGGAACCTCTCATTACTGCCACTGGTAGAAGCTGCTGCGTTAGATCTGAATTCAGCAGCAATGCTTGAAAAGCGGGTATTTTAGACTCTAGCTGGTTTTTGCTGGAAGAAAACTTGGGGGCATTCTTGTTGAGGCTGGGTATAGGGAAGGGGCCAGGGAGCTCACTGGCAGCAGAGCTAGAACTGAATGCTGGCCCCTGATGGTCCCTGATGGCAAATTTCCCCCTTGATGCCTGAACGGAGCCAAGGAGGGAGCTGTTCCACAGGGACGCCATGCCAGCCACCCCCACTCTTCATCTAGGCTTCTGAGAGGAGAAGTCTGAGTTCCACTATGGGACAAGCCCAGGCTTCAAAGTCAACAGATCTCAAGTTCTGGCTCAAGTATCTCAGTGACCTTGGGGACATTGCCCTCTGAACCTGTTTGCTCACCTGTGAAATGGGGCACACAGTACCTCCCTGCATCACTAGGATTAAATGAGCTGCCTTGTTTGGAGCACTGGACACAAAATCAGTCCTCAGCGTAAGCCCCCTTTCATGCATTCCTCCCTCTGGGCCCAAGTGCCTTCACGCCAGCATCTTCTTTCAGGCATCTCACCCTTAGCAGGTGCTGTTTTTGTTCTTCTAATGCAGAGGAGGAAATAGAGTCGGGACAGGTGTATGGCTTGCTCAAGGTCAGAGAGGTGATAACACATGGAGCTGGGAGTAGCACCTCTCTTCTGGTACATTCTTCAGACATCAGCTCCATGTTCAGACCCCTGGTCATTAACTTATTAGCCAGGTGGAATCTTGGGGAGGTCACTCTCTAGGACAACGCTGTCCACCAGAATGTTCTGCCATGATGGAAAGGTCCTCTGTCTCTGCTCTCCAGTGTGGCAGTCTCTAGCCACGTGGGGCTCCTGAGCATCCAGCCCGAGGCCACTTGAAAAGCAAGCGTTGGTTTCAGAGTGAGGTGGTTTCAGGGCCACTGAGGAACTGAGCTGTGAATTTTATTTAACTGATAAATTAAAATTGAAAGTGCAGTAGCCACATGGTGTTAGTGGCTTCTGCAAGGGACAGCCCTCACAGTTTCCTCATGTGGACGTGCGAGATTCCTGTTGCCATCACAGCCAGCGTGGAGCCTGTGAGCTCCTGTGTGTGAAGCCCTGCGAGGGCACAGGCTCCTGGTGGTGTTCAGTGAGCGTTACGTTCCTCCTTGCCACCCTTTGGCTCTGCAAGTGGGAAAGCCAGCTGGCTGTGTCTCCACCGTGGAGACTGGGGTATATTCACGGTGCAACTGCCCAGCACACTCGTGAGCAGGAGGAGTCTCTCTCCAGTGCCATAGCCAAGGAGGTTTACCCCTGGGGCCTTGGCTTAGTCTGTGTGAGCTCACACCCAGGCCTGGTAAGGAGGCCACAGGTAACCCAGTCAACTGGCTCTAAGCAGTGGCACTTAATCTAGAAGCCTCCCGGCCCACATATCCCCAGTGGTCACACCTACAAGGGTGCCCCTCATCTGCCTGTGAGGGAGTTGGGAGGGGTTCACAGCCGAGGCTGGTTTCCCAACTGCCATCTCCACTCTGTCCTTGTTCCGAGGAAAGAGGTTTACCGTGGGGGGCGCGGTATCAGCAAGCCGAAGCTAACTGCATCTTGGCCTCCTCTTTCTTCTCAGGGGCTAAGTCATCCTGCCTTAAATATTTTAGCAGCCTGTTGATTCAGACGTCGTCTGTGAAAGTGTTTCTCTCTTTCCAGGGAAGGCACTGAAACAGGTCTTATTACCTGTACTTTCAATGCCCTTTCCTTTTGTGAGGCAAGCAGAGGTGTTGGGAGTAAAAACCTCTGGCGAGGGGCACATCTATGTCCTGGGAGTGGGCAGGGGCGCTGACAGATGACCGCAGAGCACCATGGACTTGGGTCAGCTCTAAATCTGCAGACCAGGAGCACCCGGTGGAGGGAAGGCGGGCCCCAGAGCTGCCACAGGTGAGCAAGGAGGGCAGGAGGAGGAGAGACTGGAAGTGGGGCTGAGGATGAAACTAGGCTGGAGGGAGCGGGCACATAAGGCTACTAGAATTCAAATCCAGACCCCCCCATTCTCAGGGCCATGTTGGGTGGTCATGGGATTGCCTAAGCCTTGGCTTATTCACATGTAAGTGAAGCTATTGGTGTCTCCCAGAGCTCAAAGGGTGGTTTCAATGGGGATTGGAGGAGACAAGAGAGTCCCTGCCAAGGCCAGCCTCCCCTAGCTGGGAGGGGGCACCTGTCAGCTCTTAGCTGGTGAACAATGTCCCTGGGCTGCAGGGAGCCCTGCAGGCATCCATCCACAGCAGTCACCCAGCAAATGGGCACCCAAGCTGGGTGCTTGGCAGGGAAGCCAAGGTCTTTCCCATCAGAGAGAAGCCAGGACACTCTGGGTGCAGGCTCCGCCACTGGAAAGAGGCTTGGGGTAAAATTGGTGGGTGGGTTTACATGCTGCAGGCGAGTAATACTTTGGGTTTGTTAACTCCCAGCTCACATGGCTCAAGGGACCAGGCTTTCGTGGGCTCCTGTCTATTCACTGTGTGTCTTCTCCAAGGGACTGTGCTTCCTTCGCCTCCCTGGCCCAGGCTCAGAAGCTGGATGTCATGATCCTGAATTCTCTGTCTGGAAATGCTTGCTCAGATATGTGTTTGTGGTCTTCTGTATAGAGAGTGGGTCCTGGCCTGTGGCCATGAGTATAACTCATGATCTTGTCTCTTTGGGCATGTTAGACTTGCAGACATGGCTCTTGGTTGCCCAGAACCTGATACTCTGCATGGCACACAGTGGGCACTCCATAGCACTTGCTGAATAATTCAACCCAAGTGCTATCAAGTGAATTGGAGGCTTCCTGTCCTGGGTCAGGAAAACTGGGTCAGACAGGACTTGGAGGCAGATGGCCAGGTCTCACTTCCAGCTCTGCCATAAGACTCTTAGCTTCAAGCAATTTTCTTATCCACCACTCTGAGCCTGTTTCCTCGCCTGTAAAATATGTACATATAATGCTAGGATCTACTACTTAGAGATATTATGGAAATTACACACAAATACTATTTGTGAAAATCTTAACAGAGTGCCTGCCTGGCATGTAGCATGTACTTAAACAGCAGGGGTAATTGTTTTTATTATTAATGTCATTAGTATTAACTATCGTCCTTTGAATGACAGTACCATTGGTAAGGCAGGTTACTGAAAAACACTGGTGCTTTGACACATGGACTGGTTGAAATTTGCTGAGGTTCATTTGCATCTTCCCTGGATTCTTTGGAATGCGTTACTACCCTCTGACCTACCTCCTGTCCTGCAGACATCAGCCTCCCCACGGGTGGCCTCAGTGTTGCAGTATTATATTTGATGCAAGATCAGGCTGTCAGGCACACATAGGGAATGCATTCTCCTCCTTGGGGAAACTAGGGCTTTGGGGTTAACCTCTTGCCAGGACTGGATGCAAAGAGGCTGAAACATAACATTTATGGGAGGGAGGGACCGCATGTATGGGTGACCCCAGCCGGGGCTGTACCAGCAGAACACAAGCTCTGGGCGCATCTTAAGGGACAAATTGCCTATAATCTTGACACAACTCTTTGAGCTGCTAGCCCGTCCCAAACCTCAAGGAAGGTGCAGGGCTGAAAGTTGTCTGTCCCTGCCTGACTGTCAGATGCCATAGCACAATCACTGGAGGAGGAGACCCTTCCTGGCAAGTGACCAAAGCAGCTGCTATTCAAAGGTGCATGGCGAGAGCTGCCAGAGATGAGAATCTGGGGGAGCAGAGAGTGCCAAGCCTGGGCTTGAGGCCTCAGCTCTAGGCCAGACTGCCTTTCCGGGCCACTTCCTAAGGCTTTATGTGGCGGGTACTCCTCTTGCTCCTGAGGCATGGTAGCAGGGACGCTCGCCCTCGGCAATGGGCATCACCTCATGCTTGGCATAGGCATTCATAGTCTTGAAACACCAGAACGAGAAGGAGCTTCAGAACCTTCAGCTTCTTCATTTCAGAGATGAGAAACTTGAAACCCAAAGAGGGTATGTGACTTCCTTAAGGAGGTCGCAAGGGACCACTGGTCCAGCTCACATGGAATGCAGTTCTTCTGGCCTCCAGGCTAGCGTTCTTTTCAACAAAGCCCCCGGCACAGTAGTGAGTGATTATCACCTTAATAATATGTGCAGGAGGCCTGTAGGGAAAACGTTTTAAAAAACTATTGGCTAAGCGCTCACAGCTTCTCTGAGTCACCATGAGTTGGGGAGTGTGCAGATGCAGATGGAGAGGGCAGTCCACCATTAGAGTTAACAAGAGAAAGGTCCTGTGGAAATCTGAGTTTCGTCTCCTGCTGTGTGTGTCTGTGTGAGCAGTTTACTGAGGAAACTGTGAGAGAAGGCAACAGTCCGTTTCACGTTTCTTTACAAACAGCTGGGTCAGGAATCCTTGGGAGGGAAGACACTTGAAATGATCATGGTAGCGCTGAGTTTTGTTTTTGCAGGAAGATGGGAAGTTTATGTGTTAGAAACCACCAGGCTCCCTGTTGAATTGGTGTTTATATCTCTTATTTGGTTCATATGTCAGCTTCAGTAGAGGATAATTATTCTGTAGTGATGGCCCTGTTGCGGGATGGGGGTTGCTTTTCAGAAACTCCCCTGGCATTTTGCATTTGGGAACTATAACTGACTCAAAGAGGGAGACTGGTACTCTTTTCTGCTCCTGCCTGGCAGTCCTCAAAAGCCACCGGTTCTGCAAGTCTGACAAAGAGCTTCTTGTATCTTTCTTCTAAATCCCTTTTCCTTTGGTATAAAAATGTGCAGAAAGGTGTAAAAGCAGAGACACTCCCAAACATTAAAGGCATTAGAGGTAGGAACTTCAGCATAGCTGGGAGATGCTGGCCAGACTCACATGCCCTTGACCCTGGGTAACCCCTCTGCCTGCCTTGCCCCTCCCTGCCCACATGTCAGGCCTCTAGGCGACCACGTTCTTTTTATTTTTAATGTTTATTTTATTTTATGTTTTTTTTAAATTTTTTATTAAGGTATTATTAATGTACACTCTTATGAAGGTTTCACATGAAAAAAACAATGTGGTTACTACATTTACCCATATTACCAAGTCCCCACCCATACCCCAATGCAGTCACTGTCCATCCGTGTAGTAAGATGCCACAGATTCACTGTTTGCCTTCTCTGTGCTACACTGTTTACCCCGTGACCCCCCACACCATGTGTACTAAACACAGTACCTCTCAATCCCCTTCTCCCTCCCTCCCCACCCGCCCTCCCACACCCCTCCCCTTTGGTAACCTCTAGTCCCTTCCTGGGAGTCTGTGAGTCCGCTGCTGTTTTGTTCCTTCAATTTTGCTGTGTTGTTATACTCCACAAATGAGGGAAATCATTTGGCACTTGTCTTTCTCTGCCTGGCTTATTTCACTGAGCATAATACCCTCTAGCTCCATCCATGTCGTTGCAAATGGTAGGATTTGTTTCTTTCTTATGGCTGAATAGTATTCCATTGTGTATATATACCACCTCTTCTTTATCCATTCATCTACTGATGGACACTTAGGTTGCATCCATATCTTGGCTATTGTAAATAGTGCTGCGATAAACATAGGGGTGCATATGTCTTTTTGAATCTGAGAAGTTGTATTCTTTGGGTAAATTCCAAGGAGTGGGATTCCCAGATCAAATGATATTTCTATTTTTAGTTTCTTGAGGAGCCTCAATATTGCTTTCCACAATGGTTGAACTAGTTTACATTCCCACCAGCAGTGTAGGAGGGTTCCCCTTTCTCCGCATAGTCACCAGCATTTGTTGTTCTTAGTCTTTTCAGTGCTGGCCATCCTTACTGGTGTGAGGTGATATCTCATTGTGGTTTTAATTTGCATTTCCCTGATGATTAGTGATATGGAGCATCTTTTCATGTGTCTGTTGGCCATCTGAATTTCTTCTTTGGAGAATTGTCTCTTCATATCCTCTGCCCATTTTTTAATCAGGTTATTTGTTTTTTGGGTGTGGAGGCATGTGAGTTCTTTAAATATTTTGGATGTTAACCCCTTGTCAGATATGTCATTTACAAATATATTCTCCCATACTGTAGGATACCTTTTTGTTCTGTTGATGGTGTCCTTTGCCATACAGAAGCTTTTTAGTTTGATGTAGTCCCATGTGTTCATTTTTGCTTTTGTTTCCTTGGCTCGAGGAGTTGTGATCAGGAAGAAGTTCATGCTTATATTCAGGAGATTTTTGCCTATGTTGTCTTCTAAGAGTTTTATGGTTTCATGACTTACATTCAGGTCGTTGATCCATTTTGAGTTTACTTTTGTGTAGGGGGTTAAACAATAACCCAGTTTCATTCTCTTGCATGTAGCTGTCCAGTTTTGCCAACACCAGTTGTTGAACAGGCTGTCATTTTCCCATTGTATGTCCATGGCTCCCTTACGGTATATTAACTGACCATATGTGGTTCGGTCTATATCAGGGCTCCCTAGTCTGTTCCACTGGTCTATGGGTCTGTTCTTGTGCCAGTACCAAATTGTCTTGATGACTGTGGCTTTGTAGTAGAGATTGAAGTCAGGGAGCTTAATTCCCCCAGCTTTATTCTTCCTTCTCAGGATTGCTTTGGCTACTCGGGGTCTTTTGTGGTTCCATATGAATTTTAGTACAATTTTCTCTAGTTCATTGAAGAATGCTGTTGGTATTTTGATAGGGATTGCACTGAATCTGTAGATTGCTTTAGGCAGGATGGCCATTTTGACAATATTAATCCTTCCTATCCATGAGCATGGGATGTGTTTCCATTTATTGGTATCTTCTTTAGTTTCTCTCATGAGTGTCTTGCAGTTTTCAGAGTATAAGTCTTTCACTTCCTTGGTTAGGTTTATTCCTAGGTATTTTATTCTTTTTGATGCAACTGTGAATGGAATTGTTTTCCTGATTTCTCTTTTTGCCAGTTCATTGTTATATATAGGAATGCCACAGATTTCTGGGTATTAATTTTGTATCCTGCAACTTTGCTGAATTCAGATATTAGATCTAGTAGTTTTGGAGTGGATTCTTTTTTTTATTTTTATTTTTAAGTATAATTAATTTTATTATCATTAATTTACAGTTACATGTGCAATATTACGATTATTAAACTACCCCTTCATCAGGTCCCTCCAACCAACCCCATTACAGTCACTGTCAATCAGCATAGTGAGATGCTATAGAATGACTACTTGTCTTCTCTGAGCTGTACTGCCCTCCCCGTGCCCCCTCAACATTACATCGGCTAATCGTAATGCCCCATTTTCCCTCTTATCCCTCCCTTCCCGCCCATTTTCCCCAGTCCCTTTCCCTTTGGTAACTATGAGTCCGTTCTTGGGTTCTGTGAGTCTGCTGCTGTTTTGTTCCTTCAGTATTTTTTTTTTGTTCTTATACTCCACATATGAGTGAAATCATTTGATACTTGTCTTTTTCGGCTTGGCTTATTTCACTGAGCATAATACCCTCTAGCTCCATCCATGTTGTTGCAAATGGTAGGATTTGTTTTCTTCTTATGGCTGAATAATATTCCATTGTGTATATGTACCACATCTTCTTTATCCATTCATCTACTGATGGACACTTAGGTTGCTTCCATTTCTTGGCTATTGTAAATAGTGCTGCAATAAACATAGGGGTGCATCTGTCCTTTTCAAATTGGGCTGCTGCATTCTTAGGGTAAATTCCTAGGAGTGGAATTCCTGGGTCAAATGGTATTTCTATTTTGAGTTTTTTGAGGAACCTCCATACTGCTTTCCACAATGGTTGAACTAATTTGCAGTCCCACCAGCAGTGTAGGAGGGTTCCCTTTTCTCCACATCCTCGCCAACATTTGTTGTTGTTTGTCTTTTGGATGGCAGCCATCCTCACTGGTGTGAGGTGATATCTCATTGTGGTTTTAATCTGCATTTCTCTGATGATTAGCGATGTGGAGCATCTTTTCATGTGCCTGTTGGCCATCTGAATTTCTTCTTTGGAGAAGTGTCTATTCATGTCCTCTGCCCATTTCTTAATTGGATTATTTGCTTTCTGTTTGTTAAGGTGCATGAGTTCTTTATATATTTTGGATGTCAACCCTTTATCAGATACGTTTTTTATGAATATATTCTCCCATACTGTAGGATGTCTTTTTGTTCTACTGATGGTGTCCTTTGCTGTACAGAAGCTTTTCAGCTTGATATAGTCCCACTTGTTCATTTTTGCTTTTGTTTCCCTTGCCCGGGGAGATATGTTCATGAAGAAGTTGCTCATGTTTATGTCCAAGAGATTTTTGCCTATGTTTTTTTCTAAGAGTTTTATGGTTTCATGACTTACATTCAGGTCTTTGATCCACCTTGAGTTTACCTTTGTGTATGGGGCTAGACAGTAGTCCAGTTTCATTCTCTTACATGTAGCTGTCCAGTTTTTCCAACACCAGCTGCTGAAGAGGCTGTCATCTCCCCATTGTATATCCAAGGCACTTTTATCAAATATTAATTGACTGTATATGTTTGGGTTAATGTTTGGATTTTCTATTCTGTTCCACTGGTCTGTGGGTCTGTTTTTGTGCCAATACCAAATTGTCTTGATTACTGTGGCTTTGTAGTAGAGCTTGAAGTCAGGGAGTGTAATTCCCCCTGTTTTATTCCTCCTTCTCAGGATTGCTTTGGCTATTCGGGGTCTTTTGTGGTTCCATATGAATTTTAGAATTATTTGTTCCAGTTCATTGAAGAAAGCTGTTGGTAGTTTGATAGGGATTGCATTGAATCTGTAGATTGCTTTAGGTAGTATAGCCATTTTGACAATATTTATTCTTCCTAGCCAAGAGCATGGGATGCATTTCCATTTGTTAGTGTCCTCTTTAATTTCTCTTAGGAGTGTCTTGTAGTTTTCAGAGTACAGGTCTTTCACTTCCTTCGTTAGGTTTATTCCTAGGTATTTTATTCTTTTTGATGCAATTGTGAATGGAATTGTTTTTCTGATTTCTCTTTCTGTTAGTTCATCATTAGTGTATAGGAAAGCAACAGATTTCTGTGTGTTAATTTTGTATCCTGCAACTTTGCTGAATTCAGATATTAGTTCTAGTAGTTTTGGAATGGAATCTTTAGGGTTTTTTATGTACAGTATCATGTCATCTGCAAATAGTGACAATTTGACTTCTTCTTTACCAATCTGGATGCCTTGTATGTCTTTGTTTTGTCTGATTGCTGTGGCTAGGACCTCCAGTACTATGTTGAATAACAGTGGAGAGAGTGGGCATCCCTGTCTTGTTCCCGATCTTAGATGAAAAGCTTTCAGCGTCTCGCCGTTAAGTATGATGTTAGCTGTGGGTTTGTCATATATAGCCTTTATGATGTTGAGGTACTTGCCGTCTATACCCATTTTGTTGAGTTTTAATCAGGAATGGGTGCTGAATTTTGTCAAATGCTTTTTCAGCATCTATGGAGGTGATCATGTGGTTTTTGTTCTTCTTTTTGTTGATGTGGTGGATGATGTTGATGGATTTTCGAATGTTGTACCATCCTTGCATCCCTGGGATGAATCCCACTTGATCATGGTGTATGATCCTCTTGATGTATTTTTGAATTCGGTTTGCTAATATTTTGTTGAGTATTTTTGCATCTACGTTCATCAGGGATATTGGTCTGTAATTTTCTTTTTTGGTGAGGTCTTTGCCCGGTTTTGGTATTAGAGTGATGCTGGCTTCATAGAATGAGTTTGGAAGTATTCCCTCCTCTTCTATTTTTTGGAAAACTTTAAGGAGAATGGGTGTTATTTCTTCTCTATATGTCTGGTAGAATTCAGAGGTGAATCCATCAGGCCCAGGGGTTTTGTTCTTGGGTAGTTTTTTGATTACCAATTCGATTTCGTCGCTGGTGATTGGTCTGTTTAGTTTTTCTGTTTCTTGCTTGGTCAGTCTTGGAAGGTTGTATTTTTCTAAGAAGTTGTCCATTTCTTCTATGTTTTCCAGCTTGTTAGCATATAGATTCTCATAATATTCTCTTATGATTCTTTGTATTTCTGTGGGGTCCGTCGTGATTTTTCCTTTCTCATTTCTGATTGTGTTTATGTGTGTAGATTCTCTTTTTCTCTTAATGAGTCTGGCTAGGGGTTTATCTATTTTGTTTATTTTTTCAAAGAACCAGCTCTTGGTTTTATTGATTTTTTCTATTGTTTTATTCTTCTCAATTTTATTTATTTCTTCTCTAATCTTTATTATGTCCCTCCTTCTGGTGACTTTGGGCCTCATGTGTTCTTCTTTTTCCAATTTCAGCAATTGTGTCTTTAGACTATTCATTTGGAATGTTCTTCCTTCTTTACATAGGCCTGGATGGCAATATACTTTCCTCTTAGAACTGCCTTTGCTGCGTCCCACAGAAGTTGTGGCTTTGTGTTGTTGTTGTCATTAGTCTCCATATATTCTTTGATTTCTGTTTTGATTTGGTCGTTAACCCATTGATTAATTAGGAGAGTGTTGTTAAGTCTCCATGTATTTGTGAGCCTTTTTGATTTCTTTCTAAAATTTATTTCTAGTTTTATACCTTGGTGATCTGAGAAGTTGGTTGGTAGGATTTCAATATTTTGAAATTACTGAGGTTCTTTTTGTGGCCTAGTATGTGGTCTATTCTGGAAAATGTTCCATGTGCACTTGAGAAGAATGTGTATCCTGTTGCTTTTGGGTGTAGAGTTCTGTAGATGTCTGTTAGGTCCATCTGTTCTAGTGTGTTGTTCAGTGCCTCTGTGTCTTTACTTATTTTCTGTCTGGTTGATCTGTCCTCTGGAGTGAGTGGTGTGTTGAAGTCTCCTAAGATGAATGCATTGCTGTCTATTTCCTCCTTTAATTCTGTTAGTATTTGTCTCACATATGCTGGCGCTCCTGTGTTGGGTGCATATATATTTATAATGGTTATATCTTCTTGTTGGACTGACCCCTTTATCATTATGTAATGTCCTTCTTTATCTTTTGCTACTTTCTTCGTTTTGAAGTCTATTTTGTCTGATACAAGTACTGCAACACCTGCTTTTTTCTCTTTGTTGTTTGCATGAAATATCTTTTTCCATCCCTTCACTTTTAGTCTGTGTATATCTTTGGATTTGAGGTGAGTTTCTTGTAGGCAGCATATAGATGGGTCTTGCTTTTTTATCCATTCTGTTACTCTGTGTCTTTTGATTGGTGCATTCAGTCCATTTACATTTAGGGTGATTATTGATAGATATGTACTTATTGCCATTGCTGGCTTTAGATTCGTGGTTACCAAGGGTTCAAGGGTTGCTTCTTTACTATCTAACAATCTAACTTAACTTTCTTGTTAAGTTATTGTAAACACAGTCTGATGTTTCTTTCTTTCTCTCCCTTCTTATTCCTCCTCCTCCATTCTTTCTATAATAGGTGTTTTATTCTTTGCCTTTAGTTAGTATTTGGATGGTCTGCTTTCTTTGCTATGATTTTTTTTTTCTCTAGTGACATCTTTTTAGCCTGAGGTGTGCTTCCATCTAGAGCAGTCCATTCAAGATATCCTGTAGTGGTGGTTTATGAGAGGCAAACTCTCTCAACTTTCGTTTATCTGGAAATTGTTTAATCCCTCCATCATATTTAAACGATAATCGTGCTGGATACAATATTCTTGGTTCGAGGCCCTTCTGTTTCTTAACATTAAATATATCATGCCATTCTCTTCTGACCTGTAAGGTTTCTGTTGAGAAGTCTGATGATAGTCTGATGGGTTTTCCTTTGTAGGTGATCTTTTTCTCTCTCTAGCTGCCTTTAATACCCTGTCTTTATCTTTGATCTTTGCCATCTTAATTATTATGTGTCTTGGTGTTGTCTTCCTTGGGTCCCTTGTGTTGGGAGATCTATGAGCTTCGGTGGACTGCGAGACTACTTCCTTCCCCAGCGAGGGAAAGTTTTCAGCAATTATTTCTTCAAAGACACTTTCTATCCCTTTTTCTCTCTCTTCTTCCTCTGGTACTCCTATAATGCGAATATTGTTCCGTTTGGATTGGTCACACAGTTCTCTTAATATTCTTTCATTCCTAGAAATCCTTTTATCTCTCTCTGCCTCAGCTGCTCTGTACTCCTGTTCTCTGTTTTCTATTCCATTAACAGTCTCTTGCATCTCATCCATTCTGCTGTTAAGCCCGTCGATCGCTTGTCTGATTTCTGTATTGTCTTTCCTCAGTTCCCTCACTTCCTCCCTCAGCTCTTGCACATTTCTCTGTAGGTCCATCAGCATGGTTATGACTTTTATTCTGAATTCTTTTTCAGGGAGGCTGTGCATTTCCATCCCTTCAGACTCCCTCTCTGGGGTTGTCTGGTTGATTTTGGTCTGAACCATATTCCTCTGTCTTTTCATGGCTATATAATTGGTCACTGATAGTTGCCACGTATGTCAGCTGGGCTCTTTAAGACTTTAAAAAGAGAAGAAAAAAAGAGAAAAAAAAAGAAAAAAAAGAAAGAAAGAAAAAAAGAAAGAAAAGAAAAAACAAAAACAAAACAAAAAACAAAACAAAACAAAAAAAAATGCCCACCGGACGTAGATTCTGTGGGAATGCTCTAGGTGGCGCTATTGCCCCACTATTCCACAGCTGTGACTGTGCCGCTCCGCAGGGCCCTTTATCGCTCTGGCAGGGGTGGGAACGAATAGGAGGCTGTTGATCTCAGTGAGAAGTGTAAGTATGGCTACACTTCCTCAGTCGCCAGCTAAGGCGTCTGAAACTCCCCTGGACTCCCAGCCTGCTGTGCTGAGTGTGCTGGGGCGATCCGGCTCCTCCGCTGGGCTCCTGTCTCTTTAAGACCGCTGAAGAAAGCGCGCACTTTTTTCTTTTTCCTTCCCGGGAGCTGGCTGCAAGCACCCTGGCGCGTTCCCTGCTCAGATCCTGCCCCTCTGTCTCTCCAATCTCGGCTGCACTGCGCAATGTGGGTCAGCGCTCCCTGCGCAGATCACCGGGGCTGGCTACTTCACGGGGTGTACTTCCACTCCCTCCCGGCTCTGAATCCTCTCCTCCCGCTGGTGCGCTGGGGTGGGGGAAGGCTCGGGTCCTGCTGGGTCGCGGCTCCGTATCTTACCCGCCTCTTGGGGTGCCGAGACCTCTCGGGTGTAGCTGCACGCTGTGCGCTTTCCTGTGTATTCTTGTCTCTCTTTTAGGAATAGATGTATTTTCTGTGTTTTCATAGATAAATATAGTGTTGGGAGGAGATTTGTGCCGCCTTGCTCACACGGCCATCTTTCCGGAAGTGCGAGCACTGATAATTGCTATTCTTATCTTTATTGGAGAATATTGCTGGATAGACTAATAAGGTATGATATTGAAACCATTTCCTGAAATAATACAGAAATTTTACTTTCCTTCAAAACCTTTATTTCCTGCTAATCCTGTAAGATCATTTGAAACCTGGCAATGCTGTCCTGGAGGCTACCTCTTCACATGCCTGTTTCCTGTTACCAGAATTCTCTGAATCTTTTCTCATAAACCAATCTCGTCAATACACTTTCTTTCAACTTCCTCATTCCTGGTCATGTATTGCTGTCTTTTTTTTTTTTCCTTATTTCAGTAAAAGTTTGTTGAGAGTCCACTACAAGCCAGACATATCTTTTTATTTATTATGTCTTTTAAAAATATATTATATCTTTTGGGTTAGCAATAGCCACAATTATCAGGTGCTAACACCTTGACACACATTACCTCCTCTAATTCTCACATCAGTCTTACAAGGCAGGTATTACTATCCGTATTTTACAGGTGAGGAAAATATAAAGTTCCAAACAGCGTGCCCAAGGCCTCCCAGCAGAAAGGATGGAATCCGGGATGGATTCTGCATCTACCCGCTGCTGCCCGTTATCACAGCCAAGCACGTGAGTCCTGTGCTGCCTTTCACCCGTTACCCAAACTTCCCGCGGACCGGGGGCCTTCTCCTCCTTCCTTGGCATCATAGCACATCTCGATTGCTTTTCTGTCTCATGTCTGAGTCTCCACGGGAGCTCCCATTTACTATATCTATATTCCTGATGACTTTCCCCACACGATTACCAAATGGGCAAACATCTGTAATATTATGGGTTTCCTTCCTCTCTTCATTATGGGCTCAGCAATCAAAGGAACTTTAATATTTAATAGCTAAGCAAAACACTTAATGATTACAAAATGATGTTCCACTTTTGATGTAAAATCAGAGGTAAAGTGAACTCTGAGCAAATCAGCTCTGTTTGCCTGAGAAGACCACAAGCTGGAAGAAAGAATGCATTTAAACTCATTAGGGGTGACCTGCATAACCACCTCGAGCCTCGGCTCTCTGCCCTGCTTCGCTGTTTGCTCATGAATTATACAGGCCGTTTAAGTCAAGAAAAGTGAGATCTTTCCATAGTCAATACCCCTCCACATCCCCTGATGCAGATAAACTGATAAACAGGCTGCTCATTATATTAGCATTTTGCAATGTATGAGTCAGCCTTGTTCACTGTAAACACCAACCTTCCTTCCTTTGAATATTTACCTTCTTCCCCAGTTGTGCTTTGCCTTGGTAAGTGTCAGAGGACCACCGATATTATTCTCCCATGACAGGTGACAGATTTCAGGAATTATCAGAATACATCACTAAGTTATCTTTTATACATTAAAATGAAACACCAGGACTGCCTAACAGATGACAACTTGAAATGAAGGGGGAACCATTTCTATTCATGACAAATTATCAGAAAGATCCTTGCCTATGAATATTTATAGAGGGTCACGAAGAATAGCTTGATTTTACCAAACCTGGGTTGGGTGTTTTGGTCCATCACCACGTATAGGACAGGGTTTTGAAATTTCTGGTGAGGCCCTGGAGCAACAGACACACAACAGTTAGCAATAGGAGACAGGACAGCCAAAAAAGGTGTCCCTAAAACGTGATGTAAAATTAAAATGATGACACACCCCAGGCTTCATGTGAGAGAAGGTAGGCCATCCGAAGCCTGAGGGTTGGAGATGGCCGAGGCAGCTTCAGATGGAGCTGTGCTCACAGGGTTCCAGGGGAGCTGTTTGCACACAGCCCCAATGGCTTCAAGAACTTGGCACGACAAGGGAATTTACGTACTTCTCCCTGGGAGCCAGGAGACCTCGTTTGGAATACTGGTTCCCCACCTAACCAGCTGAGTGGCCTTAGGATAACAAACTGACCCTTCTGAGTATGTTTCCTACATCTTATTTATTGCAGCTGCTCCAGGATAAAGTACAGTGTGACTTAGTGTCTGGGCTGTGGAGGTGCCCCTGATAGTTTTGTTATTCCCCTATAATTTATTAATGCTGCTGTTATTACTATTGTCACTAAGGCTTGTTTTCTGGGGTGAGGTTGTTACGTGATTTTTCCCAATTATTTTCTTCCCTCCCTCTGGGAGTTTGTGTTTCTTCGCCCCTCTTGACATTAGGCTGGGCCCTGTGAATTCTTTTAGCCAGTGAACTGTAACAGAGAGTGAGTTATGCCCCTTTAAGCTGAAGCTTGTAAGGCCATCATGAGGCACTTCCGTGACTCTGGGAGCATAGTCCAGACGGGTTTTCAGCCTGGATCCCGAAAGGAAGGTGACGCATAGATCAGAGCCACGGCTGACCTGCACCTGACACGTAAAATGAGCTGGAACTCCACCGCTGTTATAAGTCATTAGGAGTTATTTGTAACTATAGCCTAAGCAAGCAGAACTAGCAACACACAGAGTTCCTAGGGTTGGGGTAATTTGAACAGTGGCAAAGATTTCAGCTCTGATCGCATCTACCTCTAACTTTCCATTATGTTAACTTCAGGAATCACTAGTTAGAATTAATTTCAAGGATGCCATGTGGTAAAACAATAGAATACCTTCCTAAGTGGTTTTTATTTCTCAGTCACTTCTTAGCTTCCCCAGGTCACCCCACACTAAATTCCCATCTATCCTTTGTTCACAGACCATCAGTCTGGAACACTTGGAGTGTAGAAATGAAGTAGTGCGAAGAATTCTTTAGACTGGTTGTTGAAAAAATAATGGACTGTGATACAGAAAGAACCCTAAGAAACATATCTGGCAGATGTACAGGGGCAGAAAATGAGGCTTTTGCCTGCACTGCAAAATCTGTAAATCCTTATTGAGTTCCCACCGTTCCAGCTGTAGAGCCTCCAACCATGATTAGGAGATACAGTCTGTCCTCCATGAGGCTCTGCATGAAGAAAGATGAGATACCGCACAAACAAGCCCACTTCAAAGTGAACGTGATCAGTCCCCTAGTCAGGTACAGATGGCTCCAAGGTGCTATCAGATCACAGAGGAGCAAGAGAGCATCTGGCTGAGGCCAGGGGAAGCTCATCAAAGCGCCTGATCTTTGACTTGCCCTTCTGCAGACTGGATAGCATTTAGAGCAGCAGATATTGGGGTGGGGGGCAGTCCAGGGGTCAGGAGGAAAACAGCAGAAGAAAAGTATAAAACTAGGAAACTAAAGTTCTTTCCAGGGAATCGTGAGCATTTCTGTTGGAGTGGAGCGAAGGGTTTGTGAGGAAGCAGTGGGGAGCAAGGCCATAGTTCAGCTGTTTTGTTTCTGAAGCAGGGAGAGCTGAAAAAGTAGGAAGGAGTAAGACTTCTTGGGAAGACACTCCATGTCTTTGAACAGGGAATGATGGATCAGAACTGCATTCACTCCAAAATCTTAAAAGAAAGCTGAAAACATCGCCTAAAGACTAAGGATCAGAACGAAAGATGAAAGCTTTCTGTTCACAATGGTGGTCCAAACACATGTTCGACTCCCTTCCCCTCCAAAGAGGCACAAAGGCAATAGATCTATACCAGCACTGAGAATGAGTGAGTCTATCGACCAGCCAGATATTTCCATAAATTTTTGAGAGATGGAAATGCAACCAGCTCACCTTTGTGGATAAAAGAGAATGCAGAAAATCCCCACTCAGCTTCTGAAGGAGTCAACACTCTTTGCGGTGAAGTCAGAAGCTTGAAAATGGGAATTTCCAGACTGGAAAATGAGGAGAATGGGAATGGAAAGTAAGGCAAAAACCTGGTGGTAATTGAAGGTCTGTGGATGAAACACCCCTGCAGTGGGTTCACCCCAACTCCCCTGCTTCTCAAGCCCCTACCAACAGTGGCATTTACCTCCAGGCTAAAACTGGGAAAACGTTCTCTAGAAAAAGTTATAATCCACCACAGGAGGGCTAGGAATACTCGCCTGTGGGCTTTTAAGGCCTGCCTCAGTGGAATGGAATGAAATATAAATACGGGAAACTTTGACAGTATAAAAGTAATGGAATTCTTCTCAGGCAGGACGGATGAAGCTGTATTTCCTCTCATAATGGGTGCCTGGAGATACGTCTAGAGTTGATGGATGAAAAGAGGTGTGAGTCCGTTATTTAGAGGTATAGAGGTAACCAAAACAAGATCGCAAATTTATGACATAAGTAGTCAAAAGAGGGATGTGGAGTTGAGGTGGAGAGAAACTTAAGCTGCTAAGTTCTTCATCTTCCATAATGGGAAGTTGCTGGGTAAGTGTAAATGTTTTTAAAGTACAGCAAGAAATACTGCTGTAATCACATGATTTAAATATACAAAGAGAGCCACTGGAAGAAGCAAAGTGGACAAGATTAAAAGATACGCCTTCCAAGGATCAGATGTGGGTGGGGAAGCAGATCGTAAGGGTTGGAGCAGACATTTTTACTTTAAATCCTTCTATTCTGTGGAATGTTTTCAACCATGATTAAATAGTTTCTGCTGAAATTTGAAAATGCAAAGAGAGACCATCTGAAATTTACTTAATGCCCAAACGACAAGAATTACTAATATGTTCTTTGTTGACTCTAAGAATTCTTGGGAAAAACTGCAAGTATGACAAGGCCACAGGGAATATCTCTTCCTTCTTACATTGATGGCCTGGTGCTAGCAAACAGTTTCGTTCTTCTGTGTTACATGCTTTTCTTCTCTTAGAACGGAAGAGGTGTTTCCTTTCTGCCGTGTGAGCCCCACACTTGACTTACACATGTCGCTTTATTAGCAATGCCTAGTTTTATGGTTTCCGGGAAACAGCGTCCCAGGAGCTCTCAGTGCTACTGGAACACCTTCATGACTCTTAAGAAGAAAAGACAGATATCCAGTGTTAAACATGTAGTTGTACATTAAAAAATACTGTAAAATATACCTAGAAAATTTTTTTTAATGGTTTAATTTAGACATACCTAATTTGCCTCACTTTTCCCTCGGCTGCTTGACTCTCCCCCGAGATTTGCACGGGAGGACTACGAGGGAGGGTTTAGATCAAGTTATTTTCCTAATAAGATTTCAAGTAGGCAGCTGTTTGCCCCAAGGAGCTATTCAAACAACAGAACCTGCAAAAGATCATGAGAGCTAGAAAAAGAGTATATCGTCAGCTATCAAACCGTTGCTTCATTTCTAAGGCAGACCATGGTCCGTTTGAATAACCAATGTGTAATTTTTGAACTGGTGAAGTTAACCTTTGTCCAACGGTAAGTTTTCTGCTGTAGAAACCTGGAAAACTCAAGTGTTTATCCTGAAAATTCTCTGGAGACTATCGTAGCTTTTAAAAAATGTTAATTTATCCAGACATGAACTACTCCATTAGGCTCATGCGCAAAACAGCCATCTGACAAGAGCTGCCTACCATCTGTTAAGGCAACTATTTCCATTTCCAGAGATCCCAAGTTCATCATTTCAGCTGCTGAGATTGAAATTGCCGGTCAGTCAGAAATATCATCTGTTCTCTCCTCACCGTCCGCCTCCTGTGTTCGCTTAGATCATTATTTTTTTTTCATTATTATTTTTTTAATCAACAAATTTGAAGGTGGCACTACAGAAAGGGTGTGTAAACAATTTCACTTTCATGCCCGCTGGTTTTGAAACAACCGCTAGCTCAGTCCCGTGGTCCAGCAGGCTGCTCGTTTTCCTATTCTCTGGAAAGAAGCACATGGCAGGTGGAATAGAAAATCTGCTGTCGGGAGAGGATTGCAGGAGGACCTCACTTCCATGCCCTTTTCCAGATGAAAAGTCACTTTAGACCTGCACATAGCCACCTCCTCAATTCTAGAAGCTCTGACAAGGTCAGAGGCCCCATGACAGCTGAGCGGCTAGTTCCTGTACCTGGTAACAATTTTATTGGCACGGCCTAAATCCAGGATTATCAAGTCCGGGAAGTTTCCAGCAAAGCCCTGAATCTTGGTCATCCTACTAAGTCTCTCTAATGTCTCTCCCAAGCCCTTTTGTCCCCTCATCTTTGGCAGGGAAGCCTAGCAACTGAGTTGAAATCTTCCTTTCCATAGGACTCATTCTCCATTCTGGGCCACAGAAGTCTGAGGAAGGACGAAAGAGGTCATTTGATCCAGTCCCCTGACTTCAAATAGATGACGTGGAGAGTTGCTTCGGCAAAGACCTCTCTAGGAAGCCTTTCCTGAACCACACAAAATTGGGCCAGGGGCTTTTCTTTTACACCCCAGGGACCGAGGGCCGACCATTGTCGTAGCGTTTCCACTACACTCACAGTGTCTGCACCTCCATCTGATTCTCCAGCTGAACTTTGAGTTAAGTTCCAGAGTCTTCCTTGTACCCACGTTGTAAGCCAAAGCGTGCATCTCTCAATACATGTGTTCAATCTATGATAACAGAAGCTACAGTGGGTGCCATCTCTGTGGGTGAATGTAGACCCCCACTGCAGGCCTGGGGCACCCAGACCCCGGCATGGCTCTTGGTGGACAGATACCCCTTCTCTTGCTGACCTTTGGATCAAATTAATTTCTCCTTGTGCAATAAAACCTCTTTCCTAATCTATGCTCTGTGCTGCAGCAGAGTCCACCAGACCCCTGGTGCGGGGCAAACGATGAGGCAGATGTGACCCACCTTTTACACAGTCACACATTTCAAAGCTCAAACACTACGAGTTCTCACTGGCAAGTACTTTTTTAAGCCAGCTCGGCCTCCCCTTACTGTTTAATACATCCCACCTGGCAAATGTTGTGTGTAAGATCCTAAGCGGCACACACCCATTACACTCTTAAGCGAGGTTGTCACGGTAACTATGCTTAAGGGCTCTGGGTCAGACAGCCTGGGCCGGAGTCCTTGCCCACTGCTTTCTAGTCATGTGAACTTGTCTGAACCTATCACCTCATCTGTAGGTGGAAAAAGTAAGAGTACCCACATCATAGAATCTGTGTGAAAAGTGGGGGAGCCGGGCCGTGGGAGTCAACGCGGTCCCTGGCATGTGGGAGGTCCCATTGATCCTGGTACGGAATCATAATCCGTACAGCTGCTCAGCATCTGTCTTGACCCTGAGGGTGTGTGCATCTCTCGAGGACACTGACCTAGGGGGCTGCTTCTCACGCTTCTGCTTATTTGCCATCGAAGATTGTGCCATTTCTGTGCTATGATGTTATCTGATACCCCAGCCCTCTATCCGTTCTTCTTTTCAAGTAAAGCTTGCATTTTATCGTCTCCTCAGTGAACACTGCAAACATTTCATCTCTTAACATTTCTCTTGTCTCTGTTTGCTTCCTGAGAGCAGGGCCTGAACTTTACCTAGCCGTATGCCAGAGAGCCACGATCCAAATGCTCTATCAACATCATCATTTTCACTCTACAATCATCCCTACTTGTAGTGAGAGGACTGTCCTCTCATTTTTCTCTTAAAACTTTTAATCCTTTTTTAAATTATGTAAGTATAAATGTATTAGACAAGAAACGGCAGGTGCTGGCATAGGTGTAGAGAAACGGGAAGCGTTGTGCACCGTTAGCAGGAATGTAAATGGGTGCAGTCGCTGTGGAAAACAGTACAGAGGTTCCTTAAGAAAGTTAAAACTAGAATTGCCATATGGTCCAGCAATCCCACTTATGGCTATATATCCAAAGGAAGTGAAAACATGTTCTCAGTGAGATACCCCACGTTCACTGCAGCACTACTCCCAAGAGCCAAGATATCAAAATAACCCAGTGTCTGCTGATGGGTGAATGGAGAAAGAAGGTGTGGTGTACATGTGCAGTGGAGTATTTATTCAGCCATGGGAAGGAAGGAAATCCTGCATTTGTGACAATGTGGATGAAATGTGAGGGCATTATGCTAAGTGAGATAAATCAGACAAAGACAAATATTGTATGATACCACTTAGATGTGGAATCTAAAAAAAAAAGCAGAACTCATAGAAACAGAGTAGCGTGGTGGTTACCAGGGGCTTGCGGATGGCGGAACTGGGGTGATATCGGCAAAATGGTACAAACTTCCAGTTATAAGATTAACAAGTTCTGGGTGTCTAAAGTACAGCATGGTAATTGTAGCTAAAAACACTCTTAAATGGTCTCATCACAAAAGAAAAAAAGATAACTCTGTGTCAGGATGGAGGTGTTAGCTAATTCTGTGGTGGGAATCATTTTGCAATATATAAGTTGCTTAACGTACATGTTTTACACCTTAAACTCACACAATGTGATATATCAATTATATCTCAAAAAAGCTACAGAAAAAGCATGGATGTATTGTTTGAAATTTGTCAAATTATTCAAGATAAAGAAACATTTACTATTCCTCCCCAATCCATTCCTACCCCTACCCCTGGCCTGACATACCCAGTGTCAATAATGCATGTTATTCCTCATACAAACACACATGGGTATATGTAAGTATAGACAGACGGACAGATGTGGTGTTGCTCTTATTTTTGTTCTTGCTTACCCTTCTGCTTTTATCAAACTTGGATTGTACTATCCAGATTATTTTACAGCTTTTTTTTCTTTTGGGGTAGAATAGATATTGTCATTAATAGCTGGATAATCCATAGACTAGATGTCTTATGTTTATTCAACCTTCTTATTATTGACAGACATTAAGATCGTCACCAATTTCTATTCCACTACAAACAATGCTACAGTAAACAGCCTTGCATATATATCTTTTAGGTACTAAGACTCAGTCCGACAGCATACGTTCCCAGAAGTGGGACTGCGTGTCAAAGCTTATGCATAATGAAGGAGGATTTCAGAAAGCTAATGAAGCTTCAGCTTCAAATCTTGGGTTGAACAGGTCCTTTAATGGTCCTAGACCTAATTTTTTAACATTTCTGTTATTTTTTCTTAAAGAATAACAAATGAAAAGCTAAAATGAATGAAGCCAATGAAATTTAAGCTTTGGGCCCCAGGAAACTCAGAACCTCCCTATGTGTATATTTCATTGTAACAAATACCGAAAGATTGTTTTCCCATAGTGTAGCAGCTATTCATGCATCCGTCAGCAGAGCAGGAGAGAGTCCAGTGACCCACACATCTGACAGCACAGGATGTCATTGCATTTCAACCTTCTTGCCGATTGGATGGGTAAACATGAAGTATCTTATTCTTTACTGTATATTTTCCTTATTTCTGCAAGCTTAAGCATTTGCTGTACAGTTTATTGACCATTTAGTTTTCTTCTGTGAACGTGATAGCCATTTTCCATTGGATTTTAATCTTTTTCTCATCAGTTTATAGAAGTTAGCTGTATGTCATGGTTCTTGGGCTTAAGTGTCTACTCTAGTTGGGGCATTTCTGTGGGCTGGGGGACAGAGCAGTGGACAAAATCCCTAACTTCATGAATTTTGCTTCCTAGTGGAGAGAGACAAACTAAAATCAAATAAACAAGAATAGGAGGAATGTGTCAAAGTGCTGTAGAGAAAATGAAACAGTGAGAAGGGAACGCCTGGATGGGAGGGGCTGCTCTGTGTTGTAAGTTGTTGGGGAAGTGATAACAGAATATTTGAGCCGAGACCTTCTGATGGAACCATCTTGGGAAGAACATCCCACGCGAAGGGATCAGCAAAGGGGGAGGGCACTGCGACGGAGGCAGGCATGGTGTATCCGTGGAGCAGCAGGAGGCCAGTGTGCCTGGGACCACGTGGACAAGAGGCAGGTGATGAAGGCAGGAGGTGGCCGCCCGCCAGGTGATGCTGGACCTGTCCGTCATGGTAAGGACGCTGGCTGCCACTCAGCCCAAGGGTGAGCCAGTGAGGGTTTTCCCCCAAAGAGTGATATGATCTAATTTAAAAAGATTTTTACACTGATGGATACCAAATATACCCGATACAGTTATCTATGACATGGACATCCACTGCAAATATTTTCCCCAGTCTATTGTCTATCCCATGAATTTATGTGGGTCTCTACTGAGTATTAAAACATAATAATGTTGTATAGTTAAGTCATTTTGATTTCTTCTTGTCTTGCTTAGAAAAGACTCTCCAAAATAAAAGTTGTAGAAATTTCTGAATTGTCCTTAAATTTTTAATACCTTTGCCATCATTTAACTTACAGATACAAGGGCAAGATTCAGGACCTAGCCTGACACCACAAGGTATTGTCCCTTTTCTCTGTGTTGGATGGTTTGGGATCACACTGAAGTACATATTTAACTCTTCTGTTTGTAAAATTGTTTTGAGCTTCTGGGATGCAAAATGATTTCGTTTTTCAGGAAAGGAAGATAGAAAGTAAGAAATTGCCAACTCTACACTGTGCACCTTGCTTCTCACGCACATTAAATGACAAGGGTTAAGATTCATTGGATTAAAGATGGCGGTGTGAGAGGTGAGACACAGGCTTTCTCCTAAAACCGCATATAATACAAAAATATAATTAATACAACTAATCCTGAAAGAGCAACAGGAAAGAGGACTGCGCCAGACTGCATACACCTGGAGAAAAGAGCAGACCTCATAGAACCGGGTAACATACCAAAGCTGTGGCCCGGTGGGACCCAAGCCCTTCCCCCACCCCAGCTCACCGGAGAGAGGAAGAGAAACCAAGCAGGGAGAGAGTGGAGGCCTGGGACTGCTGAATCCCTAACTCCGGAGATCTGCTCCGGGAGCACAAACCTACATTTCATGGTGCTTGAATGATACTCTCATGATTATGGGGTTGGAAAGCTAAGACAGGCAGAATTCCTGGAGAGACTGAGATTGCAGCTGCTTGTGGAAAGTAGGGATCCATATCTGGCTGCTCTGGGACAAAAGAAAGACGAGCAGTCTGAGAAACTTCCTAACAAGGAAGCCCTTAGCAACAGGGCTGCTAAAGGGGCAAGGATTGCACAGAGCTTACTGCTCAGGAGATAGGACAGGTAGACAAAATGTCTGGGTGCACTCTGCCTAGCAGGTTGGGAGCTTTGCCATATAGACTCTCATATTTAAGGAGGAAAAAGAAATCTTCCTCCTTAGATGATCTTCAGGTGCTCCAGCTCGCTGGCTGGGTACACAGCTCCAAGGACCCCTCTGTGATACGCAGCGATTGCACCTTTCTCCCAGCCAGCCCCACCTGGCTTGCAAACCGGCAAACCCTACCCTGGCATTAGGCAAGCCAAAGGGAAGATCTGTCTGCAGCAACTACAAACGCAAAGCATAGAGGCGTATAGCTGTGTGCTTGATGTACTGGTTCAGGCAGTGGAGACATGCATAGCAGCCGGGTAGCAGGAAACAGCTCTTTCCTCCCGGCAGGCACCAATACCGCTCCCCTACCACCCCTGACATTGCTTAGGGGGCTGAGCAGCTCCAGGGAGAAGAAATTCTGGGCACTAGAGGGCGCCATATACAAATATGAAACACCAAAGGAACCTGGTTCAGAGTAAAAATTATTAATGCCACTCCTGAGAAAGATTTAAATGACATCAACCTCAAGACTCCTTCTGAAAGGGAGTTCAAAATAAAAATCTGGAGACATGCTCATGGACGTACGGAAAGATATTCAAGAATTCAGGAATGAATTCCGGTCAGAGATTAAATCATTGAAGAGCACAATAGAGGGTATTAAAAGCAGATTGGATCCGGTGGAGGAGATGATAAGTGAAATAGAAACTAGAGTAGAGGAATACAAGGAAGCTGAGGCACAGAGACAAAAAAGGATCTCTAAGAATGAAAGAATATTGAGTGAACTGTGTGATCAATTCAAATGGAAAAATATTTACATTATAGGGGTCCCAGAAGAAGAAGAGAGAGAAAAAGGGATAGAAAGTGTCTTTGAGTAGGTAATTGCTGAAAATTCCCCAATCTGGGGAAGGAGATAGTCTCTCAGGCCATGGAGGTGCACAGATCTCCCAACACAAGGGACCCAAGGAAGACAACACCAAGACATATAGTAATTAAAATGGCAAAGATCAAGGGTAAGGACAGACTATTAAAAGCAGCCAGAGAGAGAAATAAGATCACATACAAAGGAAAACCCATCAGACTTCTCAGCAGAAACCTTACAGGCCAGAGGGGAGTGGCATGATGTATTTAATGCAATGAAGCAGAAAGGCCTTGAAGGAAGACTATTTTATCTGGCAAGATTATGACTTAAATTTGAAGAAGGGATTAAACAATTTCCAGATAAGCAAAAGCTGAGATAATTTACCTCCCAAAAACCATCTCTACAGTGTATTTTGGAGGGACTGCTATAGATGGAAGTGTTCCTAAAGTTTAATAGCTGTCACCAGAGGTAATAAAACCACAGTAAAGAAAGTAGAACAGCAAATTACTAAGCAAATGCAAAAATTTAAATAACTATCTCCAAAGTCAATCAAGGGATAGACAGAGAGTACAGAATATGATACCTAATATATAAAGAATGGAGGAGGAAGAAAAAAAAAGAACCTTTAGATTGTGTTTGTAATAGCATATTAAGTGACTTAAGTTAGACTCTTAGATAGTAAGGAAGTTAACCTTGAGCCTTTGGTAACCACAAATCTAAAGCCTGCAATGCCAATAAGTACATACCTATTGATAATTGCTCTAAATGTAAATGGACTGAATGCACCAATCAAAAGACATAGAGTCACTGAATGGATAAAAAAACAATATCCATCTATATGCTGCCTACAAGAGACTCACTTTCAACCCAAAGACATACATAGACTAAAAGTGAAGGGATGGAAAAAGACATTTCATGCAACCAATAGGGAGAAAAAAGTAGGAATTGCAGTACTTATATCAGACAAAATAGACTTCAAAACAAAGAAAGTCACAAGAGACAAAGAAGGACATTACATAATGATAAAAGGGTCAGTCCAACAAGAAAATATAACCATTATAAATATCTATGCACCCAACACAGGAGCACCTACATATGTGAAACAAATACTAACAGAATTAAAAGGAGAAATAGGATGCAATGCATTCATTCTAGGAGACTTCAACACTCCACTCACTTGGAATGACAGATCAACCAGACAGAAAATAAGTAAGGACACAGAGGCACTGAACAACACATTAGAACAGATGGACCTAACAGACATCTACAGAACTCTACACTCAAGAGCAGCAGAATACACATTCTTCTCAAGTGCACATGGAACATTTTCAAGAATAGATCATATACTAGGCCACAAAAAGAGCCTCAGCAAATTAAAAAAGATTGAAATTGTACCAACCAGTTTCTCAGACCACAGAGGTATGAAACTAGAAATAAATTATGCAAAGAAAATGAAAAATCCCACAAACACATGGAGGCTTCACAACATGCTCCTAAATAGCCAATGGATCAATGACCAAATAAAAACAGATATCAAGCAATATATGGAGACAAATGACAACAATAATTCAACACCGCAAAATCTGTGAGACGCAGCGAAGGCTGTGCTAAGAGGAAAGTATATTGCAATACAGGCCTACCTCAGGAAAGAAGAACATTCCCATATGAGCAGTCTAAACTCACAATTAAGGAAACTAGAAAAAGAAGAACAGATGAGACCCAAAGTCAATAGAAGGAGGGACATAATAAAGATTAGAGCAGAAATAAATAAAATCGAGAATAAAACAATAGAAAAGATCAACGAAAGCAAGAGCTGGTTCTTTGAGAAAATAAACATAATAAATAAACCCCTAGCCAGACTTATCAAGAAAAAAAAAGGGTCTACTCACATAAACAATCAGAAATGAGAAAGGAAAAATCACTATGGACAGTACAGAAATGCAAAGAATTATTAGAGAATACTATGAAAAATTATATGCTAACAAACTGGATAACCTAGAAGAAATGGACAACTTTCTAGAAAAATACAACCTTCCAAGGATGACCCAGAAAGAAACAGAAAATATGAACAGACCAATTACCAGCAATGAAATTGAACTGGTAATCAAAAACCTACCTAAGAACAAAACCTTGGACCAGATGGCTTCACCACTAAATTTTATCAAACATTTAGTGAAGACCTAATACCCATCCTCCTTAAAGTTTTCCAAAGAGCAGAAGAAGCAGGAATACTTCCAAACTCATTCTATGAGGCCAGCATCACTCTAATACCAAAACCAGGCAAAGACACCACAAAAAAATAAAACTACAGGCCAATATCCCTGATGAACATAGATGCAAAAATACTCAACAAAATATTAGCAAACCGAATTCAAAAATACATCAAAAAGATCATCCATCATGATCAAGTAGGATTTATTCCAGGGATGCAAGGATGGTACAACATTCAAAAATCCATCAGCATCATCCACCACATCAACATGGTGTGGGGGGTCACGGGGAAAACAGTGTAGCACAGAGAAGGCAAATAGTGAATCTGTGGCTTCTTAGTACACCCAAGGACAATGACTGAATGGAGTATGGGTGGGACTTGATAATATGGGTAAATGTAGCAACCACATTGTTTTTTCATGTGAAACCTTCGTAAGAGTGTATATCAATAGTACCTTAATAAAAAAAATGACAAGGGTTCATCACAATGAAATCTTTCATATAAGAATAATGATTGCTTCACATTTCAGGATGCATGCATATATAAAGATAAATATATCAAAACCCATGTTTTTTAAGAGACTAAATTGTCTATGTGTCTTACAATAAGTGAGTTAAAAATGATACTCCTATGTGGAGAAAGAGGAAGGAGAAGCTTGTTTATCACATGAACCATAGTAAAAACTTTAACATTGCATTGTGTAGTTATTTACACCTTAAATTATGTATGTAAGTTTGACTTGTTATTGACAGTATTAAAAGTAATGCTTCAACATGAGTCTGAAATTTTTGTATAAATAAATACCAAACATATAGAGCTATATGCACAATAAATACATATCTAGGTTTATATTCAGACTTATTTATTTAAATAATGTGTAAATGCCAGAACAGTAGACAACTCCTATTATTTTGCATTTCACTGACCTATTTTCTTACCTTTAGCACGCACATAACGTGCTGAAGCTTTGGTTGTAGGACTCCGTACATTTTAGTCTGACCCTATGTTCTTCTGTGTTCATGTAGGCAGAGTATAAATCATAGTAGATTTTGCACTAGCTGTAACCATGGTCAATATGTCCTTCCTAATAGAGGGGAACAATGGCCTACATAATAAAATAAAACATGCCGTGCCCTGCTCTCTCCAGTGTCTCTGGGTGAATGGAGATGACAGCTGGCAGAATGACACAGGTGAGTGGGTAGGACGTGTGCCAGCCTTGCAGCGCCTCACCTGGGCTGGACATCCCCTGAATAGCTCGTGCACACATGCACACGTACATTTCTACACCATTGCTTTCTTCCGGTTCATTTTCTTTTCATCTTCATCTTCTACACACCCCTGCTCCTCCCAGTAGCCTGTGACATTCTGCTTAAGGAACATGGGAACCACGCCACCCCCCAAGGGTGTCCTGCTGGGGGAACCGCAGAGTGAACCGTGGCCTGTGCCACCTTAAACAGTGTGAATGGAAAATTATGGGGAAAGGTGATCACATTCCCTTCCAGTCACAGCTTATGAGGCAAACTCTGAAAGATATTTATCATCAAAAGCGTCATAAACCCCCATAGGCAAATGTTTGCCTTCCTACTGCTGCTGAGGGCTGGTCCTGAGCGGCCTGCTGTTAGTGCCCACCCCGGGGCCCCACGACTGGCCTTCTGGAGTTCAGCTCTGAGGATGCCTGGGCTCTCTCTCTTTCCCCTTGTCATGGCTGCAGCACACAGTCTGTTTTTCTCCTCGCTTTGTAACTGAAGTGGGCACCCCTACACACACACACACACACACACACAAATGCAAAGGGCTCCTGCAGTTTCCTCTTTCCTGCAGCCCCAGAGTCAAGCACACAGGCCCTTTCTGTTTTCAGACTTTTATTCTAATCATTTTAGAAAAACAATCATTGAGAAATCAGTAATGCCACAGAATCTTACAAAATGTTTACTTTTTGGTCCCCAGGCTGCTAATCCTGCTTCTGTTTTATCACAAAAGCTGAAAGGCGAGGTCAGCCACATCTCTCTGCTCTCACATCTGAGCTCCCTAAATGCTCCTCCGTGTGCTTTCAGGCAAAGCTACCCCTTCTTCCAAGATCTTCCCTGGTTTCCTTTAGACTAAAATAACTGTCCTCTCACCCACATAGGAAAGATACTTTTGGATATTTCTCCTATCCTCCCTGAGCTCTAACTGGGCAAGGAGAAAAGCCACCAGATCAAATCAGAGTGTAATTTTTTTTTAATGTCCTTTGCTCGAATCCCTTTGATTTATACCTTAGATAATTGCATATTTTGGAGAAATGAGAAAAATAGACTTTACAAATTCTGGAGTGACCTGCAGAAAATACAACCCTGAGTATATTCTTTGTTCATAATTGGACTCAGTAAACTACCTGATGGGGCAGAGGAGACCCAAATGGAAACTCCCACTGCTTGGCAGAACCTCAGATTTTGGGTCACAGGAGTGGCGCTGGGCAGGGGCTCCATCAGAAGGGAAGGGCGATTTGCCTCCAGGATGGTGCTTCTAAGGACAGGCCCCACTCGGCCCCAGGGAGGAGCCATGCCTGGGGAGGTTGGGTATCATGAGGGCTGAGAGGCTGGAGGGCTGTTTAATCCACAATCATATCAACAAGGCTGGCTTAGAATAGGAGCCTCCCCCTCCCCACCAGCCATCTGCTCATGCCAAGCAGGTATACCCCTCACCATTTCTGAAGACAACTGCAGAGCATTCCGGGAACCCAGAGGGATTGATATCTCTCTAGCATTTCCTTGCTTATTTCTAGCCCATCTTTCCTTTTCACAATCCTTATTTGAAAGAGAATTCGTTTGTTGAATATAGCATGTGTCAGGTGTTCCTAGGGGTTTTACAAATATTGTCAATACCACATCATTCTCCAAAAACCCTACGGGGTGAGTGCTATGAACTATTCTTGCGTGAATAAGGTGTACAGCTCAAATTACAGATTTTGCCTTTCTTCTCAATCCACCTGCAGTCCTTCACTTCATTCAGGTATCAAACATATATTAAATATCTGCAGGGTATGAGGCCATGTTCAAAATAGTGGGGCAACAGAGATAAAATGTATCAGTCTCTACCCTTAGGTAGCTAACAGCCTAACAGAAGGTTACCGATAAAAAAAATTAATTTTAAATTCAATGTGATAGAGGGAACTTTACACAGGGTGCTATGATAGAAAAGAGGGGGCTGACCCACCCGAGATGTGGGCAGGACCCAGCACTGGGGGTTTGGGGGCTGAGCCGGGGAGGATTTCCCAGAGAAGGTGATAAAGGCTCAGCTGAGTCTTACAGGACAAGGACATACCAAGCATTAGGGTCTGGGCCGAGTGACCAAGGAAAAGCCAGAGAAATGAGCTGGAGGCCATACCATGAAAGGTAGACCTATCATGCTAATAAACTGGGATTTTATTCTAAAATTAGTGGGAAGCTACAAAATGATATTTTATTGTAAAATATACCCAACAAAAAATTTACCATTTTAACCATTTTTAGGTTCGGTGGCACTATTCACTTTGGGGGCATTAAGGACATTTGTATTGTTACACACCCATCACCACCATCCATCTCCAGAACCTTTTTCGTCTTCCAAAACTGAAATTGTTAAGTAAGCACTAACTGCCCATTCCCCCACCCTCTAGTCTCTGAAGCCACCATCCTCCTCTCTGTCCCTATGAGTTTGACTACTCTAGGGACCTCATATAAATGGAATCACACAATATTTGTCCTTTTTGTGACTGGCTTATTTCACTTAGCACAACGTCTTCCAGGTTCGCCATATATTTTAGCATGTGTCAGAATTTCCTTTCTTTTTAAGGTTGAATATTCCGTTGAACATATATCACACGTTTTGTTTATCCATTCATACATTGAAGGACATCTGGTTGTTTCCACACCTTGGCTATTGTGAAGAAATGCTGCTATTGAACATGGGTGTACAAATACCTGTTTGAGTCCCTGTTTTCAATTCTTTGGGCTATATTCCCAGAAGTGGAATTGCTGGAATATATGGCAATGCTATGTTTACTTTTTTCAGGATCTGCCACACTGTTTTCCACAGCAGCTGAGGAATTTTATATTCCCCCCAGCTATGCACAAGGATTTCCAATTTCTCTACGTTCTCTCCAGTATTGACATTTCCTTTTTATTTTTTCGGTAATAGCCTTCCCAATGGATGTAATGTGGTATCTCCATGTGGCTTTGATTTGCATTTCCCTAATGGTTATAATGGTGCACATCTTTTATCCTGTGTGTATTGTACTTCTTTGCAGAAATTTCTGTTCAAGTTTTTTGCCCATTCAAACTTATTTTAAATAGGAGGTGTTATGATCTGATTTGTGTTTCAGAAAGAGGCCTCTGGAGGCTCAGAGGGCAAGAGGCTGGAGGTCATCCAGGAATCACATGATGAGGCCAGACCTACCCTGGTGGTCAGGAGAAGAAAGACCTGGGACATGGAAGAGGGTAAGATTAACCACATTTAGCAATGTGGAGAATGGGGTAGAGAGGAGTTAAGGTCTGTCCCAGTGGGTCTAGGTAGAAGTAGCAGTGAGGAACTCCCTCGGCATTGGCTTTATCCCACTTTATGGAACACGACTCAGTCTCCCCTGCCTTCCCCTTCTGAATTCTCTAGGTTCTCCTCCCTTTTCTAACTAACAGATCCTCCTATCCATTTTCCCTGCCTCTTTCTCTTTACCTGGTCATGAGTCCATTTCCTCACTGGGCCACAGCTCTGCTGCTTCTAGACACATCTATCTGAATCTCCACCCCATGGCCCTTCAGAACTACTATTGTCTCTTTCCTGGATGTCCAGGGAAAAATCGGACCCTCGTGTACTTCTGGATGGAGAAGTGGATGAAGCAGAAGAAAACCAACAGCCCCAAGGCCACAACAGAAGGCAACAAGGAAATGAGCATTTCTCTCTTTTTCTTTTGACTTCATAAATTCTAGTTCCCTCTCTTTTAACAAATCAATACCATTTCTCAAACTATATTGCAACCGTTAGTTTCTTGATCTTCTCAGGACATTTTAAACTGAGATACATCTAATATTTATGTTATATTATATGCCATCTATGTAAATGACAGAGAATGATATCAAATCCAATCTAAATTGCCAGGGACAAAACAGATGCTGAAAACATGAGAAAGCAAAGAGTTTGTAATTTTTGCTAACATCTGCTTTTAATTTTCCAAAAAGGAAATTTTAGCAGATATTATACTAACTACAACCAAGATATCAAAAGATATAGAATAAACGGCGAGGAGAATGTAATGAAGAATGCTCAGGTTTTGCGGTAATTAACACCGAGTAACAGTGTCATAACCCCATTAATGCATCTAAATATGTGAGAATAGCACTAAACATTATGATGAAATGACTGCGTGTCACTTTTTAAACCCCTTAGATTATTAATTACTAGTTGGGATCAAGAAAGTAATAAGAGAGAAAGATTTTATTAGAAAATTATATGTTAGGTACGCCATGGGTTAGTATCATGAAATTGGCAAGTCATTGCTGGTCACCAGGCCTCCATCACTGGAAGGCAGCTATGCTCACCACTATACCACCAACGCCTCACATGGCCTCCATCATTGGAAGAAAAACAGGATTGAGATGTTTTCAGATTTTCATAAAGATTTTCACTGAGCCGGCTTTCCTCCTCTTCTTCCTCTTCTTTTTTTTAATTCAGATTGAGATTTCTTTACTACACAGCAATAAAATCCACTTCCAGGTTTACTCACGCGGTCAATAAAAGCAGGTTTTTGAAAGTAGCATTTTTGTATACTTGAACTGAGAAGGTCTTTCCCTATCTCTCATCCCTGGGAAATGATCTAACATCAACATACGAGGAAACACCCTTGTGAGTAAGAATCAACAAGGTGTTATGTTGCAATTTTGAGAAAAAAAAACAACAACTCTAACCTCAGAAAACAGAATGTGTTCCTCCTAGTAAATAAAATTGCAGGCTGGCAGATGACAGTTTATGGTAAGAAAGAGTTGTATCGAAGCCTCCAGGAGGATCTGACGCTGCAGAAATGCCTTAAAGAGAAATCACATCTGTGAAATACTATCCTATGTAATGAAGGGCACACAGGTTGTCTCTTTGCATGCAAATGCACAGTAACAGGGTAACACTGAAGTTGTATGTTCTAGCTTTTGATGCCAGACTCACCGCCTGACCTCTTGTTTTACAAAAGAGTTGATCTGAGCTACTACTTTTCAGTTGCTGATTAAGTTGCTTCTTTTAGGAAAGAAAGCTCTATTGAATGGTTAGTTTGGCATTAGGGAAGCTGACAGTCCCAGGGCTCCACTTGGACGCGCCCAGCTGTGCTGACATAGCTGACAGTGCAATACTGCTTATTACAGTTACTGATTTTGAAAAAGAAAAGCCTAAAATCAAATTTAAATAAAAGAACAAAAATGCCAATAAGATGAAAAAAGGGACATGCATAACAATTCACAAGAGAAATGCAAATAATTAATAGCCTATGAAAAAATATTCAACTTCCCAGTAGTAAAATATTTTTTTAAAAGGTCTAATCTAACAATATGAGAGCATTTTTGCCTATTAAATTAGTAAATGTGGTGAGCAAGGATGATGCCTGAGTTTGGCAAGGTTCTTGTGAGTATAAATTAATGTAAATTTACTTTTTTGAAAACAATTTGATATGTACATCAAAAGTCCTTAAAAATGTGTCCACTGGAGGTCTATCATGCCCTTGCTAGGAAAACACCATAAAGAAATACAAAATTTGATAAAAATGTATTTATCAGTAACAAACAACCAGGTTTTAAAAAATGGAAATAGCCTAAATGTCCAAACATAATGGAAAAGTTATATTGTATTAATAATAAAATTTATATCATATTAATATGATATAGAAATATATAATATATATATGTCTTCATATGTAAAGTATATATCCATTTATGTGAAAATAATACTGAATTGAAAATAATTAAAATTCTTAATGTATATACAGGGATAAGAAAAAGAATGGAGAAATATATCAAATTATAATTAAAGTTACCTCTGTTTATGCAGAGACAAGAAAAAGAATGGGAAATAAATACATCAAAATGGAATCAAAAGGTGACTGTAAATTTTTTTGTGCCTTTCTGTGCTTTTCATTTTCCCTGAGTCAGTTAAGATTTCTCGGCTGCAGCTCCACCCAGCTAACTTGAGAAATAAAGGGAATTTATTGGCTTTTATAACAGAACAGTTCTGGGATAGGCATTGCCTCAAGAGTGGCTCAATACAGGACTCAAGGGAGTTTACCAGGATTGTTTCTCTTCTCCTGAATTATACTTCCTATGTTGACTTTTTTTTTCAGAAAGGCTCTCTCTTGGGGTGTCAGTTCTAGGGACTAAATATTTCCAGGTTGAAGTACACATGCACCGCAAAACTCCTAAGATCCATCCTGATTGGTCTGCCTTGAGTCACCTGCACACAGTGAACCAATTGCAAGTCAGGAGAAGGCAAAGCATGATTCACTCAGGTCAGGTGATCCGGCCTGGCCGCTCCAACAGCGCTCTCCAGATCAAGTAGAATGAAAATTAGGTAGAGACGGATTCCCAGATAACGACACATACTCAATACAAACATGTATTCCTTTTATGAAGGAGAGATTGTAACTGAAACAATTTTTTTTCACACCCAATATGACCCCTCTTTACCATTAACTCCAAATCCATTCTCCTTTCTCACCACTAACATTTGTCCATCTGTTAACATCTTCACAGGTTAGAACTGTTCAGTTTGCCAACAGCAAATGTATTGACCATATGCTTTATGACTGCGACTGATATTTCTCATGAATATTCAGAAAGAGCGACAAGGTAAAATCATGTTTCCTGTTAGAATTAAAAGTAAAGTTCTCACTGAATGACTTAAAACCTGCTGTTGTTAATAGTGCACTCTAGTCTCCCTTTTCTCCGACTGTTACGTCAGGCCACTTACGTAAAACGACTCTTATGTTGTATTGTTTTGAAGTATCATTAGCATTAGCGAGACCGAGAGAGAGAGAGAGAGAGAGAGAGAGAGAGAGAGAGAGAGAGAGAGAGAGAGAGAGAGAGAGAGAGAGAGAGAGAGAGAGAGAGAGAGAGAGAGAAGAGAGGGAAAACGACACCAGGATATCCGCCTTATCTTGGCTAATACTACTCGGCCTTATTTGGTGACATTGGTAATGTCTGCCAATTTGTTAACATAACTTTCACTAAGTTAAATTTTGGAAGTATTTCCAGTATATTCTTCTAGCTTATTCTTTGCTCATTTTGCAGTAGCAATACTTTTTGAAATGGAGTGCAGACTTTTCTTGGGAGCCTTGCTTCACTTACCTATGTGAATTTGGTAAGCACAATCTTACTCTGCCTCACGAAGGTAATTTATTCTTGAAAAACTACTTGTTAAGTGAATTCTCATAAGTAAAAAACATAATTACTGTTAACTTTTATGAACACCGATGTATGCTAAGACAACCCAAAGCCCATTGAAATCAGCTCAATTACTTCAACAGTCACATTAGTTAAGCAACCTAACAAGACCTTTTTGCTTCATTAATTACACCAAATTATGGCTGTTCACCTATTCTCATTAAGGTCTTGCAAAGCTATTTGCAAAATATACTTAAGGTTATTCTTACGAATAAAACATACTGGGTACTCACTGTTTATATAGTTCAGTCTCTATTACAAAAAATAATAATGACAAAAAAAATCACCAAAAACAAGCACAAATTATTTCACACTCACCAAATCGTTTGACATCCTTAAGGCATGAGATTTTCATTGATGAAAACTAAAAACACGAGGCCCCTGAGAGAACTTAGCACATCATACGCCATCAAGGGCTGACCGTGGCTCCAAGGTGCTTCTGGTCGAGCACGGGCCAGCTGCGCAGGTGACATCCCAAATCCAAGTCTGTCCTTGCAACTGCAAAGTGTTGCCCTGCAAGCCAAAGCTGAGATGAATGATGAAACTTTGAAAAGAAATCAAATTCATGTCAGTCCATTCCATTTCACTGATGCAGTTCCTCTGTGCAACTGACAGCATTTATGACTTTCAAATTGTTACATAATAATCACACTAACGAGCATTAATATCTTTTGAAATATTGTTTTCTTAATGTTTCATTTACCTGAACTGGTTGAAGATACTTGCTTTCAATTACTAGAGGAAGTATTTCCATTTCCCTCCCTGTTGTTTAATCAGTGAAAACACATTAGCTACATTGCATCCCAATCGTTTCTCTGTCTGGAGAATTCATTGAACTTGAATTCTAGGAAGGTGGCTGGTCAGTGGCTGCCATAAGCATT